>CM031963.1:20293253-20723248 GCA_018749465.1 Paracanthobrama guichenoti | reverse complement strand
TCATGACATGAGTATTCTCTGCACGCCTGTAGGTGGATGCACCGTCAGATGCGACAGAACCTGTTGATCAAAGACAAAAGAGGAGATCGCATCACTTGACTGATACAATAAAATGGCTGCCATCATTCTGAATCAACACAACATTGGTTATCCGATCCTTCCTAACTATTTGCGTGGTAAAGTAGCTCGTTAACATTACACTGAACGCACTAATAATGAATCACAAATATAGCTAAGTGGTAATCAAAGTGAAATGTTCTAAGGTTTCAAAAAACAACAGTATGATATACAACACTGATGAGCAATAATTCACATCTAATCAAAAACAAACAGTAAGGATTTGATTTTGAACATGATTGTATAAACAAAAATATCTTCTATAACTGTCCATGATCAATAGAAAGGCTACCAAGAGGTTGTCCTCCTATCACTATTCAAAAGATGAGTACGTAAAAGAAAATATTTTTCGTTTGCCGTGTTATTGAAAGAATGACAAAGTATGTAAACATTAATCACCGCTGTTACAGTCAGAAACCAATGTCAAGTCTACATTATTATCCAATCTGCTGAGATCTCTGAAACGACTTATATATTACAATGCAATAATGGTTGAAGCAAAAGTCTTTCAAAAGTCGTTAATTTATAACACTTTGATTGACGGTCCATCTTGAGACGTACATCCCGCAAAGCATAACCTGCAACTATGTCAACCAGTACGCTAGTGGTGACCGCCACATCTCAACACTTAAGAGATACAATGTTCTTCACAAAACATCTGACTACGCTGATCGGCGCACACTGACCATCACCAACTCAACTAGACACTTCATCTCCTCTGATTGCACACGACATCCTGAGAGAGACTTCATTTGATGTCTGCATTTTTACATCTGGTAAAGATATTTTCTTTTAAACTGTCAACAATGCACCAAGGCAAAGCCATGCCCACGGCACGATGACTTCAGATCAGCGGTAAAAGAGTTTCTTCTAACATACTTTCATTGCTGCACTACGGTGAAAAGGGGAATCTGTTTACTGCTGGGATTTGCTTAGCCTAACGCCGCACTCCAACTGAAAGTGTATAATATCACTGATTATAATGGTTTATATTGCTTTATCACGCGACTACTCCACGCTTCTGATGAAGACAGTGTTAATGTTTTCAGTCTGCAATATGCCTGAGACATTAGTCTTTTTAAGATGTCATATGGCCTTAGGAACAGTGGTTTCAAACCTATAGTACCACTGGGGCCCCATATATATCATACACTCACTCAACGAATATTAGGGAACACCTACTAATTTCATTAATGCAATTATCTAATCAAATTAACTCACACTATACAGTTAAGCTTCAATGCATTTAGGGTGTGGTCCTGGTCAAGACAATTCTCCTGAATTCCAAACTGAATGTCAGGAATGGAAAAGTGCAGGTGCATTTAAGCAATTTGAGCGTGGTATCGGCAGCAAAGCAGATATAGGCCGGGTTTTGAGTAGATCATGCACCGTTTAGTTACTGGGATTTTACCACAACCATTTCTAGGAAGCCATAAGTGAATGGTGAAAAGGAAATCATAGCAGTCCAAAGTAAAATGTCCAAGATAGAGGCTGAGAATTTAGCCAAATTGATTCATATTGATAGAAGAGCAAACTTATCTAGAAACAACAATTACACAACCCAGGTGCAGCAAAGCAATGTATTACAATGACACAACCTGAGAAGATAATGTATAACAGAAGATTTCACTGGTACTCACTATCTCTCAAATAGAAAAGGAGTTGCCAATTGCAACAAGTTTCAACAAACAGACAAAGAAGATTTGAAAAATGTTGTTTAACTGATGAGTCTCATTGCCATTCAGATGTAGAGCTGTAATTTAATGCAACAGAATGAGGAACAGCTGGATCCATCATGTGCCTGATACCACTGGTAGCAACAGTGTGGTGTGTCTGTGTAGATGCTTTTCTGAAGACCTTAGGCCCTGGTGCCAATTGGGTATCAGCGAAATGCCACTGCCCACCTGAGCACACTTGACTCAGGTCCATCCTTTGCACATCACTACACCCATTCTCTGATGGTCATCAGTGATACAACCAGCATCACAAAGCTCTGAACTATCAAATTGGTTTCAAACAATAATAATATTCACTGTATCTAAACACTCCACAGCTCACTCAGATCTCAACCCAATAGAGCACTTTGATGTGGGGAACGTGGAGCCAAGTGTCCTTGAGGTGCATCTTTTGCCAAATTCCCACTCAACTGCAAGATAATCCATCACATGGGCCAACATTTTCAGAACGTCAGTATCTGCCGGAATCACCGCCACGTAGAATTGGAGGCAGTTCTGTGAAGGTTAAAGGGGCCAAAACACAGCAGTATGGTGTCTGCATAACTTTAGGTGAGTGTACATATACTATATAAAATCAAGCACCCAGGCATGCAGATCGTTTCGCAAACATTTTCGAGATTCATTTCAGGTGCCCGGCGACCCGCGATACCGCAGATTGGTAGTTGACTGGTGAAACTTCACTAAATATTCCGAGGTCACCATGCCATTGGATTATAACAGTGAAGTAAATTGTAGTTCGTTCAGCAATGAGTCTGGCTTCAGTGTCGCTAGGAGAATGTAATTTTGCCTGACTGAATTTGGTGCTGGCAAAGTTTAGTGAGGGGATGTGGAATGCAGTGGTTATCTTTGGCTCAAAGGCAGTGAGTAAACTCTAATGCTTCAGGCACTGGTTATATTTGGACAATTTGATACTCCAACTTGTCTCGACCAACTCGATAGGAACACCTGGGATGAATTAGAGCTGAGTTCTCAGCCAGGCCTTCGGCCCAAGATCATGGTGACCTCAAGCAAATAAAGGTTTCAGAAGAATGGTCAAAAATCACAAACACACTTCTAATCCTTGTGAAAGCCTTCAGAATGTGTTGAAGAATAGCTATTTTCCTAGAATAGATTGGAGAGTTTTTATTGTTAAAGTAAGGCAAAAAGTTGTTGCATTAGTATAAGAAGGTATGACTAAAAGACTAAATTTCAAAAAGGCAGAATCTTTCGCCACTTCACCACCAAGGCCAACTGTACCAATAACTTAATACAGGCATTTATAACAACTTGCTGATGTCTGAACTGAATGTGTGGGGCAGTTTTTCTGGCAAAAAGTAATTGATTGCAATATACTATTATAACACTGCATAAAAATAATTTGTAACTAGACAAAATGAGAAAATGTACATTTCGCAGATGAAATACAGTTTTTTTTCTTCTGTTATAAATATCTGTACCAAGAAATGTACTAGATTTTTTTCTATTTGTTAATGTTCTTATATTAAATTTGCTAAGTCATTGCATGATGCTGTACTTTTGTTTTTGTTTTATTGGATGTATTTTTATTTATCTGTTTAGAATTTCTTTATTAGTATTAATGAGAGCTCTAATTGTAGTCTTGGAAACAACTTCAAGGTTCTTGAAAGTACTGGAATTTCATTTTACATTACAGAACAACGAAAAAAGCTACATTATCATTTAAACTACTTTTTTTTTTGTTCCAAACTTGTATGACTTTGTTGCACTTTCCAGTTAATGTTTTTATTCACCACCAACTTTCTTTAGTCAAAAAAAGGAATGGTGAATAAGAAACATTATGCTTTCTAACATCTCCTGACTAAGGTTAACAATAACACCTCCTCTTGTGTTCAACAGAGTGAAAGAAAGTCATAGGTTTAGATTGAATAACGCAAGGATGAGTAAATTAAGCATATTTTTCTTTTTGTGAACTACCTCTATCATGTTGCTTTTTATATTTTTGAAATATAATGAGTGACTATTTGTGTGTAGTTATAAATTATTAGTACTACATGTGTGAATGTAGTTTAATAAAATGTGGCAGCAACTAGAGGTCAGCCCTACAGGTGAGGTAAATGAAAAAACGCTGTAATGAGCTGAACATTCCAGATTTACAGAAATATTGGTAACCTGTGACTGTAAAGTTATTGTTTTATATTTTGAAGCCATTTTAAAAGATAACAGTAAAAAAATAAAATAAAAATAATAATAATAATAATAATTTATAGCATGTGTGAAGTGAAGAACCAGTTTGGGCGTGGTAAGTTCTGTAATTTAAATACGTTATAAATATCGCTTTCTGTAACGCTGTGAAAAACGTATTTATAACGTGAAAAAAACATCTGTCGTATTAAATACGTGCAGGATAAAAACGTTATCACCACCTTTTAACAACCTGAAAGAAAAAAGTTTTTACTAACGCTCACTGTGTTTGCTGGGGAAGTCTGCTTGTGAAAACCCCTCCAATTGCTAATCAAAAGTAGCGGAATCACGGCCAAAATGTAGAAATATCGCTAAAAGTAAAGACAACGAACTTAAACTCGTGGACTAGGCTCCGAACAACCCACAGTAACAGTGTAAAAATGGCCAGTTCCGAGACTTGGCAACACTGAGTCTGAACTCGGCGTCGATTAAATGACCTCTAGCCGTGTGTGACAACTGACAGCGGACGTTTGTGAGGGGGATTTAAAAGAGAAATGGAGCAGAATTTTATTTATTTTTGCTTTTTATAAGTTTTTATTGGATTTTGACATGCTTCAAAGCTCTGCGACGATGGAGACAGGACTATAAATTCAGGTAGGCTAAATATGTATCCTGGTTAAATATTTAATCGTTAGCAAACTGTTAGTTAACAGTTTATTTATTATGTTCAATGTAGGTCTAATTGCTAAATATATTTTCACATTTATATATTTACGCCCAAGTCTTTATTTAAGTATTTATTTTTATTCAACTCACATAATTTTTACTTTTTTATTGTTTGCTTCATTTATTTATTCAACAAGTATTTGTATATTGTAAATACATATTTATTTTGATGTTGTTGCGCCAGTAACGGACACACACACACACACACTTGAGAGTTTGATAATGATAATGATTTATTTGTAAATATTCGTTGGCGATATAGAGCAAAATGTCAGAATGTCAAAAGTTATTTAATATTAATGCGTCTTGTTTTTTTAATCGTTGCCTATAAAAGCAATCCTGATGTTTGGGGAAGCACGCCTCGTCTGATGTGTTGGTTATATGTTGTTAGGCCTATAGCTAATTAGAAAAAAACGATTTTTTTATGTGAATTATGTGGTTTCAGAAATGTGCTTTTATTGTAATATCTGTTGACTGAGTTTGGTTGAGTGGTCTGTGTTATGCTTAATAATAAATTGTATGCCCATCCGCACCTTCACTTTTCCTCCGTTTATGCACAAGCTGCAAATGCTAAAAATAATAATAAACAGCACTAGTTTTTGTATGAACAGTCATGAATTTAAAAAGTGCTTAGCAACTCTTTGCCTCACTCAAACTATCGTGTTCGATTGTAACGCCACAGATCGCCGCGTTAATCTTTAGAACGTTCGTGAGTATAATGTTGAGTGCAGCGGCTTATGCTTTTTGTGAAGCGAGTCGGCGAGTGTGTGAGTATGCTATGCTTTTAAACAGGGTTTGGGGATCTGAATTTTAATTTTTCATAACTCTGAGAATAATCTGCTTAAACTCGGATGTTATTGTCTCGATTTACTGTACATTTAGATAAATAAATGCTACACAGTGGCGGTTTGTGTGAAACTGGGAGGCTGATATGTAAACCAATAATGATTAAACCAGTTTTTGTAAATGTTGATAATGTATA
Organism: Paracanthobrama guichenoti; assembly: GCA_018749465.1. Classification (NCBI taxonomy): domain Eukaryota; kingdom Metazoa; phylum Chordata; class Actinopteri; order Cypriniformes; family Gobionidae; genus Paracanthobrama; species Paracanthobrama guichenoti. The sequence goes on along the minus strand of CM031963.1, from coordinate 20,717,548 downwards.
TTTCATTGACCAACCGATAGCAGATACTGTATGTATACTGTATGTTTACTCATCGCTTTCTTGTTCTCTTTCTTTCATAGTGTTTCACAGTTATATCAAGTATTGTCTCATGTCTAGACTCATCTTTCTCCAACATCAGTATGAACATTTCCAACTATGCCCAGCATTTTTGAGAGTGCAGAGCAGTCATCTGAATACTCGGATGAGCTCATGGCGGCTCTTTGCTGCAGGGCGGTGGTGGGCAATCATGGAAGTTTCAGATCCCATCTCTGAGGAGTATGAGGACCTCATCTCAGGCCAGTGTTGGGGAAGATCGTCATGCCCTAAATCCCTGGTCTTCAGTGATGTATCTGAGAAGGTGCCGCCCCAGAACTCAGGCTTCTCAGATGCAATGCTGAAGACCACAAAGCACTGGAGACAGGAGACAACGCAGAGAACCCTATTTCTTCCAGGTCCACACAGAAAGCACCTGTGCCCGCAAGGTCCACACAGGGGAGCATCTGTGCCTGCAAGGTCCACACAGGGAGCATCTGTGCCTGCAAGGTCCAGGAGCATCTGTGCCTGCAAGGTCTGTGCCTGCAAGGTCCACAGAGGGGGCACCTGTTCGGCCAGGTCCACACAGAGAGCATCTGTGCCTGCCATGTCCAAACAGGAAGCATCTGCACCAGCCAGTTCTGGAGAAGGGGGCCTCACTCATCCCTGGCCTTCACTGGATGCATCTGATAAAGCCCAGCACTCAGGTTTCTCAGAACCAACACTGAAAACTACAGATCAGTTGAGAAAGTGGACTCTGAAAAAGCCACAAGGAACACCTGTGCCTGCTGGGTCCTGCCAGGAGCCACATGTGCCCATCAGGTCCCAAAAGAGGGAAAACTCAGGATCCCTGAGTACCTGATTAAGCATCTGAAAGAGGCCGCTTTAGAAACTGCCATGTCTGCCAAGTCTCTACAGAGGGCACCTGTGGCTGCCTCAAAGGTGCTTGCATGCTCCCACATGGAACACCCATTCCAGACCAGATTGCAGATTGCAGGCCAAAACTAAAGACCCTGAACCACTGAGATCTGAGCTGCTGCTGCAGAAGGAGCACCTGTGCCCGCCAGATCCAGACAGGGAGCACCTGTGCCAGCCAGATCCACACAGGGAGCATGTGCCAGCCACATCCACACAGGAAGCACCTGTGCCAGCAAGATCCACACAGGAGCAGAGAAAGCTGAGACCAAAAAGCCACAGGGAGCACCTGTCCCCATCGGGTCCCAACAAAGTGGACAACTCGGGATCTCTGAGCATATAACTGAGGATCTAAAAAGACCTCTTTTTGAAACACCCATGCCCAACAAGCCTCTAAGGGCACCTTTGGCTCCCATGCCAGGCAAGATCTTAGATAGTCCAAAACTTAAGATCCCTGAACCACTGAGGCAGGAGCTGCTGCAACAGAAGCCTCTGGCCCCTTCCCTGAAGATAGAGCCTGTCTGTTGCACAGCGGTTATTGACACGAGCTCCGAGTGGAGACATGTTGCAAACTCCTGAGCTGCGGAGCAAAGAGCTGCTAAGGCAGCGCTTAAAATGCCCCAGTACTTGTGCCTGCCTCAAGTCTCAGAATCCCTAGGCAGCAGAGGAGAAGTGGAGGGAAATGTTGGAGCAGGAGCAAAAGCAGCAGAATATCCCAAAGAAGTGTCTGTTCCTGCTGAAGACCCCACAGAGAACACTAGTTTCACCACAGCAACCACCTGGGTCTCTCCAGGAGCGCCCATGCCCAGTTGGAGCACAGAAGCTCCTGTAAGTCCCTTCTATCTCTTGTATTTACTTATTTTAAGATTTATTTCAAAAAGTAAACACTGCCTTCAACTATGCTACTATGTTTACTAGGTCCTCTATTTAAAAATCCTTTTATATTTCAAAAAGATAAAAAGATACAGCTTTAGATTTAGTCTAAGAAGCACAAACCTGTCCAGTATCACACGATTATACATGCATCTGCTCCTCAACAGGCACCTCTCGACAAAAATTATGTGTGGAATTTCACAGCTATCAAGCTCCACAGATAACCACTTCAAAACTGAACCAGAGGACTCTGAGCAGCCTTCAGCCCAGGACCCAGCTGACCCGGAAAAGAGCATTGGTTAGACTCTCCTATATCTCAGTTTTACTTAGGTTTAGAAATTAAACCCTTTAATCACATCCTTTTCTTAAAAACAAAACAAAACAGACCCTCATATTGATATGGTAGAAGCAAAGTGATCTTTAGATTAAGAATCACTCATTAAATCTGGATTATGTCTGTTCCTTTAACAGGACAATGCAGGTGTGGACCAGTCACCGCCCCAAAAAGCAGCGTATGGCAATGGAAGTCAAGGACAAGCAGTCGGATCAGGCAGCATAGACCAAATTGATTTATGTAACATGTTCACAAAATTTTGTGTCATTTCAAGTACATGCCTTCTATGAATGCATGTATAATAAAAAAAGAAATATAAACTGTGTATTTATTTATTTGTCAATAACAACACACATTAATTAGCACTGGTGTTATATAAACAGATCATTTTCATCTGCTGTCACTGCACTGATTAAATTCACACACTAAGCCAATAGCATTGTAACAACTGTAATTCCTAATTTCCACAATTTATGGCTGAAGACAATGGGTATATATTACAACTGATTCACAATTTCAGTATACATTTTCTTTGCAAACAATCAGATAAAGGTTTGTTTTATTTTTTCAATTTTCAAATTTAAAGGCAAGACTTTTCTATACTTTACTCTTATCAGTGGATCTTTTGTATTAATAAATAAATAAAATAAAACATCTATCTACTTTTAGGCAGCTTCTTTGGTGCATTTATTTGATGTATGTTTCACTGGATTTGCTGTGTATTAAAGTTCAATGTACAGAAAATTATAATCTAAATATCTATTCATAAATATTTATTTCTATAAATGTCTTTTATTTAATAAACTAACTTTCTGATACACGTTTATTATTATTATTATTATTATTATTATTATTATATTATTATTATTGGTATTCGTTTTGTTGTTGGTGTTTTTATAGGTTATTATTACTGTTATCAGAAAATATCTTGTGGTACTGTATCCAAGTTTTGAACTATTGAATAAGAAAATGAACTATATATAAAAAAATTAAAAAACCTGCGTACCAAATCCCTCCAACACTGCAATTCATTATCCTGTGGATCCAGTTTAGTTGAAACGGAAAATAACTGATCCGGTTCATCAGTCCGGCTCCTCACACTGCAGTGTCATCAGGTAAATATCTTCCGATCAGCTGCCGCAAGATGGCGACAGAGGACACTGTGTGTACTTGCGTTCAGAATGAAGCAAATGTGAGCAAAGGAATGAACTTTCCACTTTATGGAATCGGGGCTGGAGTGTCCTGACCAAATTACAGGTAAGAAAACTTTTTACTGCAGTAGTCCTGAGTGAAAGGATTCCACTATGGACTCCATTATGTCAACAACCATTGTTTTTTTGTTTTTGTTTTTTAAAATTTTATATATTTTTTAATTCAATATGTAATGATTTTAATTATCCTTGGCACGTCGCAGAGCAGAGTTTTGTGATCCTGCGGAACGCTGCTCACGTGGTCAATGACATGATTGTATGCTGTAAATAAAATGTCATATGCTTGTATAATAAGAATAAATGCACATTTAATCTAATAATAGGGAAATAATATCCTAATTATTATTTAAATCGGTTTAAAAATAGGAAGATATAGACTATAGACGCACATTATTAGTTAAAATGGTGTTCTGTCTTGTATTTTATCTCAAAATAAAGGATGTCATTTTATTCCACGTGAAAATGAGTGGAAACAAGTTAATACAGCCTCTTATTTACATGAAGCAAACATAATGCTGCTTGGTTATTTTAACATATATAATTGCTGCAGTAATAATGGCCCATTTCAAATGTTTATATGCTTTTTTTTTTTTTTTTTTTTTTTGATCGGAGTTGAAATATATTGCTCTTGTAAATACTTTAGTAATAAAGTCTAGATTTTTAAAATGCTTCCAAAATACAGCGTAAGCGCAACGATACAGTGCAGTGGTCAAAAAGGATATAAACGGTGCATTTTAAGTGATATATTCTTAAACTCAGAGATGTGATTCGACGACAATTAAATTCCCACACGACCTTGGTATTTGTCTAAAAACAGTAGCCTAGGTAATTCGGCTGGGGATTTTTACGCAGGTGGTGGGAGAAAAACACTGACATTCTGGATTCGGACTGCAATAAAATCACAGACTAGCCCTGTCAATGATGAAAATACCTTTACGACCCCACAAGAAACAATTACCGTCCAAATAGGGCTATATACACACCGTTTCCACAGAGTTATTAAACAATATTTCATGTAGGTTCCTTTGTGTTTTATATAATGACCACTAGAAGGTGTTCTAGGTATATGTTTTCCTTGATTGGTTCCCTTTTCAAACGGTCAGTCGTGCTGCGTCGAAGATGCACTGGGAATTCTCCTATTCTCGAATATACTGAAGTAATTTGTAAAATCAGGCAGTGCTACTACCCAGTCAACAGTGTCGAGACATCTCGCACGCTATTGGCTGGCCAGTGGGAACTGCATGAACCCATGGCAGAACAGCGTAATCTGAAGATCCAATGGGAACAAAGCCCGCGCAAAGCTGAGGGCAAAGCCCGCGAAAAGAGCATGTAAAATACGCTGTAACTGTCAAAAACGTCAGATTAATCTCCTTCAGCGATGATCTCTTCCTCACTGATAACTTTCGAACTACACCTTCTTTCACTGAGAATTGACGAGCCTGCAGCGATATAGCAAGCCAGCCAGCCCGGACATCCTGCAAGAGTCAGCGGCCTGTATTTCATCGCGCTCAAATTGCGAGCGATCCCGCGAGCTGTCACGCCATTCCCCTGCACTCTTTGGTGGAACACTACAGTGTATCCTTTTTTTCTGTACTGAAACTAGAACATCATGTCACGCGCTTGTGGCAGGTGCAGTACTTACCTGCACAAGGAGGACAACCTCGCTGGTTCCGGCTGCTCTCACTGCGGGTATGGCCATCTCCTCCTCCGTTCACGGATGGCACTCTTCGCAGAGCCCGACCCCGTCCCCCACGCTCTCCTTTCCTTTTCTCAGCGGAAAAACGGCGGGAGCCAGAGGGCTGAATATCCCGAGGCTAACGAGCTCACGTTGGCCCAGTGCCCATGTGCCTCGCCCTCGCCTCAGAGAAAAGCTTCCCCCGTGACCTTCTCGCGATCGGACCTGCTCCCTCCGTTCGACGCCGAGGGCCTGGTCTCGCTCGGTGGCAACGAGGACGGCGAGGATCCACACTGTCCATCCTGTGTCCCTCACCGCTTCTGATACAGAGGATTGGTCAGACTCCGTTGACGACCCCATCCCCTCAACATTACAGCGACACGAAGGTGCACGCAGAGCTGGTGAAGTCATGGCATGCGCCTCACTCTGCCGTCTCTGCCTCGTCCACGCCGCATGCGCTCGACCATCGACTGCGCCCGTCGAAAAGGGCTATGAGAAGCTTCCTCCGCCGAGGAAACGGTAGCGGCTCACCTCTGCCTGCCCTCTGCGATCGACTGGAAGCACAACATCGCCCATCCTCTCCAAGCCCTGTCGTACCACGTCAGCCTTGGCGACCGGGCGTATGCTTCCGCTGGACAAGCAGGCTCCGCTCTCCACTCGATGGCAGTCCTGCAAGTATTTCAGGCCAAACTCCTCTGTGATATGGATGAGTCTGGTCAAGATCAAGAGGCGATGTTTCCGCGATGTCCGGAGCGCCACAGACCTGGCCCTTCGCGCCATGAAAGCCACCGCCCAAGCCATAGGCAGATTGATGGCCAGCCTGATCGTTCTCGAACCCCACCTATGGCTTAACCTGACGGAGATAAAGGAGGCCGATAAAACCGCTTTCCTCAACGCTCCAATTCCCCCGAACAGCCTGTTCGGCCCAGCGGTGAATGGATTTGCAGAGCGTTTCACCACGGCTCAAAAAGCGTCTCAAACTATGTGGCACTTTCCGAAACGAGCCAGCGCTGCTTCTGCAGCTCGTCCGAAATCTCCATACTAGCAGCAACAGTGCAGGACTGCGCCTGTGCCCGCGCAGCCCCGCCCACTGCACGACCAACGTCAGCACCACCACCAGTCAAAGCGCTTCCCTTCTAAGTGTCAGGGCCCCCGCCCTAAGATAGTGCTGGACACTGAACACAGGAAGCAGCCCTGACAGGCTGATCAGGAAGAGAGGAGGGTTGAGTCCCGCCCAGGCCAGTCCCCCTCCCAAAAGACTCCGAATTCTCTCCCCACGGCCCGTTTTTGTTCTGGCCGGAGAGAAAAATACTGTTCTGAATGTTTCTCATGCAATGAATGTAAACTACGAGCCCGCTTTAACGCGCGCTCCCCTGCATTCTGGCGCCATAAAGGCGAGTTCAATAAAAAACATGAACGTTCAACAAATGATTTTTCTTTCTCTTCCACACCACATGAAAGTCACTTTTCGACACTATGTAACCACTGTGCGACCGGGCAGAGGCTTGAAAACCATCCCCGGTGTGTCAAATTGGGTTATAAAAAACAATTCAATGAGGTTACTTGCTCCACCCGCTCATAAACCCACCGTTTCACGCGGGCATAATGCACACTTCGGTGGAGAGCAACGTGACTCACGCCCTCAAACCGAAGTGGAGAGCTTTTGATGTAAAATGTTATAAGAGAAGGTGCCTCTAGCACAGAGCGAGTCAGGGTTTTACAGCCGCTATTTCCTCACTCCCAAAAAAGATAGTGGCCTCAGGTCCATCTTACACCTCAGACATCTGAACAAGGCTCTTATCAAACGGCCTTTCAGAATGCTGACATTAAAACAGATCATTGCGCAAATCCGCCCGATGGACTGGTTTTTCTCAGTGGATCTGAAAGATGCTTACTTTCATATCCAAATTATCCCACGTCACAGACCGCTTTTGAGATTCACGCTCGACGGAAGACTTATCAGTACACAGTCCTGCCATTTGGCCTGTCCCCAAACACACACACTTTTTCATGAAGTGCATAGATGCAGCGCTCTTCCCAAGACAAGCGGGAATGCGCATTCTGAATTACCTCGACGACTGGCTCATACTGGCCCAGTCCGAGGAAGAAATAAAATCTCACAAATCTGTGCTACTTACCCATCTAGAATGCCTGGGTCTCAGAGTAAATACAGCCAAGAGCTCATTGCTTCCTAAGCAGAGAATCTCCTTCCTGGGAACAATTTTGGAGTCAGCCCAAACGAGGGCATGGCTATCGAATGAACGCGCACTGACTACACTGCATGTTCGTTCAAAATGGGAACCAACAGACCCCTAAACATTTTTCAGAGAAAACATTTTTCTAGGCCTAATGGCAACAGCTTCTCCAGTACTTCCGCTGGGCATGATGCACATGCGCCCCCTGCAGTACTGGCTGAAATCACGGGTCCTTTGGATCAAAGTTGTGGTCAAAGGTTGTGTCAAAGCCCTGGCCCCGTGGTCAAAACCCTGCCTCTACGAGTCAGGTGTGAGCTTGGGGACAGTTTCAGACAGATGGTGGTCACCACGGATGCCTCCAACATGGGTTGGGGCGCTCTGTGCGAGGCGAACCGCCAGCTCGGCTTATGGTTGAGCACGGAGTCACGGTTGCACATAAACTGCCTAGAAATGCTGGCAGTAGTGCTAGCCTCGAGACTTTTCTACCACGTCTCACAGGTCACGATGTTCTAGTCCGCATGGACAACACAACAGTGGTCTCTCTACATAAACCACCAAGGCGGGCTCAGGTCGAGATGGCTCAACCAACAGGTCAGACATCTTCTCCTATGGACAAAAGGCAAATTACATTCGCTGAAAGCAGTACATGTGCAGACTAAACCAGGAGCAGACATGCTCTCCAGGGCCTCGTGTCTCCGGGGGAATGGGTTTCCAAATGGTTCAAATGATATGGAGTGTTTTTGGGAGGGCAGAGGTCGACCTCTTCGCCTCCGAAGACAACTATCATTGCCCAATCTATTTTTCAAAGAGCAGGGATGCGCTGGCCCATGAATGGCCCAGCTGCCTACTTTATGCTTTTCCACCAGTACCACTTATTCCCCAGATTTTAAAAAGGAGCACACAGTCCTGCTAGTGGCTCCACTCTGGCGAACCCACATCTGGTTTCCCAAGTTGATTCAGCTACTATCAACAACCCCATGGCCAGTTCCCCAGAGGAAAGATCTCCTTTCTCAGGCGAACGGGACAATCTGGCACCCCCTGCCCCCAACTGTGGGCGTTACATGTTTGGCCACTCAAAGGGAGCTTGAGAACCTCCCAGTGAGTGTTTTGAGCACCATCAGTGAAGCTAGAGCTCTGTCTACTAGGCCCTTAAATGGTCAGTGTTCTCTGACTGGTGTTCAGCCAGGAACTATAACCCAGTATCATGCGAGATATCACAGATTCTCGTTTTTCTACAAGAGATGTTGGATGCAAGACGCACTCCATCCACACTCAAAGTCTACACGGCAGCTATCACCACATCCCATGCACCGATAGTGGGCCAGTCAGTCGGCAGACAACCAACAGGTAAAATTTTAAAGGAGCCAGGGGCTTAACCCCTCCCGCTCCTCCGGTGCCTTCCTGGGACCTTTCATTGGTCCTAAGAGTACTAAAAGACCTCCTTCAAACCGTTGCAGACGGCTGAATTAAAGCCACTTTCGGTAAAAACTGCCCTGCTATTAGCACTGGCATCTGTTAAGCGTGTCGGTGACATTCAAGCGTTATCTATGAACGTGTCATGTTTAGAATTTGGCCCAGGCAATTCTAAAGTCATCCTCAAACCAAGGCATGGTTATGTACCTAAAGTGCTTTCAACACCATTCAAAGCACAGGTAATCGCTCTCTCTGCCCTCCCTTTGGAGGATGAGAGACAGTTACACCTGCTCTGCCCTGTTAGGGCGCTTAGAGCATATATTGAGCAGTCCTCCCACTTTAGACAGTCGAAGCAGCTCTTTGTAAGTTTTGGTGGCCAAACTAAGGGACTTCCAGTAACCAAACAAAGCCTGGCCAGATGGCTAGTAGACCCGATAGTGTTAGCATATGACACTATGGGCCTCCAATGCCCCATAGGTGTCAAAGCTCACTCCACCAGAGGCATGGCCTCCTCCTGGGCGTGGTCTAGTGGAGTTTCTATGGGTGACATTTGTAGATCGGCAGGTTGGTCCTCACCATCTACTTTTACCAGATTCTACAGTCTGGATGCCCCACAAGTCCTTGCTGTATAAAAATTCAAGACCTCTGCAAACCCGTCCTATTAATAAGTTGGCATCTGGGGCCCTCATATGCTTCAATGCTTACAAAGTTTTTTCTTGTAGTTACTGGCCTCTTTGACATATATATATATATGTGTGTGTGTGTGTGTGTGTGTGTGTGTGTGTCTGTATAATAAATATTAGACGGCCTTGTAAGCCAGTCCCCATCATAAGTTGGCATTTGGGGCCTTCATATGCTTCAATGCTTACACAATTCCTTGTAGCTACCGGCTATATATATATATATATATATACACACATGTGTGTACATATACAGTGGGTACGGAAAAGTTTTCAGACCCCTTAAATTTTTCACTCTTTGTTATATTGCAGCCATTTGCTAAAATCATTTAAGTTCATTTTTTCTCATTAATGTACACACAGCACCCCATATTGACAGAAAACACAGAATTGTTGACATTTTTGTAGATTTATTAAAAAGAAAAACTGAAATATCACATGGTCCTAAGTATTCAGACCCTTTGCTGTGATATATTTGCTCATATATTTAACTCAGGTGCTGTCCATTTCTTCTGATCATCCTTGAGATGGTTCTACACCTTCATTTGAGTCCAGTTGTGTTTGATTATACTGATTGGACTTGATTAGGAAAACCACACACCTGTCTATATAAGACCTTACAGCTCACAGTGCATGTCAGAGCAAATGAGAATCATGAGGTCAAGGGAACTGCCTGAAGAGCTCAGAGACAGAATTTTGGCAAGGCACAGATCTGGCCAAGGTTACAAAAAAAGATTCTGCTGCACTTCAGGTTCCTAAGAGCACAGTGGCCTCCTTAATCCTTAAATAGAAGACGTTTGGCATGACCAGAACCCTTCCTAGAGCTGGCCGTCCGGCCAAACTGAGCTATCGGGGTAGAAGAGCCTTGGTGAGAGAGGTAAAGAAGAACCCAAAGATCACTGTGGCTGAGCTCCAGAGATGCAGTCGGGAGATGGGAGAAAGTTGTAGAAAGTCAACCATCACTGCAGCCCTCCACCAGTCGGGGCTTTTTGGCAGAGTGGCCCGACGGAAGCTTCTCCTCAGTGCAAGACACATGAAAGCCTGCATGGAGTTTGCTAAAAACACCTGAAGGACTCCAAGATGGTGAGAAATAAGATTCTCTGGTCTGATGAGACCAAGATAGAACTTTTTGGCCTTAGAATTAAGCGGTATGTGTGGAGAAAGCCAGGCACTGCTCATCACCTGTCCAATACAGTCCCAACAGTGAAGCATGATGGTGGCAGCATCATGCTGTGGGGGTATTTTTCAGCTGCAGGGACAGGACGACTGGTTGCAATCGAAGGGAAAGATGAATGCGGCCAAGTACAGGGATATCCTGGATGAAAACCTTCTCCAGAGTGCTCAAGACCTCAAACTGGGCCGAAGGTTCACCTTCCAAGCACACAGCTAAAATAACGAAGGAGTGGCTTCACAACAACTCCGTGACTGTTCTTGAATGGCCCAGCCAGAGCCCTGACTTAAACCCAATTGCGCATCTCGGGAGAGACCTGAAAATGGCTGTCCACCAACGTTTACCATCCAACCTGACAGAACTGGAGAGGATCTGCAAGGAGGAATGGCAGAAGATCCCCAAATCCAGGTGTGAAAACTTGTTGCCTCTTTCCCAAAAAGACTCATGGCTGTATTAGATCAAAAGGGTGCTTCTACTAAATACAGAGCAAAGGGTCTTAGGACCAAGTGATATTTCAGTTTTTCTTTTTAATAAATCTGCAAAAATGTCAACAAATCTTTTTTTTTCTGTCAATATGGGGTGCTGTGTGTACATTAATGAGAAAAACTTAAATGATTTTAGCAAATGGCTGCAATATAACAAAGAGTGAAAAATTTAAGGGGGTCTGAATACTTTCCGTACCCACTGTACATGTCATTATGTTCTAAGCTTACATTTATTGTCACTACAAATGTATAAAAAAAAGCTACACTTAAAAGTGCTGAAGCTGGTTCTGAGAAAAGGTGTAAAAACATTTGTGCAGTTTTATAATGTAATTCAATGACATTCAGACATTTTAGGAGGGACTTCACTGTTCATGTACTGTTAGCTGTATCTTTGCTGCGTTCACACAGAACACAAATTGTGCGTCAAATTTGCTTCTATCGCGTCTAGTTGGACGCTTGAACATTTTGAATCCACGCTTTGGATGCGCGTATAAAGCAACCGTTTGAAGCGAAATGGCTCCGTATGACTGCTCACTGCCAATATCAGTCGTTCCTCCATGTTGAATGAGGGACTCTGGGCGGGCCTGCCCCCGTTTATCACGTCAATTCATGTGATGGCAGCAAGCAGGCTCCTGATTGGTTAGCTCAGAGTGAACAGCCAAAGTTCCAATTTTTCAACTCTGGCGTTAGACGCGAATTTGCTTTAAATGCATGAATGCACAAAAAGCACCAAATAAAATCACTCGTGGAAGACACTCAATTGACTTGAATTGACCTCCGGACCTCGTCAATGCATCTTTACATTGACTTAACATGGAAATCACTCGCTCTAGACTCTCAATTCGTGTTCGGTGTGAACGCAGCATTAGACTTGATTTCAGCTGAATTTGTGACCTGCTTTGAATTAGGCGCCATCCCCTAAAGAGGATGCTGAGGAAAGCGTGCGTCTGCTGAAAGAGCTTTATCTGTTTGATGTGCTGAGAGCAGACAGAACCACAGTTGCACACAGGTAAGACAAAATACTCCTTCCTTCTCTTCCCTTCCCTTCCCACAGTAACTTGGTGATTTCCACTGTGTTTGTGACGTCAAACCTTTTTCACTAGACTGGAGCTGAGAGTGCCTTTCCTGGACCATAGATTCACCGCATACTACCTCTCTCTGCCTGCAGAGACGAGAGCACCAAAGGTGGGTCCTGACACCTTACAATTCAGTGATTTATCCTTCCTCATGTGCGATGCCTGGTGTAAAACTAGGAAAACTTGCATAATGCCAGAATGTCTGATTGAGGAACAAACTATCTGAGAAAGGAAATTAGCATCTAAACTCACTCATTCATTTAGCATCCCCTTTGAGACGACGTCACGCTGAGTGAATCATCTAAGAATGACTTTAATTTACATGCCTTTCTTTTCACTGCCTCTTCCCCATTCCAGTTTTCACCATCAAAATCTATATGGTTTAATGTGAATTCTCATAATATTATACATGTTTGATATCGTTTGAAATGTCTCACTGCGATTGGTACAAAGATCTCATGCCCACTGAAGTAAACAAGAATATAATGAAGGTTTTAAGAAGTTTAAAGACATTTTGCTAAAAACAGAGGGTGTGGCTTTCGGCCATTTGGTCTTCTAACAATACAGGCATATGTCGAGAGTGATCCAATTTAAATTCCCATTGTTAACACATGTTTACATTTGAAAGAGTTTTACATCTTGGTCTGATATTTAAGGAGATGTTTCAGAAAGGGTCGTGGCTTGAACTTTTGGTCAGCCCGTAACGCTGAGTGTCTCCTATAGATGCTCAGCGTTATGTAATTTTTAGTCAAAGTCAAAGTCAGCTTTATTGTCAATTCTGCCATACGTACAGTACATACATACAGAGAATTGAAATTCTATGACTCTCAGACCCTAGGTGCCTAACAACAACAAAACTATAACAATAACAACAAAAAAAGTTTAACAGTAACAACAACAGAGGAAAGATTAAAAAGATGGATCAAGTGAATTATAGAGGTAAAGTGGCGATGGCAAATAGTGCAAACAATGGTAACAATAGTGCAATTTCAGATTTAAGTCAGTGCAGGTATAAATAAAATTATAAGAGTGTGTGCAAAAAAAGAGTCTGTAAGAGGGGAGACCAATTCCTCAGAGAGACAATGGGAGGTAGATGAAGGGAGAGGGAACGGGGGGATTCCCAGATCAGATGCGTGGGGCAGAAGAGGGGAGGGTCGGGAGAGTCGGGAGGGAGTTCAATGCCCTGACAGCTTGGGGAATGAAGCTGTCCTTCAGTCTGCTGGTCCTTGCTTGGAGACTGCGAAGCCTCCTCCCTGATGGCAGCAGACTGAAGAGGCTGTGCGATGGGTGGGGTCTCTCGCAATGATGAGGGCTTTGCGGGAGAGGCGGGAGTTATAAATGTCCTGGAGGGGTGGGAGAGAGACACCAACGATCTTCTCAGCTGCTCTCACTATGCGCTGAAGTGCTTTACGGCAGGATGCGTTGCAGGCGCCGTACCACACAGTGATGCAGCTGGTCAGAATGCTCTCGATGGTGCCTCTGTAGAAGGTGCGCATGATGGGGGCTGGGGCCCGGCTCTTCTCAGCTTGCGGAGAAAGTAGAGTCGCTGCTGTGCTTTCTTGGTCAGTGCTGTGGAGTTGGCGGTCCAGGAGAGGTCCTCTGTGATATGCACACCCAGGAATTTGGTGCTCCTCACCCTTTCCACGGTCACACCGTTGATGGTCAGAGGGGCGTGCTGGGTGTGCATTCTCCTGAAGTCAGCAACAATCTCCTTCGTCTTCTCCACGTTCAGAGAGAGATTGTTGTCGCCACACCACCTGGCCAGGCGGCTCACCTCGCTCCTGAAGTTCGTCTCATCATCGTTGCTAATGAGACCAACTACGGTCGTGTCGTCCGCAAACTTGATGAAGAGATTGCTGTTGTGTATGGGTGTGCAGTCATGTGTCAGCAGAGTGAAAAGGAGGGGCTCAACACACATCCCTGAGGGGCTCCAGTGTTCATGGTGATGGAGTTGGATGAGTTGCTGCCGACCGAACTGCCTGAGGTCTTCCGTCAGGAAGTCCAGCAACCAGTTGCACATCGATGTGCTGAGTCCCAGCTGTGACAGTTTTTGAGTGAGCTGTAGAGGGATGATTGTATTGAATGCTGAACTAAAGTCTATGAACAGCATTCTGACATAAGTGTCTTTATTTTCCAGGTGAGTGAGTGCTGAATGGACGGTGGTGGCAATGGCGTCATCGGTCGAGCGTTTGACCGATATCCAAATTGGTAGGGGTCCAGGAGGGGGAGGACAGACTTAATGTGGTGCATGACTAGCCGCTCAAAGCACTTCATAAGGATGGGGGTAAGTGCGACTGGACGGTAGTCGTTGAAGCAGGATGGAGATGATTTCTTAGGGACTGGAATGATGGTGGTTGCTTTGAAGCATGTGGGGACGACAGCTTGACTCAGTGAGATGTTGAAGATGTCTGTGAAGACATCAGTGAGTTCCTCTGCACAGTCTCTCAATACACGTCCAGGAATGTTGTCAGGACCTGGAGCTTTGCGTGCGTTGACCCTGCTGAGGATCTTCTCACGCTGTCCCTGGGCAGTGACAACATCAGGTCATCGGGAGGAGGAGGTGACTTCTGTGCAGTGGTGCTGTTGTGAGCTTCAAAGCGAGCAAAGAAAGTGTTCAGCTCATTCAGCAGGGGGGTGGAGCTGTCACATGTCCGTGCAGGGGCTTATAATCTGTGATGGTCTGAATACCCTGCCACAGGCTCCTTGTGTCTCTGCTGTCGCTGAAACGATGGGCTATCCTCCTGGAGTACTGTCTCTTAGCCTTCCTGATGCCACGTGACAGGTTGGCCCTTGCTGTCCTCAGGCCCACCTCATCTCCAGCTCTGAAGGCAGCGTTACGCGTCTTCAGGAGTCTGTAGACATTTCCTGTCAGCCACGGTTTTTGGTTGGGCCAGACGGTGATGGTCTTTGTGACTGTTACATCCTCCATACACTTGGTGATATAAGAAGTAACAGTCTCAGAGTACTCCTGGATGTCTATGGTGTTGTGGTAGGTTGCAGCCTGTTTAAACATGTCCCAGTCAGTGGTGTCGAAGCAGTCTTGAAGAGCCTCTGATGACCCTTCAGGCCAGACTTGAATCTGCTTCTGGACTGGTTTGGTCGCTTTCACAAGTGGTCTGTATGCTGGCATTAACATAACAGTGATGTGATCTGAAGCACCCAGGTGGGGGAGGGGAAGGGCTTTGTAAGCTCCTCTCTGTGTAGTGTACACAAAGTCCAGAGTGTTTTTACCATGTGTTGGGAAGTCAATGTGCTGATGAATTTTTGGAAGCACACTCTTTAGGTCTGCATGGTTGAAATCTCCAGCCAAGATGAGAAAAGCATCTGGGTGGGCTGTCTGCTGATCACTGATCACTTTTAGAAGTCAGGTATCCATATTTCATTCTTTACTTCAGAGTATTTGATGTTATGTATGGACTAGCTTTGAATTGATTATGTAATCACCATTATACATTTACCTGACTGTTAATAAATTGTTACATTTTGATCTATTCTGATTTACTCTGGAATTATTAACGATCTCTATTAGGACTAGATTATGAACGGGTATAATGTCAACCAAGGATTAAACAGAATAATTAAATAAAGATCTTTATCTGACTAATTAAATAGTCAGATAAAGATAAATTGGAATTAAATCCTTTTGCCCAGCTGAAAACACTGAACAGCATGGCGGCACCTTCGACCGTGGATAGTTACCCTCATTGGAACGATTTTAGTGGGCCTTACACTGGTCTGTATAATACAAAGTGTAATACAAAACCAAACCCTAAATATGAGTAATAAAATAATGGTGATGCCTAATTTGTTTATCGCTTTTTTTTTTTTTTTTTTTATTATTTGACCCCTTTGTCTAGGCGTGCAGGGGTGAACAATAAAATAAAATTGGGAACCCGAGAAAGTTCCTTTCAAAAGGTACTCTGTTGTAATACTGGTTTTTATTTTTATGTTCACCCCTGCATGCCTAGACAAAGGGGGTCGTAACATAAATTGGGGCTCGTCTTTTTCGGGTTGTGAGGAAAAAAATTGTGTACAGTAGACTATTTGTTTATTTACTGGAGTGGTTACGGAAATTGTCCTGGTAAGAAATTGCCATCTGCCTCATCTACCTTTTCTTGTGACTGTATATGGGGGTAAGTTCCACAATTTGTTTCCTCTTTTGTCTGTCTATTCTCATTTGGTGTGGGGAAAACAAATTTGAGTGGAAAATGGAGTTTGACTTGACCTCTTTTACACTGGCCCCGAATATGGAACAATTTAATCGCTGCCGCAAAGATGATTTGATTAGGATCGCTGATTTTTTTAAAATTAGTGTATCACGAAATGCGTTGAAAAAAGATATTAAAAACTATTTGCGTCAGGAGTTAATTTTGCAACGAGTTTTACCTGAGGAGACGAGAGTGGGTAGTGCAGTGGGGAGTGCTGCTTCGTCGGTAACAGCCGATGAGAAGCCTCCATCTGCGCCACTCTCTCCCGTACCTGCCAGCAGCACGAAGATGTTTCCACCATCAGATCCACTGCTGGCGTTAAAATTGAAGGAATTGGAATTTGAAGTAAAACGGGAGGAGACTGAGGGTATAAGGCTGAGGGAGCTGGAGTTAGAGTTGGAGAAGGAACACTTTCGGAGGGATCACGGTCTGTCTCAGCCGGCTGCGGGCTCACCGATGGGTTCCTTAGCATTTCCTTTGTTTGCTCCGTTGCCCACAAACACTGCGCCTGCCTCGTCCAGTCCTGTTGCGCACCCAGGGAATGCGCCAATATTTGATGTGAGTAAAAATATAAATTTGGTTCCGCCGTTTAGGGAAGCGGAGGTAGATAGCTATTTCACGGCGTTTGAGCGTGTGGCATCTGCCCTGCAGTGGCCAAGAGAGATGTGGGCTCTCCTGCTGCAGTGCAAATTGATTGGCAAAGCACAAGAAGTTTGTTCCGCATTGCCAGTGGATCAGAGCTTAGTCTATGATGTTGTTAAACAAACTGTACTCCGAGCTTATGAACTTGTGCCGGAGGCATACAGACAAAGATTTAGAGCGCACAAGAAAATGGATAGACAAACGTTTGTGGAATTTGCAAGGGACAAACAAACTTTATTTGATAAATGGTGTGTTGCAAATAAAACTACGACTTTTGAAGAGTTGAGAGAACTGGTTTTATTAGAAGATTTTAAGAGCTGTGTTCATGAAAACCTTGTAATTCATTTAAACAAACAAATGTGTTGTTTCATGATATTGACGTTGCCGAAGCATCCCCTATAAAACAGCATCCCTACCGGGTCAATCCGAAAAAGAGAGAGGAAATGAGGAAAGAGGTAGATTATCTGTTGCGAAACGGTCTGGCTGTGCCTAGTTCAAGTGCGTGGAGCTCGCCCTGTCTTCTTGTGCCAAAGACAGATGTCACGTTTAGATTTTGCACAGATTATCGAAAACTTAAGTGTCACTAAACCTGACTCTTTTCCTTTACCCAGGATGGAGGACTGCATAGATCGCGTGGGTGCGCTGTTTTATGTCACCAAGTTGGACTTGCTAAAGGGTATTGGCAAGTGCCACTTACGGCTCGTGCCTCCGATGTATCTGCATTTGTTACGCCGGATGACTTTCTGCAATATTCTGTCATGGCTTTCGGGATGCGAAACGCTCCTGCCACATTCCAGCGCCTTATGCAGAGAGTCTTATCCGGCGTAAGTAATTGCGAGACATATTTGGATGATGTGGTGGTGTATTCAGATACATGGGAGGGTCACCTTAACACTCTATGTGAAGTGTTTACACGACTAACGAATGCTTCATTAACCGTGAATTTGGCCAAGTGTGAATTTGGCAAAGCAGTAGTTACGTACTTAGGTAAACAAGTGGGTCATGGCCAGGTACGTCCTGTTAATGCTAAAGTGGAAGCAATTATGGAGTTTCCGATACCAAAAACTAAGCGGGAGTTGCGACGCTTTCTTGGTATGATTGGGTACTACAGAGCTTTCTGTAGGAATTTTTCCACCATTGTGTCTCCTTTGACCGATCTGCTGAGCACGTCTAGAGCATTTAATTGGAACTCTGAGTGTGACCACGCTTTTGGTGTAGCTAAAGATCTTTTGTGTAGCGCACCTGTCCTCTCTGCCCCTGATTTTTCTCGTCCATTCAAACTTGAGGTGGACGCAAGTGCACTAGGCTGCGGAGCTGTGTTGGTACAGGAAAGTGCACAGGCGTTGACCATCCGGTATGTTATTTCTCTAAGAAGTTTTTAAAAGCCCAAAGATCGTATAGCACAATTGAGAAGGAGGCCCTTGCATTACTTCTTGCTTTGCAACATTTCGAAGTATATGTGGGAGGAAGCTCCGAACCTGTTGTAGTTTATACTGATCACAATCCCTTGGTGTTTTTAATGCAGATGTGTAATTCCAACCAGAGATTAATGAGGTGGGCTCTGGTGGTACAAGGGTTTAATCTGGAGATACGTCACAAGAAGGGGTCTGATAACATTGTGGCAGATGCTCTTTCCCGTGCCCATGGTTGGTAGTTATAGTCAAAATTAATTTGACATTTATGGGTGGGGGTGTTACGTCTGTGACTGTTCTCGGATGTATTGTTGTTGTTGTTGTTGTTGTTGTTGTTGTTCTCTCCTCGTGTTCTTTGCTGTCTCTCCTATCCAGCTTCTCATAGGTTGCTCCGCCCCAAATTGGATGTGACGTCAGAGCGCGCTGAGTGTTTACAGCGGTGCGGCGCCCGTTAAGGCTGCTTCGAGAGCAGTTAATGAGTTGTAGTTCTCCTCCAATTTCAGTTCTGGACTACGTGAGTAAGACACGTGAACGTTTACATAATGCATGCGAGATGGCGAGAGCAAATTTGGCTGTGAAACAAAAGCAAATGAAGCAGCGTTTTGATAAGCGTAGTATTAGTCGGAGTTTCCAAGTGGGTGACTTAGTATTGGTATTACTACCTATCCCAGGGTCAGCATTGCAGGCACGGTTTTCTGGTCCCTATCCAGTGGAACAAAAACTAAGTGAGACCGATTATGTTATTGGTACCATGGATCGTAGGAAGAAAACTCGCGTTTGCCATATTAACATGCTCAAGCTTTACGTACAAAAAGTCAAGTGTCGCTCGATCGATTCAGTACCCGTTATGCTTAGTGTCTGTGATTGAAAGTGATTGTGATGGCTGGGTTGATCGGAAAGAAGTGGCCGTGCCAACTAGACTTTGTAACTCAGAAGTATTGAAAGGTATTCGCGAGCATCTGTCTTACCTTGGTGATTCTCATCGGAGAGATATTGTTCTGCTTTTAAGACAGTTTTCGTCACTTTTTTCTGACACACTCACTCAAACAAATGTGTTGTTTCATGATATTGACGTTGCGAAGCATCCCCTATAAATATAACAGCGCTTTACACGCCACTAAAGTAACAAAATGAATAACAACAAGTTTAAGGAGTGACTTCAACGAAAGAAAACATCAATGGCTCGGCTCAACTCAACAATAATTCGCTAACACAATTTCACAATTGTTTCACACAAATGCACAGGACTAGAAAACACGGATCAGTCTCTGGCTCTCTCTCTCTCTCTCTCTCTCTCTCTCTTTCGCTCCCGACGACGCGCTTCTGCTCCTCTTTTAAACGGGCGCCGCACCGCTGTAACCACTCAGCGCGCTCTGACGTCACATCCAATTTGGGGCGGAGCAACCTATGAGAAGCTGGATAGGAGAGACAGCAAAGAACACGAGGAGAGAACAAAAACAACAACAATACATCCGAGAACAGTCACAGACGTAACAATATCATAATAGTGTTTTTTGTAAACACACTGAATAACATGTTTGATCAGAGCAGGATGGTGTGGAGAAGTATCTCCTGAGGGATGCGTTTAAAGGGATGAACTTTATCCCAGATGAGATTCTCTGGGAAAGAGGCCTTCAGTGATGGTATGACATCCATGAAGAAATCCTGGTACACAAGCCTGCAGGAGCACATCGAGTCTAAGGTACTACACATGTACACACAGACCATGATGTTATGGACGTACACTGTGTATCCGCTAATCTTTTTTTTTTTTTCTCTTTCAGGTGAACGACTCCCAGTTGGAGAAGGCTGATAAGCTGTTCCCTTGCAACCCCCAAAACCAAAAAAAGGGTTCTACATAAGGCAGGTCTTTCAGAAGATGTACCCCGGCCGCAGTGACTGGACACCACATTACTGGATGCCCCGCTGGATTAAGGCCACAGACCCCTCAGCCAGAACCCTGATCATCTACAAGCCTGATAAAGACCAGTAATCACATCATTCTTCAGACCTTGGCTAAAGATTACATTCTCTACATCATACACACCTTCCTCATTGAGCTGGTTCAAATGTATGATGCTACCTTCCTCTTTTGAAAAACTGAATTTAGCTAATTTAACAGAGAACTGAATTTATAATACTGCAGTTCAATTCTTCACAGAAGGCCGTCCATTTGTCAAGCCTTCAAGCTGCCTTGAAATTCAGTGTATTTATGTAAAATGTATTGAGTGCTGTTCACATCCGTTTTTTTTCTCTTCAAATTTCTTCATTAAGCTTTATATTATTAAACAGAATGCAAAAGGATTAGGGAACCTAAGCGAGGTATAGCTTGTTGGTTAAAGGACTCCACTACAAAAAAAATAGTACAGGAACCTATAAATACAATTTTTGTTACAGCTTTAAAACTCCAAACTTCTCATTCGCCTATATTGTCAACAAAATAGTTTTATACAGATTCCGAAAGATTTAAGGAGATCCATAAGATTTTAAGATCAGGGGTGTATTTCCCAAAGCCAACTATGTTTGCAAGTTCCATCATCAATAGAGTTCAGTAAAACTTGTGTCCATAGTTGACTAATGATGCTTTTGGGAAATGAACCCTGTGCTGGAGAAGTTGTTGGTTTGATTCTTGGTCATGAACTACTACCATTTTGCACTTGAGCTAAGCACTTATAACTAAGTTCCTTCAGTGGGACTGTCCCTTTGAATGTATTTGTATGTGTTGAGTTAGTTATTTAATGGATTAGCAATTGGTTGGCTAGTTAAACTACTTTTAACCAGTGAAATTAAAGGGGATAGTCCACTTAAAAAATAAATTAATAAAAGGTAACATTTGTTGCTCTAAACCTGAATGCATTTCTTCTGCAAAACCCAAAGATGAAATGTACGATCGTTCAGTGACCAGTGACTTTCACTGAATGGACAGACACACAGAAAAAGTTTGTTCCACAGAAGAAAGTTATACAGGTTTGGGATGACATGAGGGGATAAATGACAATTTTCATTTTTGGGAGAAATATTCCTTTTTGAAAGAGCAGCATGGCTGTTGTTGTGAATCTCTCAAAGTTAAACACCTGGCACTGGTTTAAGATGAAGCATTTAGCCTTATGGGGAGTTAGTGTTGCTCTTTAATATTTGATGTAATGTTTGTTTTATTTGGTGCAACAACACTGTAATCTGGTAGAAATTTATTTTAGGATTATGTAAATGAAATGGATGTGTATGTAACGTGTGTTTAAAGCATCTTCCACCACCTGCACTGAATAGTCAAAGACTTTTCAGTTACATTGAGGGCTTGATGTGTGCTGAAGTTATCAGTTTGTAAGATCTGGTCGTGCTTCAGTGCATCTTGACGTGTGTTTTGACTTATTTCAGTATGCGTGGTGTGAAATGGTACTTCGATGACATGAGTATTCCTCTGTACGCCTGTAGGTGGAGAGAGTGCACCCACTGTAGATGCATGATTAGACCGCAAGTTGACGAAAGACAAAAGAGGAGATCACACACTTATCTGACGCATAACAAAATGGCTGCCACTGTCTTGTGAAACCCACAATGTCAAATGAGCTGTTATCCAGATCCTTCCAATCTATTTTAATGTAGTGGTGCTATTTTCTCGGTTAACATTACGTCACTCTGAACAAGTCTTGATTAATGAATCAGTAAAATATAGGCTAAGTGGCAGAATCGGAAGGTAGGCTAGTTCAAGGTTTTGTGCAAATAAATTAGTATTTTTGACATGTACAATACTGACGAAAGTGTTTGGTAAAACTCACATTCTGTTTTCCAAAAAACAAAATAAAAGGACTATCTTGAACATACTTGTGTATAATGCCTCAAAAACATCTCTGTGACAAACTGTCCAGCGATCAACAGCGCCACCAAGAGGTTGTCCCTCCCATCACTCATCTCAAAGATGAGCACGTAAAAGAAAACATTTTTCGTTTGCTGCTATTGAAAGAATTATTTAAAGTATGTAAAACATTAACTGTACCTACTACTAGCCTATAAAACCATCAAGTCTACATTTAATATCCAATCTGCTTGAGACCCTGTACTGATTTATATATTACAAATGCAATAATGGTTGAAGTAAAAGTTCCTTCAAAATGTTTAATTTGGTAACACTTTATTTTGACGGTCCACTTTAGACATTCTGCCAGCTTAAGTAACTCTGCAACTATATGTCAACTAGCAGTCATTAGTAGACTGCTTAATATCTGCTAACACTTTACATATATAATATGTTCTTCTACAAACATTCTTCTGACTACAAGTGATTTTGAAAGTATGTCAACTTATTCTACTAACCCGAACCACACTCTACCCTGATTGCACACGTACATCTCTGAGACATCTATTTGATGTCTGCATTTACATCTGCAAGATGTATTTTTTTACCGTGTCTACACACCAATACGACCATGTTAAAAGCTGTCTACACGGGATACGATGACGGATCGTTGCAAAGAGCTTGGACATTGTCAAAAATGGAAAGGGGAATCTGTTTACTGCTGGGGATTTGTCGTGTACGCATCGTCGTGCGCACCTCATCCAGTGTAGATAATATCACTGATTATAATGGTTTATATTGTTTTTTTATCACGTCGCACTACTCACGTTTGATGTAGACAGTGTTAATGTTTTCTTATCTGCAATATGCCTTGAGACATTTAGTCCTTAAGATGTTTATGGTTTAGAACAATGGCTCTCAAACCTATAGTACCATCAGCCCTACATATACTATATACACTCACCTAAACGATTATTAGGAACACCTGTTCAATTTCTCATTAATGCAATTATCTAATCAACCAATCACATGGCAGTTGCTTCAATGCATTTAGGGGTGTGGTCCTGGTCAAGACAATCTCCTGAACTCCAAACTGAATGTCAGAATGGGAAAGAAAGGTGATTTAAGCAATTTTGAGCGTGGCACGGTTGTTGGTGCCAGACGGGCCGGTCTGAGTATTTCACAATCTGCTCAGTTACTGGGATTTTCACGCACAACCATTTCTAGGGTTTACAAAGAATGGTGTGAAAAGGGAAAAACCTCCAGTATGCGGCAGTCCTGTGGGCGAAAATGCCTTGTTGATGCTAGAGGTCAGAGGAGAATGGGCCAACTGATTCAAGATGATAGAAGAGCAACTTTGACTGAAATAACCACTCGTTACAACCGAGGTATGCAGCAAAGCATTTGTGAAGCCACAACACACACAACCTTGAGGCGGATGGGCTACAACAGCAGAAGAGCCCACCGGGTACCACTCATCTCCCCTACAAAATAGGAAAAAGAGGCTACAATTTGCACAAGCTCACCAAAATTGGACAGTTGAAGACCGGAAAAATGTTTCCTGGTCTGATGAGTCTCGATTTCTGTTGAGACATTCAGATGGTAGAGTCAGAATTTGGCGTAAACAGAATGAGAACATGGATCCATCATGCCTTGTTACCACTGTGCAGGCTGGTGGTGGTGGTGTAATGGTGTGGGGGATGTTTTCTTGGCACACTTTAGGCCCCTTAGTGCCAATTGGGCATCGTTTAAATGCCACGGCCTACCTGAGCATTGTTTCTGACCATGTCCATCCCTTTATGACCACCACGTACCCATTCTCTGATGGCTACTTCCAGCAGGATAATGCACCATGTCACAAAGCTCGAATCATTTCAAATTGGTTTCTTGAACATGACAATGAGTTCACTGTACTAAAATGGCCCCCACAGTCACCAGATCTCAACCCAATAGAGCATCTTTGGGATGTGGTGGAAGGGGAGCTTCGTGCCCTGGATGTGCATCCCACAAATCTCCATCAACTGCAAGATGCTATCCTATCAATATGGGCCAACATTTCTAAAGAATGCTTTCAGCACCTTGTTGAATCAATGCCACGTAGAATTAAGGCAGTTCTGAAGGCGAAAGGGGTCAAACACAGTAGTATGGTGTTCCTAATAATCCTTTAGGTGAGTGTACATATACTATATAAAATCAAGCACCCAGGCATGCAGACTGCTTCTACAAACATTCGTGAAAGATTCGCTCTCAGGTGCCCAGTGAATTCAAGCGTGATACCGTGATTGGTAAGTTAATTTGTGAAATTTCCTCACTACTAAATATTCCGAGGTCAACTGTTATTGGGATTATAACAAAGTGGAAGCAATTGGGAACAACAGCAATGAGTCTGGGTTTGGCGGTTGCTAGGAGAACGGTACTTGCCTGACTGAATTTGTGCCAAGTGTAAAGTTTAGTGGAGGGGGGATTATGGTGTGAGGTTGTTTTTCAGTGGTTGACCTTGGCCCCTTAGTTACAGTGAAAGGAACTCTTAATGCTTCAGTATACCAAGACATTTTGGACAATTTCATGCTCCAACTTGTCCTGACCTCAACCTGATAGAACACCTTTGGGATGAATTAGAGCGAAGCCTCTAAAGCCAGGCCTTCTCGTCCAAGATCAGTGCCTGACCTCACAAATGTGCTTCTAGAAGAATGGTCAAAAATTCCCATAAACACACTCCTAATCCTTGTGGAAAGCCTTTCCAGAATGTGCTGAAGAATAGCTATTCTTCCCAGAATAGATTTGAGAGTTTTTTATTGTTGTGTTATAAAGTTGTTACCATTAGTATAAGAAGGGTATGACTAAAAGACTAAATTTCAGTGCGGCAGAATTTTCTGCACACTTCACCACCAAGGCCAAATTGTGAATGTAAGAACCTCACGTTATATTTATAACAATCCTTGTTGATGTTTGAATTGTATTTCAGGGCAGTTTTTCTGCAAAAAGTAATTAGATTGCAATATAATTATTATAATAATTGCATAAAATAATTTGTAACTAGTTAAAATGAGAAAATGTACATTTTACAGATGAAATGCAGTTTTTTTCTTCTGTTATAACATCTGTGCACAGAAATGTATTGGATTTTTCTATTTGTTAATGTTCTTATATTTAAATTTGCCAGTCATTGCATGATGCTGTACTTTTGTTTTTGTTTTATTGGTGTATTTTTATTTATCTGTTTAGAATTTTTATTAGTATTAATGAGAGCTCTAATTGTAGTCTTTGAAAACAATCTCAAGGTTCTTGAAAGTACTGGAATTTCATTTTACATTACGAACAACGAAAAAGCTGTTATCATTTAACACTTTTTTTTTTTTGTTCCAAACTTGTATGACTTTGTTGGACCTTAAAGTTAATGTTTCTTATTCACCAATCGCTTTCTTTGGTTCAAAAAAGTGAATGGTGAATAAGAAACATGCTTAACATCTCTGACTAAGGTTAACATTAACACCTCCCTTTGTGTTCAACAGAGGAAAGAAAGTCATATAGGTTTAGATTGGAATAACGCAAGGATGAGTAAATTACATATTTTTCTTTTTTGTGAACTACCTCTATCATATTGCTTTTTATATTTTTTGAAATATAATGAGTGACTATTTGTGTGTAGTATAAATTATTAGTACTACATATGTTAATGTAGTTTAATAAAATGGGCAGCAACCAGAGGTCAGCCCTACAGGTGAGGTGAAATGTAAAAACGCTGTAATGAGCTGAACATTCAGATTTACAGAAATATTGTAACCTGTGACTGTAGTTATTGTTTTTATATTGAAGTCATTTTTAAAAGATAACAGTAAAAAAATAAAAAAATAATAATAATAATAATAATAATAATTTATAGCATGTGTGAAGTGAAGAACCAGTTTGGACGTGGTAAGTTCTGTAACGTAAATACGTTATAAATACGTTTCTGTAACGTTGTGAAAAAACGTATTTATAACGTGAAAAAACATCTGTCGTATTAAATACGTAGGATAAAAACGTTATCACCACCTTTTAACAACCTGAAAGAAAAAAGTTTTTACAACGTCGCTGTGTTTGCTGGGAAGTCTGCACAACAAAACCCCTCCAATTGCTAATCAAAAGTAGCGGAATCACGGCCAAAATGTAGAAATATCGCTAAAGTAAAGACAACGAACTTAAACCTGTGGACTAGGCTCCGAACAACCCACAGTAACAGTGTAAAAGTAGCCCAGTTCGAGACTTGGCAACACTGAGTCTGAACCGAGCGTCGTTAAATGACCTCTAGCCGGTGTGTGACAACTGACAGCGGACGTTTGTGAGGGGATTTAAAAAGAGAAATGGAGCAGAATTTATTTATTTTTGCTTTTTATAAGTTTTTATTGGATTTTGACATGCTTCAAAGCCTGCGACGATGGGAGACGGACCATAACCAGGTAGGCTAAATATGTATCCTGGTTAAATATTTAATCGTTAGCAACTGTTAGTTAACAGTTTATTTATTATGTTCAATGTAGGTCTAACTGCTACAATATATTTTCACATTTATATATTTACGTCCAAGTCTTTATTTAAGTACTTATTTTTATTCAACTCACATAATTTTTACTTTTTATTGTTTGCTTCATTTATTTATTCAACAAGTATTTGTATATTGTAAATACATATTTATTTTGATGTTGTTGCGTCAGTAACGGACACACACACACACACACACTTGAGAGTTTGATAATGATAATGATTTATTTGTAAATATTCGTTGGCGATATAGAGCAAAATGTCAGAATGTCAAAAAGTTATTTAATATTAACGTCTTGTTTTTAATCGTTGCCTATAAAAGCAATCCTGATGTTTGGGAAAGCACGTTCCTCGTCTGATGTGTTGGTTATGTTGTTAGGCCTATAGCTAATTAGAAAAAAACGATTTTTTTGTGAATTATGTGGTTTCAGAAATGTGCTTTTATTGTAATATCTGTTGACTGAGTTTGGTTGAGTGGTCTGTGTTATGCTTAATAATAAATTGTATGCCCATCCGCACCTTCACTTTTCCTCCGTTTATGCACAAGCTGCAAATGCTAAAAATAATAATAAACAGCACTAGTTTTTGTATGAACAGTCATGAATTTAAAAATGCTTAGCAACTCTTTGCCTCACTCAAACTATCGTGTTCGATTGTAACGTCACAGATCGCCGCGTTAATCTTTAGAACGTTCGGTGAGTATAATGTTGAGTGCAACGGCTTATGCTTTTTGTAGCGAGTCGGCGAGTGTGTGAGTATGCTATGCTTTTAAACAGGGTTTGGGGATCTGAATTTTAATTTTTTCATAACTCTGAGAATAATCTGCTTAAACTCGGATGTTATTGTCTCGATTTACTGTACATTTAGATAAATAAATGCTACACAGTGGCGGTTTGTGTGAAACTGGGAGGCTGATATGTAAACCAATAATGATTAAACCAGTTTTTTGTAAATGTTGATAATGTATATTTCATTGACCAACCAGTAGCAGATACTGTATGTATACTGTATGTTTACTCATCGCTTTCTGTTCTCTTTCTTTCATAGTGTTTCACAGTTATATCAAGTATTGTTCATGTCTAGATCATCTTTCAACTATGCCCAGCATTTTTGAGAGTGCAGAGCAGTCATCTGAATACTCGGATGAGCTCATGGCGGCCCTTGCTGCAGGGCGGTGGTGGGCAATCATGGAAGTTTCAGATCCCATCTCTGAGGAGTATGAGGACCTCATCTCAGGCCAGTGTTGGGGAACAGGGGAGGCAGGAAGATCGTCATGCCCTAAATCCCTGGTCTTCAGTGATGTATCTGAGAAGGTGCCGTCCCAGAACTCAGGCTTCTCAGATGCAATGCTGAAGACCACAAAGCACTGGAGACAGGAGACAACGCAGGGAGAACCCATTTCTTCCAGGTCCACACAGAAAGCACCTGTGCCCGCAAGGTCCACACAGGGAGCATCTGTGCCCGCAAGGTCCACACAGGGAGCATCTGTGCCTGCAAGGTCCACACAGAGAGCATCTGTGCCTGCCATGTCCAAACAGGAAGCATCTGCACCAGCCAGTTCTGAGAAGGGGGGCCTCACCTCATCCCTGGCCTTCACTGATGCATCTGAGAAAGCCCAGCACTCAGGTTTCTCAGAACCAACACTGAAAACTACAGATCAGTTGAGAAAGTGGACTCTGAAAAAGCCACAAGGAACACCTGTGCCTGCTGGGTCATGCCAGGAGCCACATGTGCCCATCAGGTCCCAAAAAAGAGGGAAACTCAGGATCCCTGAGTACCTGATTAAGCATCTGAAAGAGGCCGCTTTAGAAACTGCCATGTCTGCCAAGTCTCTACAGAGGGCACCTGTGGCTGCCTCAAAGGTGCTTGCATGCTCCCCACATGGAGCACCCATTCCAGACCAGATTGCAGATTGCAGGCCAAAACTAAAGACCCCCGAACCACTGAGATCTGAGCTGCTGCAGAAGGGAGCACCTGTGCCCGCCAGATCCAGACAGGGAGCACCTGTGCCAGCCAGATCCACACAGGGAGCACATGTGCCTGCCAAATCCACACAGGAAGCACCTGTGCCAGCAAGATCCACACAGGAGCAGAGAAAGCTGAGACCAAAAAAGCCACAGGGAGCACCTGTCCCCATCGGGTCCCAACAAAGTGGACAACTCGGGATCTCTGAGCATATAACTGAGGATCTAAAAAAGACCTCTTTTGAAACACCCATGCCCAACAAGCCTCTAAGGGCACCTTTGGCTCCCATGCCAGGCAAGATCTTAGATAGTCCAAAACTTAAGATCCCTGAACCACCGAGGCAGGAGCTGCTGCAACAGAAGCCTCTAGCCCCTTCCCTGAAGATAGAGCCTGTCTGTTGCACAGCGGTTATTGACACGAGCTCCGGAGTGGAGACATGTTGCAAACCCTGAGCTGCGGAGCAAAGAGCTGCTAAGGCAGCGTTTTACAAAATGCCCCAGTACTTGTGCCTGCCTCAAGTCTCAGAATCCCTAGGCAGCAGAGGGAGAAGTGGAGGGAAATGTTGGAGCAGGAGCAAAAGCAGCAGAATATCCCAAAAGAAGTGTCTGTTCCTGCCAAGACCCCACAGAGAACACTAGTTTCACCACAGCAACCACCTGGGTCTCTCCAGGAGCGCGCCCATGCCCAGTTGGAGCACAGAAGCTCCTGTAAGTCCCTTCTATCTCTTGTATTTACTTATTTTAAGATTTATTTCAAAAAGTAAACACTGCTTTTAACTATGCTACTATGTTTACCAGGTCCTCTATTTAAAATCCTTTTATATTTCAAAAAGATAAAAAGATACAGCTTTAGATTTAGTCTAAGAAGCACAAACCTGTCCAGTATCACACGATTATACATGCATCTGCTCCTCAACAGGCACCTCGACAAAAATTATGTGTGGAATTTCACAGCTATCAAGCTCCACAGATAACCACTTCAAAACTGAACCAGAGGACTCTGAGCAGCCTTCAGCCCAGGACCCAGCTGACCCGGAAAAGAGCATTGGTTAGACTCTCCTATATCTCAGTTTTACTTAGGTTTAGAAATTAAACCCTTTAATCACATCCTTTTCTTAAAAAACAAAACAAAACAGACCCCTCATATTGATATGGTAGAAGCAAGTGATCTTTAGATTAAGAATCACTCATTAAATCTGGATTATGTCTGTTCCTTTAACAGGACAATGCAGGTGTGGACCAGTCACCGCCCCCAAAAAAGCAGCGTATGGCAATGGAAGTCAAGGACAAGCAGTCGGATCCAGGCAGCATAGACCAAATTGATTTATGTAACATGTTCACAAAATTTTGTGTCATTTCAAGTACATGCCTTCTATGAATGCATGTATAATAAAAAAAGAAATATAAACTGTGTATTTATTTATTTGTCAATAACAACACACATTAATTAGCACTGGTGTTATATAAACAGATCATTTTCATCTGCTGTCACTGCACTGATTAAATTCACACACTAAGCCAATAGCATTGTAACAACTGTAATTCCTAATTTCCACAATTTATGGCTGAAGACAATGGGTATATATTACAACTGATTCACAATTTCAGTATACATTTTCTTGCAAACAATCAGATAAAGGTTTGTTTTATTTATTTCAATTGATACATTTAAAGACAAGACTTTTTCTTATACTTTCTTCTTATACTTTACTCTTATCAGTGGATCTTTTGTATTAAAAATAAATAAAATAAAACATCTTTAGGCAGCTTTTTGCATTTATTTGATGTATGTTTCACTGGATTTGCTGTGTATTCAATGTACAGAAAATGTAATCTCTAAATATCTACAAGCCCGATTCCAAAAAAGTTGGGACACTGTACAAATGGTGACTAAAAACAGAATGCAATGATGTGGAAGTTTCAAATTTCAATTTTATTTAGAATACAACATAGATGACATATCAAATGTTTAAACTGAGAAAATGTATAATTTTAAGGGAAAAATAAGTTGATTTTAAATTTCATGGCATCAACACATCTCAAAAAAGTTGGGACAAGGCCATGTTTACCACAGGCTTCTAGTTCCTCAACTGTCTTAGGTCTTCTTTGTCGCATCTTCCTCTTTATGATGTGCCAAATGTTTTCTATGGGTGAAAGATCTGGACTGCAGGCTGGCCATTTCAGATCCCGGATCCTTCTTCTACACAGCCATGATGTTGTAATTGATGCAGTATGTGGTCTGGCATTGTCATGTTGGAAAATGCAAGGTCTTCCCTGAAAGAGACGACGTCTGGATGGGAGCATATGTTGTTCTAGAACTTGGATATACCTTTCAGCATTGATGATGCCTTTCCAGATGTGTAAGCTGCCCATGCCACACGCACTCATGCAACCCCATCCCATCAGAGATGCAGGCTTCTGAACTGAGCGCTGAGAACAACTTGGGTTGTCCTTGTCCTCTTTAGTCATGGCGTCCCAGTTTTCCAAAAAGAACTTAAAATTTTTATTCGTCTGACCACAGAACAGTTTTCCACTTTGCCACAGTCCATTTTAAATGAGCCTTGGCCCAGAGAAAACGGCTGCGCTTCTGGATCATGTTTAGATATGGCTTCTTTTTTGATCTATAGAGTTTTACTCGGCAACGGCGAATGGCACAGTGGATTGTGTTCACCAACAATGTTTTCTGGAAGTATTCCTGAGCCCATGTTGTGATTTCCATTACAGTAGCATTCCTGTATGTGATGCAGTGCCGTCTAAGGGCCCGAAGATCACGGGCATCCAGTATGGTTTTCCGGCCTTGACCCTTACGCACAGAGATTGTTCCAGGTTCTCTGAATCTTTGGATGATATTATGCACTGTAGATGATGATAACTTCAAACTCTTTGCAATTTTTCTCTGAGAAACTCCTTTCTGATATTGCTCCACTATTTTTGGCGCAGCATTGGGGGAATTGGTGATCCTCTGCCCATCTTGACTTCTGAGAGACACTGCCACTCTGAGAGGCTCTTTTTATACCCAATCATGTTGCCAGTTGACCTAATAAGTAAAACATTGGTCCTCCAGCTGTTCCTTATATGTACATTTAACTTTTCCGGCCTCTTATTGCTACCTGTCCCAACTTTTTTGGAATGTGTAACTCTCATGAAATCCAAAATGAGCCAATATTTGGCATGACATTTCAAAATGTCTCACTTTCAACATTTGATATGTTATCTATATTCTATTGTGAATAAAATATAAGTTTATGAGCTCTGTAAATTATTGCATTCCTTTTTATTCACAATTTGTACAGTGTCCCAACTTTTTTGGAATCGGGTTTGTATTCATAAATATTTATTTCTATAAATTATGCCTTTTATTTAATAAACTAACTTTCT
Organism: Paracanthobrama guichenoti; assembly: GCA_018749465.1. NCBI lineage: Eukaryota > Metazoa > Chordata > Actinopteri > Cypriniformes > Gobionidae > Paracanthobrama > Paracanthobrama guichenoti. Next base: position 20,685,569 of record CM031963.1, on the reverse strand, counting down.
GATACTCGTTTATTATTATTATTATTATTATTATTATTATTATTTTTGTTGGTGTTTTTATAAGTTATTATTACTGTTATCAGAAAATATCTTGGGGTACTGTCCAAGTTTTGAACTATTGAATAAGAAAAATGAACTATAAAAAAATAAAATTAAAAAAAACCTGCGTACCAAATCCTCCAACACTGCAATTCATTATCCTGTGGATCCAGTTTAGTTGAAACGGAAAATAACTGATCCGGTTCATCAGTCCGGCTCCTCACACTGCAGTGTCATCAGGTAAATATCTTCCGATCAGCTGCCGCAAGATGGCGACAGAGGACACTGTGTACTTGCGTTCAGAATGAAGCAAATGTGAGCAAAGGAATGAACTTTCCACTTTATGGAATCGGGGCTGGAGTGTCCTGACCAAATTACAGGTAAGAAAACTTTTTTACTGCAGTAGTCCTGAGTGAAAGGATTCCACTATGGACTCCATTATGTCAACAACCATTGTTTTTTTATTTTATGTATGTAATATATATATATATATATATATATATATATATATATATATATATATATATATATATATATATATATATATATATATATATATATATATATTTTTTTTATTTATTATTATTAGTAGTAACATTATTTTATTTCTAGCGTGACCTTTCCGACATGATTGCGCAATCCTTGGCACGTCGCAGAGCAGCGCAAGATGAACAATTTAGGTTAAAAAGTATAATCTTTTTTCCTTTTTTTAATTTCCAATCGTTACACTAAATAAGACCCTGTTCCTCATCTGGGATCGTGCAGAGTACTTTGAAACTGCATTGATTTGGACTTTTAACATTTTGGTTGTCATGAAAGTCTGTGATGGGGAGAAAAATCCTGGAATGTTTTCCTCAGAAAGAAAGACATGAACATCTTGGATGAGATGGGGGTGAGTAAAATATCAGGAAATTTTCATTTTGAAGTGAACTAATCCTTTAAAAAGTTTAGTGTGATAGGCTGCCTTCTTTTTGTCAAGTTGGCTCAACTTGTAGTTGTCTTGACAAGAAGTTTTAAGTTCAGAACATTACCTTGTACTCAAAACATGGGCGTCAGAACTATTGTATGTGGGTGGGACAAGACCCACCCACTTTTTAAGAGCAATGATATTGGACCCACTCACTTTTATCATTTCTAATTCAGCAAATGTCTGTTTACCATAAGTGGAAGATGATGGAGATTATATATATATATATATATATATATATATATATATATATATATATATATACACACTCACACTCACCTAAAGAATTATTAGGAACACCATACTAATACTGTGTCTGACCCCCTTTCACCTTCAGAACTGCCTTAATTCTACGTGGCATTGATTCAACAAGGTGCTGAAAGCATTCTTTAGAAATGTTGGCCCATATTGATAGGATAGCATCTTGCAGTTGATGGAGATTTGTGGGATGCACATCCAGGGCACAAGCTCCTGTTCCACCACACCCCAAAGATGCTCTATTGGGTTGAGATCTGGTGACTGTGGGGGCCATTTTAGTACAGTGAACTCATTGTCATGTTCAAGAAACCAATTTGAAATGATTGGAGCTTTGTGACATGGTGCATTATCCTGCTGGAAGTAGCCATCAGAGAATGGGTACATGGTGGTCATAAAGGGATGGACATGGTCAGAAACAATGCTCAGGTAGGCCGTGGCATTTAAACGATGCCCAATTGGCACTAAGGGGCCTAAAGTGTGCCAAGAAAACATCCCCACACCATTACACCACCACCACCAGCCTGCACAGTGGTAACAAGGCATGATGGATCCATGTTCTCATTCTGTTTACGCCAAATTCTGACTCTACCATCTGAATGTCTCAACAGAAATCGAGACTCATCAGACCAGGCAACATTTTTCCAGTCTTCAACTGTCCAATTTTGGTGAGCTTGTGCAAATTGTAGCCTCTTTTTCCTATTTGTAGTGGAGATGAGTGGTACCCGGTGGGGTCTTTTGCTGTTGTAGCCCATCCGCCTCAAGGTTGTGCATGTTGTGGCTTCACAAATGCTTTGCTGCATACCTCGGTTGTAACGAGTGGTTATTTCAGTCAAAGTTGCTCTTCTATCAGCTTGAATCAGTCGGCCCATTCTCCTCTGACCTCTAGCATCAACAAGGAATTTTCACCCACAGGACTGCCGCATACTGGATGTCTTTCCCTTTTCATACCATTCTTTGTAAACCCTAGAAATGGTTGTGCGTGAAAATCCCAGTAACTGAGCAGATTGTGAAATACTCAGACCGGCCCGTCTGGCACCAACAACCATGCCACACTCAAAATTGCTTAAATCACCTTTCTTTCCCATTCTGACATTCAGTTTGGAGTTCAGGAGATTGTCTTGACCAGGACCTCACCCCTAAATGCATTGAAGCAACTGCCATGTGATTGGTTGATTAGATAATTGCATTAATGAGAAATTGAACAGGTGTTCCTAATAATCCTTTAGGTGAGTGTATATACAGGTGCTGGTCATATAATTAGTTGATTAAAAGTTGATTTATTTCACTAATTCTATTCAAAAGTGAAACTTGTATATTATATTCATTCATTACACACAGACTGATATATTTCAAATGTTTATTTCTTTTAATTTTGATGGTTATAACTGACAATTAAAGAAAATCCCAAATTCAGTATCTCAGAAAATTAGAATATTGTGAAAAGGTTGAATATATATTAGTTTTAGTTAACTATAACTGTTAGAGAAACACTCCATGTTTACATTTGGCTCAGAACTATATGGATTTATGGCCCAAAAATATCAAATTGTTAACTAAAAATAGATAAAATAACATTTTACATGTATTATGTTACCTCTTATGTTACTGTTTTCCACTCCCGAGATCTCACTGTTAATTGAATGGTCCAAGTGCCAATTTCCTTTTTGTGAAAGCACTGATGTTTTTGGAGAATAGTCTATTAAAGAACGAAAACGCTGTAATTATATGTCTGTTTGTTATTTGACTAAGGAAATTAATATACTAATTTATTGTAATGCAAAGCAAATATCAGCGATTTGTTTCCTAACAGGTTTGTGTTTTTGACCAGAGCTGGAAAACAACCGGTAGTCCCGCCTCCAAACACACAGAGTTTTCTGATTGGCTAACGGCGCGGTCCGCGGTCAAAGTATTGAACATGATTGCACCGCCCACTTTTGCACGCACTAATACGACGTCACTTACGTCAGTCGTCGTGAGCTGCATGAAGGTGGGTTGAACAGCTTGTTTAAAGTTTAAAGAAGTGTTTATATTAAGCCAAAAAGACACTTGAACGATCTGCCTACAATGTATTGCCGGTAGCTGTTCAAAGATATGGCTGGAAAACCGAAACCAACCCGTTTAGACCGAGTTGACACATTTAGATCCACGAGCTGTAATCAACAAGTGTCTGTTTATATATTTGGACCGGCGTGTTGGTACGTTATATAGAAATACATGAACTGTTTAAACTGCTAAGCCTCGTCTATCTAGGAGACTGTAGGTCACGAGTGAATGATTTTGATGTCTGACCTTTATCTGAACATACATGGGTCACAGACCGCTCACTTTGTATAGATGACAACGAGCAAGCTGCCTCTATTTTGAATGTTTGCTACTTTCCACGACTTTATATTGTAGTCTATTTTAGTCCTTGTGTTTGTTTTGCTCACGTAACGCAGCTTAACATTTGATGTTGAGCCATGCGGCTAGTCTAATTCTCTTTACTGGCATTAGGGTAGTTATGGCATCCACGGGATACTTTGGTGACGGTCCGCCGATGCGCGAGCGTGACCCGTACTTCACTGAGGCCATCAGCCAGAGGATGCGCGTGCCCGAGCGGCTGAGGGTCGGGCCAGCGCGTCACGCGCACGAACCTGCAGCCCAAAGACCTGAAGATCTGTCCGCTTCCTACAGCATGCACATACCCGACAGACTGGCCTTAACAGGTGTTTTGCATATTACTCATCGTTTAAACTATGATCAGTAATGATTCACATGTCAGATGTACGAGTGTTGCACAACTCTCTTTGTTAAAAGTTTGAAATAAGATCTTTTTAAAAATGTGTTTGTATCTTATGCTCACCAAGGCTGCATGTATGTGATCAAAATGCAGTAAAACCGTTGTGTTGATAAATTATTACATTTTAAAATGACTATTTTCAATCTTTGATTATATTTTGAAATGTGATTTGTTCATGTGATGGCACATTTTCAGCTTCAGCTTCACATGATCCTTCAGAAATCATGCTACTGTGCTGATTTGGTGCCCAAGAAACGTTTCTTATAATTATAAATAATGCAATTTTTGTGGAAACGGTGATTTCTGAAGGATCATGTGAAGCTGAAAATGTGCCATCACATGAATAAATCACATTTCAAAATATAATCAAAGATTGAGAGAATTTTTGTAACTGATGCACTACCACTCAAAGGTTTGGAGTAAGTAAATATTGTAATGTTAATTCAACTTTCTGCTCATGAAAGTGTCTTGAATTTTTTGATTTTTCTACCGTTTCTACAACAAATGCTCGCAACATTTCAACATTTATTATAATAAGAACCATTGTTAGTATTTGAGCACTAATAATAATAGAGTACCAAATCAGCTTTTAGCACCAAATAAAGCTTTAAGTACTGAGTTACCACAGTTATAATTGCTATAGTATACATACACAACATCAAACGATCTGTATCAGACTCATGGTACAAACACTGTTACTTACACTTGTGTGTAATGACATTACTGTCGAATCCATTGTAGTCGGCACTGCATCATCCTTTACTTTCAGTCTCTCTGAAAAGTCTGCATCAAACTGTCTTGTTTAAAAACGGATCTGCAGTAAAATCAAACGAGCAGTGTCTTACTGGTACGATCTGACTGGAACTTCATCCGTGCTTTCTTAATGTTTTATATATAATGCATAATTGCATTTGTCTTGTATTTACTACTACATGACGTATAAATTGGTTGGTGGGGCTAAAGAGCCAATGATATAGAAGTAAGTTCTGAAACTTGCAGGATACTTAATAGTACAATCACCTCTTACATGTCAAAAAATCAAGGAAAACTTGCTTTCTCAATTCATGACCCATCATGAACCATTTTTAACTGTATTTTTTATTAAATAAATGGTGAGCATAAGAGACTTTCAAAAACATAAAATCTTAATTATTCCAAACTTTTCCAAAATATGTCCTCTTAAATCTTTTACTTTTTTTAACAGATACTCCTGATATGAGTCCACGACCTCTCTTCTCCAAAAACACATCATCAATGTGGGACCTGCAGCACGGGTCCTGGGACAGGGAGGCGTTCATGAGAGAGCCTGTCCAGGTAGTCTCGCGTTGCCTCACAGCCAGACCTTTGACTAAATGGCAAAAGGTCCATATCAGTTTATTCTGGCCAAGATCTTCTCACTTAGACAGAAGAGCAGTTTGACAAAAAAAAAATATAACTGTGATTGTTCAGTTTACGTATTTATGTAATGTTAGGTGTAAAAAATTATTTAAAGGTTCCAGGATAACTTTTGAGCCATTTAACAAAATATAGTATAATGCCAATGAGGACCATGAAGGGATTAATTCATTCCATTTCATGATATTTCTTGTCATGTCACACAGAGTCCACTGCGAAGGTCTTATAGTGACCAGGCCTTCGGTCGAACCCCACCTGGAACCCCCACACACTCCAGACAAACACCCCACTCCCAGTCTTCGTAAGTCCAGTTCATTGTTTAAGCACTTAGTGGGAATCAAATATTAAAATAATCATTATAGAGTTATAGTGATCTTTCACATACAAAGAAGCTGACAAATACGATTGACCACAATCAAAGTGCATTGGTGTGTGTGTGTATGTACACTATATTGCCAAAAGTTTTGGGATGCCTGCCTTAACATGCACATGAACTTTAATGACATCCCTTTCTTAATCCATAGGGTTTAAGATTGAGTTGGCCCACCCATTGCAGCTGTAACAGCTTCAACTCTTCTGGGAAGGCTTTCCACAAGGTTTAGGAGTGTGTTTATGGGAATTTTTGACCGTTATTCTAGAAGCACATTTGTGAGGTCAGACACTGATGTTGAATGAGAAGTCCTGGCTCGCAGTCTCCGCTCTAATTCATCCCAAAGGTGTTCTGTCGGGTTGAGTTCAGGACTCCGTGCAGGCCAGTCAAGTTCCTCCACACCAAACTCGCTCATCCATGTCTTGTGGACCTTGCTTTGTGCACTGGTGCGCAGTCATGTTGGAACAGGAAGGGGCCATCCTCAAACTGTTCCCACAAAGTTGGGAGCATGAAATTGTCCAAAATGTCTTGGAATGCTGAAGCATTAAGAGTTCCTTTCACTGGAACTAAGGGGCCAAGGCCAACCCCTGAAAAACAACCCCACACCATAATCCAAACTTTACACTTGGCAGTCAGGTAAGTACCGTTCTCCTGGCAACCGCCAAACCAAGACTCATCCATTGGATTGGCAGACAGAAAAGTGTGATTGGTCACTCCAGAGAACACGTTTCCACTGCTCTAGAATCCAGTGGCGGCATGTTTTACACCACTGCATCTGACGCTTTGCATTGCACTTGGTGTAAGGTTTGGATGCAGCTGCTCGGCCATGGAAACTCATTCCATGAAGCTCTCTACGCACTGTTTTTGAGCTAATCTGAAGCCCACATGAAGTTTGGAGGTCTGTAGCTATTGACTCTGCAGAAAATTGGTGACTTCTGTGCACTGTGCGCCTCAGCATGTGCTGACCCCACTCTGATTTTTACATGGGCTGCTATTGTTCCCAATTGCTTCTGCTTTGTTATAATACCACTAACAGTTGATCATGGAATATTTAGTGAGGAAATTTCACGAATGGATTTATTGCACAAGTGGCAACCTATCACAGTACCACGCTTGAATTCACTGAGCTCCTGAGAGCGACCCATTCTTTCACAAATGTTTGTAGGAGCAACCGCATGCCTAGGTGCTTGATTTTACACCTGTGTCCATGGAAGTGATTGGAACACCTGAATTCACTGATTTGAAGGGGTGTCCCAATACTTTTGGCAATATAGTGTATATGTGTGTATATATGCACATGCATACATAATATATACACACACACACACACTACACAATGCAATACAGTAATATACAAATGTTACATTTTAAGTTAAAGTGTGCACGTGAAAATGTATATCTTAGGTCCTGTAACAGGTCAGCATTTCACTGTTTTGTTCACCACTGTCACCTTTGCTAGTTCATTATAAATGGTCCTACAGTGTGAATTTAAATTTTTTTTTTTTTTTTTTTTGAAGTAGAGCACTCCATGTAGTGTCTCAATTAATATGATCTCATAAAAGCACTATTCATAATTTTATAAAAGAATAGAAAATACTGTTTTAAATTTAGTTTTAACATCTTTTTAGCCCCCGGTTTCACAGTCAAGTCCCCTTCATTTATATAGTACTTTTTACAATACAGATTGTTTCAAAGCAGTTGTACAGTGATAATAGGGAATTAATGGAAGAGTGATTGTTTTACAGCAGCTCTAGAAAAAAAGTCATTGTCCAGCTAAAGTAAGTTTTCTGATTCATTTCCATTGTAAAAAAATCATTAGTTATTTAGTTTGGGGCCACTTAGACGACACCATTTTCAACTAAAATAGAAAATTTTTAATGTGTTCTGGCCGCTCATTTGCATAGCAGCAGTGTTTGGTGGCTTGAGAACGCAAACTTTAAATAGGTTTTGAAATAGTTTTGAAATGATATCGATCTTCGTGTAAACTTCAATAAGTGTGATTCTGTGAGAATGGTGACAACATGCACATAAGTATTACGTGTACAGTCTGTAGGCAAGCACATCTGAATACGTATGTGTGCAGGCGCATAGTTTTTCTTTACAAAATGACCACCAAATTACTTGTCTGGCATGCATAATACAGCATTTTTAGTTGTTTACGCGGATCCATGTGAACGGGAATCATTTTGATAACGTTCTTTTATATGTACAGAGGGAAGGGGAAGGGAAGGAGGCCTTCACAAGGAAGAGTCTAGTTGACCCGTCCTCTGCTGACACTTCAGGGCTGCATTGTAGTCGTGTCTAGGTGCAGGTCCACATCTGATCTGGATACGGCCCGGATCCGGCTGACTGCAGTAAACCTCGGGATAAACAGAGAGACTAATATTAGCGTAGATGCCATTCTTCTTATGATGTAACGAGTACATCAGGTGTTATGGGAAGTGTTCCCGGTTCCGGCTGACCTAGTTAATGCAGCCTAACAATCATTTAACTGATTTGAATAATAGAGATTGATAATGTTCTATATGGGTTAAAGAGATGGGTTTTTAGTCTAGATTTAAACTGACAGAGTGTGTCTGCTTCCCGAACAATGCTAGGAAGACTGTTCCAGAGTTTAGGTGCTAAATAGGAAAAGGATTTACTGCAGTTAAATTTGATATTCTAATCTAGGCATTGTCAACTGGCAAGAAATTTGAGATGGCAATAGACGTGATGGAGTATAATGCGTTAAGAGCTTGCTCAAGTACTGGGGAGCTAAACCATTTCATGCTTTGTGTGAAATTAGTAAGATTTTAAAATTGATATGATGTTTAATAGGGAGCCAGTGCAGTGTTGACAGAACCAGGCTAATATGGTCATACTTCCTTGTTCTAGTAAGAACTCGAGCTGCTGTGTTTTGGACCAGCTGGAGTTTGTTTATTAAGCGAGCAGGGCAACCACCGCAGTTTGCATAGAGAGCATATGTCATAATTTAAATATATTTTTAAGATGGAAGAATGAGGTTTGACAGATGATAGAAACGTGGCTTTCAAATGAAAGCTTGGTATCACAAGGCTTAAGCTAGTCCCAGACTAAAATGCATGTTTGAGCTGTTTTAACTGAAAGCAACTTGCACTGACGTATCTTAAAATAAGTAATTGTTTTGTTTCAAGATGCATACCAGTAATGTTTTTTTATAAAAGTTTATAAAAGCTACTTAAATGTCCTAATTTAACTAAGGCCTAATCCTGGCTTAATCCTTGTCTGTGAAACCAGGACTAAATGTATTTTGTTGTCAGCTACCCTACTACAAAATATTCAGATAAGTACTAGAGTATGTATTCATTTCATAGCCTTTACATACACGCCTCACTACCACTAAACATCCACTAGAGGGCAGGAGAGATTAGTTGTTCCATTTGGTCAGTTCACATCTCCTTCTGCTCTAAAGGAGATGCTCATTTACCTGATGAGACACAAACCTGTACAAATAAAGACTGTCAGGTTTGTGCATTACAGCTGTTCTAGTATCAGTCTTTAAATAACAGTGCACCACCTCTATGTCCGTACTTCTCCTGCCCTGTCCATAATAGCCGCGGTGTTGGACATCCACCTGTCATGCGCACAGACCCGTCCCCGCCAAAGCCCCCGGGGCTTCCCTCCATCCCACCCAACCTGCTGTCCCCACAGAGCATGCTGCAGGCTGCCAAGGAGCTGGGCCAGCAGGCGTCTCAGAAACTCCTCCAGACTGTCACCAAAAAGTACTCCTCCAGGTGACACACGGATTCTCATCCTGCACGCCCTGCCTTTCCCCTTCCCGCTATCCTGCAATATTCAGCCTTCAGCTGTTTGCTTTGACCTTTGATCCCATGTTGTTTAGTTGTTTCTGATGGAACTGCATCAATTCGGTTTCCTGTCTGGCTTTTAGAGTTGGTGCACTTTCATGCCTGCAGATTCACATCAGAGCTTTGGGCTTTGGTTGAATTCACTTCTTTTGCGTTACCTGAGCAACTAACAAGCACCTGAAACGCTCTGAAGCTTTGAGCTTTTAGTTCCCCCTTTCTACTAATTTTGAATGGATTTGTTCACAAAATCATGTTCAATGTGGACTGCTGTGGTTCCTGGTGTCTCTCTTGTGTTTTAAGGTTTGGTTATCCAGAAAACCATCCCTCTCAGGCTGTGGAGGTTCAACCTGATCAGAGCAGGACAAGGTGACAGTGGCTCATGCAATTTCCATGCATTCAATAGTGGAATGATGCTCTATGGTGACCTTCGAGCAAGCCAACACTTCTTGTTTAGTTGTTAATGGGGTCTTTTATCATAACGCATAGTGTTGAGAAAGCTCATTGAATTAGTTAAACCAGTGATGGAAGGGAGGGCGTTCAGTATGTTTCGGTGGAAAGATGTTGAAGTGCCTTTGTTAACGCCACTTTCCATCCCACAGTGCCTCGCAGGAGTTCTGGCTCAGTCCTGAAGAGGACACTGGTACTGCTGTTGAGTTCATGGTGCTCCGCAGACAGGTCAGTGCTTGAGCTTCACAGCGATCACAAGTTCAAATTTCACTGAGAAACTATGGACCCAGGTTTTTTATTATTCCATCGGGTAGGTCAATTTTCTCTGTTAAGCATATATAATTTTGTATACACGTTACACATATCTTTATATATTGTGTAATTTATATAAAAAGGTGTATGCTTGACATAAAATTAAAAATTAACCTACACAAAAATAAAAATGTGAAAATAAGGAAGAGGTTTTGCACAATTCATTTTTCGGTAACACTTTACAATAAGGTTTCATTAGTTAACTACATTAGTTAACATGAACTTATAATCAACTGCACTTCTACAGCATTTATTAATCTGTGTCGACATTTACAAATACATTATTAAAATCAAAAGCTGTATTTGTTAACATTAGTAAATGCACTGTGAACTAACAACAACAAACAATGAATGGCTGTATTTTTAACTAACGCTAACAAAGATGAATAAATACAGTAACAAATGTATTGCTCATTGTAAGTTCATGTTAGTTAATACATTAACAAATGAAACCTTATTGTAAAGTGTTGACAATTTTTCAATATGAAATATTTTGTATTATTTGAATAGTGTACATATATATGTGGTGGTGGTTGAGGAGATCCCCCTTCTATATGTGAAACGCTTTGAGTACCCAGAAAAGCACTATATAAATGTAACAAATTAATTATATACTTAAATCTGTTGTTGACACATAATGTTGCATTATGTACTAATTTTGATGGGTTATTTGGACCCATATTAATTGACCTTGTGATATTTTGGTGTGTCACTAGTAATTTATAATTTGGTCACTAGAGTAAGTTTTTTCATTTTATTTTTGTATTGTTATTATATTTAGTTTGGAGTTTTTAATTATTGGCAATGTTTGGTAACAACCACCAATAAAAGGACAAAACAAACAAACATACAACATGAGAAATGTAGTCCAATTCACAAGCAAAACTTTTTTTACTTTTATTCATTAAGGATGCATTAAATGAATCAAAAGTGACAGTAAAAACATATAAGATATATATAAGATTTAAGTTATATAAGATTTCTATTTCAAATAAATGCTGTTTCTAAGAATCCTGAAAAAAGAAAAAGAATCCTTGTTTCCAAAGAAATATTAAGCAGCACAACAATGTTCAACATTGATCATGTGACACTGAACACTGGAGTAATGGAAGCTAAAAATTCAGCTTTGCCATCACAGGAATAAATTACACTGTAGTGTATTAAAATAGAAAACTTATTTTAAAATGTAATCATATTTACAAAATAGCGTTTTTACTGTATTTTTGATCAAATAAATGCAGCCTTGGTAAGCGTAAGAGACTTCCTTAAAACATATTACAGACCCCAAACTTTTTTGAATGGTGGCATACATCATGTTTTATTGTGGATCACATTGACTGTTCCTTGCGTTTGATTGGTTCAGGTGGTGAAGATGAGCAGGAGGGTAGCAGGTCTGGAGAGACAGAACGCAGAGCGCAGACAGACAGAGCTGGTGCTCTTCTCTCTGTTACTGTCTGCCTGTCTGATCAACGGCTGGCTGTGGATGCGCAGATGACGGCTCACGCTCGAACACTACACAGACAACACTACACGAGCAGCAGAGCCTGGGAAGTACAAAACTGTGCACAGATTTGTGTTTGTGATTTACACGGACACATTTGTTCCATCCCAAATATGGTAAACTCGAATGAGACATGCATGTTTGCACCATCCATTATGTGTGTGTTGTGTGATCATGCTAGTGACATGGGTCACTTTGGTCTACAAGTGATTTGAGGGAACTCGAGCATGTTTTTCTCACAGATGATGTCATTCAGTAATGCCATCTCTTTGGCTTTTTTGATCAGACTAGTAGTAGCTAGTTTCGTATTGGATTTATTCTGCAAACTACGTAAATGAGATTTTCTGCATGCTTTACAAGCCTTACAGGTTTGGTCCTCAATCTTTACGCAAGTATAAATATGAGGATTTATAATTTGTTTTCTTCGAATTAGGCATTTGAATAGCCTTCATCCATTTTAATGCATTTGCCTATCCTGATGAATGTATATTTAAATGAATGTAATTATTCTCAGATGCCTCGTTCTCTGAATGTTAACGTGCAGTAAATTGCACTGATGCTTGTAAAAAAAACAATGAAATGCTACAATTGGATCAGTTTATTAAAAATTAAATTAACCAAGAAAAAACAGTTACTGAAAAATGAAAAGCCTTATACAACATCTGCATGAGATAAGATGGGAAATGATGAACAGGAATACCATTGAATTCAAATGAATTGTCAAGCAGCAACTAGTGACATTTTGTAATGAATCAAATACTAGTGAAATGAACGAAAACATTCCTCGTGAGGAAAAGAATACGTACAATGCCCATTGATGGGACAAAAGGGTAGATGCTATACAAATAATACAAAAACACATTCTCGTAATTCGTCCTGAGATGAACTACCACACATTCTCCTTTAGAAGCTCAAACTTTAAAGTATCAAATGTAGCAAGACCATCAAGATAGGTTTAGAGAACTACACTGAGGCTTGAGGTGGAACGAACTGATAAATGTGTGACTAGATTAGCCTCACAGCGAGACTGACCGGCACGGTTAAACTTTAACTCTGTTGAGTTGAGCTTTTTCTGTATGTAGAAATCAGTTTGCATTCAGTGAAATGGAATGTGCATGTTTATCAGCATTTTGTCCCACCTTTGTCTCAGTCTACTCTTAGGTCCATTGTCTTAGTTTGTGCCTAAATTAGATGAGTGCTCTTCAAACTTGCTGAAACGGTCTTAAATACCCAGCCGTTGAGTGTTTTGACAATGGGTGATCTAACAATGCCAGAAATGTTTTCAGGGTTTATTTAAAACAGAAAGACAGGAAGGAAGAAAAAAGAACTAGTTTCTATCTCAAGCAAATGAGAGAAAAGACTGATTGTGTACAAAATGTCAAGTACCGAGGCACACAGTGTGCTGAACTGAGACTGATTGTGCTCAAATACTTAATTACTTGTAAATGAATTCGATTTGGTCCATATTTCAAAACTAATTAAATATCAAATCAACTACAGTGAAATTTGTTTCTATGATAATCAAATGCTAAGGAATCTAATTTTCAGGGAAATATTTTTAAAGGGATAGTTCACCCAAAAATGAAAATTAGCCCATGATTTACTCACCCTCAAGCCATCCTATGTGTATATGACATTCTTCTTTCAGACGAATACAATTGGAGTTATATTAAAAATGTCCTGGCTCTTCCAAGCTTTATAATGGCAGTGAAAGCCCAAAAAAGTGCATCCATCCATTATAAAAGTGCTCCACACGGCTCCGGGGGGGTTAATAAAGGCCTTCTGAAGTGAACCGATGGGTTTGTGTGAGAAAAATATCCATATTTAACACGTTATAAAGTAAAATATTTAGCTTCCGCCAGACTGCCTTCTGTATACAACTTACGGAGAAAGTGTAACGCCTCTCGCAGTTCAAAACATTTACACAACGTCCGACATCGTCGCACCAGTTCAAACTTTTTCACAGGTTGAATACGGAAGGCAGTCCACCGGAAGCTAGATATTTTACTTTATAACGTGTTAAATATGGATATTTTTCTTACACAAACCCATCGATTCGCTTCCGAAGTCCTTTATTAACCCCCCAGAGCCGTGTGGAGCACTTTTATAATGGATGGATGCACTGTTTTGGGTTTCAAATTTTGGGCTGCCATTCATGCCATTATAATGCTTGGAAGAGCCAGGACATTTTTAATATTGTAAAATTGTATTCGTCTGAAAGAAGAATGTCATATACACCTAGAATGACTTGAAGGTGAGTAAATCATGGGCTAATTTTCATTTTTGGGTGAACTATAGCTAGGAACTGTTGATGTAGGATCTCACTTAGTTTAACAGTTCAAAGAAACCTTGTCTTTGAAATCATCATATAATGGCTCCACATTAGTCACATGGCATTCAGGGCTCAGTTGATTGGCTCAAAACGACACCTTTGAGAGGAAATGGAATGCTAACAGATCTCTTTCTCCAGGTGGTATTGTATACCTCAATGATTTGGGTCCTACAGGGGGCAGAATGTTTTAACTGCTCAAAAGTTTGGGGTCCGTAAGAACGGTGTAGTCATTCATACATGCTTTTGAGTTCTTTGAAATTATGACCTGCTTTAGAAACGTTATGTGTAAATGACATCTCGCCAAACAACCCCAGTGAACGCACGCATCATCTGGACAGCATTGTGTATTAACGGTCATATTGTGTACAAGCACCCGAGAAACACGAGTGAATTCACAAATCGGCTGAATGTCTAACGTCTGCCAGGGAACGTTTTAGAAATGTGGTTGAGAAGTGCAAACACTTTAAATGTGACATGTTCCAGATGAAAACAGACATATCGAACAGACGTCACATTGACGTCAGAGACTGGGCGTCAAGCAGAAAATCTCTCGCAAATTTAGATCCAGAGGTCGCTGGGAACAAATTCCACAAACTATGAAGCACATGAGAAAATTACGAAAGCTGTCAAATCAGACAGGTTTCATAGATATTTCCTGATTTCATGGAAGAATCGCATTTACACATCCGTGTAATCTTGAGTTAGGTTAGACCAGGGGTGTCCAAACTCGGTCAATGTGATTGTCCATGCAAGTCATGTTCCTGGATCAACATTAATTGATCCTGGAACAACATTCCTGTCCGAAAAAAAATGTAGTCCTACCCATAAGTTATCCCTAAAATAAGAGGGAAATAATGGTGAACAACACTGAAGAAGCACCAAACCCTGACTGTAAACCTAAACTTGACATAAACTGTAAACATGTCCCTCAAATCTGATTGGTTTATTAGAATGTTGTTCCAGAATCAACAAAGATGGTGATCCAGGAACTTGTTGCACTTGGTAAAATCATGTTCACCATCCAAACTCGGTCCTGGAGGGTCACTGTCCTGTAGAGTTTAGTTCCAACTTGCATCAACACACCTGCTGGAAGTTTCTAGTAAGCCAAGTAAGACCTTGATTGGCTGGTCCAGGTGTGTTTAATTGGGGTTGGAGTTAAACTCTGCAGGACAGTGGCCCTCTAGGAGCAGGATTGGACACCCACTAAGAGGTTAGATCCTCTTAATAACCTGAGGATCATTGCTTGGCCCTTTTTTTAAAAACATTTGCATATAATTTGCATCTTTTCTACAGATGCCTTTGGTCAAGAGTTAAATGTCTGACTTGCAACCACGAGACTGGAAAAAAAGCTATCAAAAAATGACCATCACATTGAAACGACAGGTTTGGAGGATTTCCAAACTGTGAAAGGACAGACCTGGAAGTGTCTGGTGTGTGGTACCTCTCAACCGAGGCACGTTTTTGTGGCTGTTGTAGCTCTACTGGAATGATGGACTTTAGTTTTGATTGGAAAACTACACTCTCACACAGACAAACCCAAAACCAGTTGGGTCACTCATACTTTCACATACTTCTGAGCTTCTGGATTGCTCTTACACAGTGCGCTGTGAACCGTACAGAGCGAGCCGTACAGACATTGCGTCCTAGAATAAAAAAGGCCCTACGACATTCAGTTTTACAGTATTCCGATGCAGTATTTACACGTAACAACTGTTTGGCTACTCACCATTTCGCTAGATACTCAAGTGCCACATTTGTATTATTAGTACATATACACAACAAAACAATTGCATACCCAAAAAAATAAGTAAAAACAAACAAAGTAGTGCAATAAATGTAAAAAATAATGGCAGTACATTTGGTCCGAGGGTCTGGAGAGGGAAAAAGTCCGCCAGACAATACTGTACAAAAAAAGTGTTTGTGAATGTTGTTGTATATTGTTGTTTGCCGATTTGGGTAAAGAGTTTATTCCTAAACATCCCCTCTGTCCCGACAATCTTGATCTGAAAATGCGGAGAGAAGGAATCCTTCACCTGCTTTGAGTCGTGTCGTTATATATATATGTGATCAGATGAGTATTTCCACCATCTCGCTGTCCACGTCCTGCGGCGGGAGGCTCTGCTGTGGGAGCGACTGCGCTGGCAATCTCCTCTCTAACGTACTGGAGTGAAACACTGGCACATCTGTAGAAACAAAGACACATGCAGATGTTTATGGGTCAATGGTGAACAAGTGTCCAAGGTAAAGAAAAGATTTTCATAGGGTTTTGAAAAACGGTATACTCAAAGTCAAAGTCAGCTTTATTGTCAATTCTGCCATACGTACAGTACATACATACAGAGAATTGAAATTCTATGACTCTCAGACCCTAGGTCCCTAACAACAACAAAACAATAACAATAACAACAAAAGTTTAACAGTAACAACAACAGAAGAAAGATTAAAAAGAGATGGATAAAGTGAATTATAGAGGTAAAGTGGCGATGGCAAATAGTGCAATTTCAGATTTAAGTCAGTGCAGGTATAAAATAAAATTATAAGAGTGTGTGCAAAAAAAAGAGTCTGTAAGAGTCTGAGTGCAAAAAGAGTCTGTGTGCAAAAAAAAAGAGTCTGTAAGAGGGGAGACCAATTCCTCTGAGAGACAATATAATGAGGTAGATGAAGGGAGGAAATCTGGATGGGGTGATTCCCAGATCAGGTGCGTGGGGCGGAAGAGGGGAGAGTCGGCAGAGTCGGGAGGGAGTTCAATGCCCTGACAGCTTGGGGAATGAAGCTGTCCTTCAGTCTGCTGGTCCTTGCTTGGAGACTGCGAAGCCTCCTCCCTGATGGCAGCAGACTGAAGAGGCTGTGCGATGGGTGGGTGGGGTCTCTCGCAATGATGAGGGCTTTGCGGGAGAGGCGGGAGTTATAAATGTTTATGGGTGAATAAACATTTGTTTGTGAATGTTGAATGTTGCAGTAAACTATTTCAAACAAAGGTTAAATTTAATGTCTTCTAAAGGTAATGTGGTGTAACCAAGTAAAAGTAAAAGCATATTTTAACACCTTGAATACATCAGTGTATTTCTTTCAAAAATGTTTTTAAATATACTCAAAGTAGAAAACGATTTTTACACATGTATATATTATTAGATCATAAATATCATGCCGTTTTTTAGTCGCACCACATGACATTTTACAGCCTAGAGTTGCTTTTTTTGTAGTCAAATTATGAGATTAAGATATACAAATTTTTTTCCCATGCATGCACATTGGGTGCATCACATGACTTTGATGCAGTAAATGCTAAATATTTATAATAATATTTTAACAAAACTGCTTCAGTGCATTTGATCTAAGAAATAAAAATAAACTACTTTTATTTTTAAGAATTTCATTCTTTTAATGAAGCTTTTTCTTCTTCATAACTATATCAGGACAGTGGCATCATCTTGACATTTCTTATTTTATGATCCCCTAAAAAAAAAGATCAAAATTGAACATTTAAATGTAGCTAAAAATTCAAAACATGCTCATCACAGAAGTCTATTACAGTTAATGTTGTAGTACTCGAGACTGGTCTTGATTTTTTTTTTTAAGGTCTTGGTCTTGTCTCGGTCTCAGACTTAGAGGACTCGGATTTTGTCATTTTTTCTCAAGACCACCACTGCTGGATATTACTAAACTGCCAGTGCACTGTCGGATTTAATGAACAACATCATTAATGTGATTGGATGTAAAACTTACTTCAGATGCATTCAATAACTTATTTCTGCTTTGATTTATTTATTGTGCCAGTTCAGAAATGAGGGATTGTGTCAAAATGACACCAAAATTAATACAAATGCTCACAAAATTCAAAATATTGTTGCTAAAAAGTATTTTTATGAGATCTGGATTTTTATAACGTGATATAATTAAGCAATATCGCAAGAGGGCTGTTTTCACAAATTTGAGCATGACTGCAAACATTATATTGCTTTTATACAGACATAAAAAAATTAAATAAAACATTCTCAGCATTATTTATGTTTATTATATTTATTTATTTATATTTTACACCAGTGCAAAGATTAATTTTGTTAATGATTTCATTTGATTGGTATAAAAGCTCTATATATATTCTAATTATGTTTATTGATTAAAAATAAGTCATTTCTCAGGCAGTAATGTGGATCTTTATGAATTTAAGGAGTGCTGGTCTGGTCTTGGTCTTGCCTTGGTCTCAACACACATTGGTCTTGGTCTCGGATTAGGTGGTCTTGACTACAACACTAATTACAGTTACTGTATGCATGAATTACATGTTCAGTGTATTACTAAATAATTTATATTATAAAGTAATTTCATTGAAAATGTTATAAATTTTTCCTGTCCGTAACTTAGCGATTGTTGGGTTGGTTTCCCATAGTGATAACAAGACTTGAAGAACATGCAGGTTTACTTTAACGTGATTTTGTTTGTGTGCGTGAGCTGTACCGGCGATGCGGTCGGGTATGTAGACGGGGCTCGGGCTGCTGATCCGGCTGGGTCCGGGAACGCTCTGCAGGGCGGGTGTGCTCGGCTTGCTGGCCTCCTGACCCTTCTCCGTCTGAGTGCAGCTGTCTCTGCTGCCAGTCTTTGAGTGTGTGGCAGCTGGCATTGGAGTGGAGGGCAGGACTGGAGATGGAGAGGAGGAGATGGACTCTGTCCTCAAAGAGTCACCTCTGAACTCTGGGCCCAGCAGAACACCTGGAACACGAAGAGGAACAATTCAGGCTGCATGAACAAATAGATAGGATACATTAATATATTATATTGTGAAATTTCACCACTTTAATAATTTTGTATACAAGTACATATGCTTAACATTATTGGGAAATTACCAATTCAGAGCTGTGCCTTTATGAATCTGGATCCACTGCTGCATTTCTGAAGCATTCAGAAGAATTGTCTTGAGATTTACACATCTCAGGTTTATATCTTAAATTAACTATGGTCTGCCTGAATACTTGATTACGATTTGAGTGCAATAAAACCCATTTAATGCACAGGTAGTTCCAGTGATTCACTATTTTCATGGAAGCACACAGACGCATATGTCACTCAGAAACATCATGCTTTTATTTATAAAATAGCTTCGCTACTGAAGCGCTGCATTATATTTCTCAGTAATGTTAATTAAAGTCACAGCTTTGTCGTTAATAGAGATAGACGCTGAACAGAAGCAGGTCCTTTGCACACACATCCCTCTCACGCTCTCTCTCAACAATGCATTCAAATAAAATGTACATTTTATGTACACTTTATCTCTGTGTCTAATTCAAAGTGGGCAGAATGCTAGATCCAATGAGCCGTAACTGACGAAAAGAAAAAAAAAATTACCCTTCTGGTCAAATATTGCGCTGCAAACATATAACAGCTTTAAAGGTGCACTGTGTAAATTTTAGCAGTAAGTTCCGGTAAGTGAGGTCAATGTACAATGTACATCAGAGGTTTTCAACCCTGCTCCTGGGGACCCACCGTCCTGCAAAGTTTATTTCCAACCTGCTTCAGCACACCTGCCTGTGTATTTTCAACAAGTGAAAGAAGAAGATCTTGAAGATCTTGATTAGGTTCACCTGTCTTTGATTAGGATTGGAGCTAAACTCTGCAGGACAGTGGGCGCCAGAAGTGACCTCTCACTCGTATCTCTACGCCAGATCGTGTACACCGACCTCACGCATCCGGAAGTGATTGCGTGCTCAAGGCTATTGGACATAGTGCTGTATTAGAGGTAAAAAAATTATATAAATACTGTTCGGTTTCTTGCACAAACTGATTGTTTCGTGTCTTAAGACATCAATGTGTCGTCACGAGCCGCAGGGTTTATTATGGATTTGTCTGCATGTTTTTTTTACACTCATAGTTCTCATACTCTAATGTGTTACTATTCACATGCATTATACGACTGACAGACTGCAACGGTTGGAGTTAAAAACGTCTCAGGTTACTGGTGTAACCTATGTTCTCAGAATAGGGAACGAGACGCTGCGTAGCTATGACGCAATGGGAACGCCCTCTGGGTGTGCCAATTGTCTGAAGCCCTTATAGAATCACGCCAATTCATTGCTCGCTAGGCGGGAAAGCGTCGTAGATTAAAGAAGGCCCGAAATCCTCGGAGTTGGACACTGCAGTGAAAACGACATCATCTAGCCCGAAAGAAACCGACTCGCGTGCTTCCGGGCTAGGACATAAGTAGTCATGTGAAAACTCGATTGGCGGAACCCCGCGCACGTGCTCGGGACAGAAAGGGCGAGGCCCGTCTGCTCGCACTCCACATCCTCGAGCTCAACATCCGAACCCCAGGTCGCGGATCCAAGGGAGGCCTCCGCAGCCTCGGGAGCGTGACGGGGGAAAACGGATGATTCCTTCTCAAACACCACGAGTCTAGAGCGGAGGGTTCTGAGAAGGAGATTATCGCAGAATTTGCACTTAGAAGAGCCCTGAACCGCCTCGCGCGCGCATGTGAAAACCCCAAGCATTTAACACACTTACTGTGAGGGTCGTCACTTGCGATAAAGCGAGTGCACGGCGGCAGGCAGCGATGAAACTCCATGACACTTCACCGCAAGGAGAACAAAGTTCCACTATCCGCAGTCGCTGAAGTACTGGTGACGAAAGTTGTAAGAACTCCAATATATTTGGGCCAGAAAAACCGAAGGGCTAGAAATGGCTGCTTCGTGAAGGCAGAGAAATATGAGGAGCAGATGGCGCACACGCCAGTATAATATGACGATGTAAGAGTGTCGGGGCGGCGCCCGCGCCATCAGCCAATGAATTGCCGTGATTCTATAAGGGCTTCAGACAATCGGCACACCCAGAGGGCGTTCCCATTGCGTCATAGCTACGCAGCGTTGAGTGAACCTATGAAAGAGAACCTTCATTTGTGTTCTACTGAAGAAACAAAGTCACTTATATCTTGGATGCCCTGGGGCAAATAAACTTCAAATTTTCATTTTTGGGCTATCCCTTTAAGTGACAGCAGCCCAGTATTCCTGCTGCCGTCTCTACGATAACGTTAATCAAACAAAAAAAGACAAAGATAAAATATTCAGTGTTTTTGACTGAATAACTTCTGTAACTATATTTGTAATGTATATTTTATTTATAAAGTGCATTATTTTACATTTGATTACAGTTTCGGTAGCCTAATACCTGAAAATCTTAAAACACTGTTTATTTCAATCATATCTTTGTTTAGTTTTATTTATGTGTCCGACTGCTAATTTATTTATTTATTTTATAGTTTACTTGTCTTTAATAATGCTTGAAATTTATATCAGTTAGGCTAGCTAATTTTAAACTGTAGGAAAGAGTGCTCTTTAGCCTGCTGATTTTTGTTCATGGTATTCAGCTACAATGAAATGTTTTGCAATAAGACTTAGAATAAATGTCAGTGTTTTTTAACCTTATTGGAATCAAAATTAGGAATCGATAAGAATCGGAATCGGTAAAATTCAAACGATGCCCAAACCTACACATTATTAGTAAAAATATGTATTATTGTACTACTTTTTTGCTACTTGGGGCTTCTCTGAGGCTTAAACAGTCCCTCCAGTAATTTCAGATCTATTTCTCACTTCACACCGGATTCACGTACCCAGACTGCCCTTCCAGCTGCGGTCTTCCCTGCGTTCCTCTGTGATGGGGCTGCTTCCGCTGAGGCCCAGAGAGTGTGACAGCAGCCCGGAGCCGCTGGAGCTGCCGGTGCCCATAGCGATGGACATGAGGGACTTGGAGGGCCTCATGGCTGGGGCGTCTAATTTGCTGGCCGGTTCTTTGCGCGAGCGCTGATGCAGCACCTTTATCATGGCGTCCTTCTCTATGATCTGAGCGTGCAGGTTCTTGATCCTGCTCTCCATGTCCAAGCAGCGCCGGTTGGCCATGAGGATCTCCTCTTCTTCTTTCTGGATGCGTGCCTCCACCGAAGTGTCGTAGCTGCTGCTGGGGGAGTGGCTGATGATGGCAGAGGACGTGTCTCTGGATAGATTAGAAGTTAACACACAAAAACCAATGAGAAACGGTAGATTTTCAGTCAAATTTAACTCGTTTTTTATGTTGTTTTGAAGGCATTTTAATTTAGATTTAATCATGCATAGATGGTTTTACTTTCATTTGTATCTAATAGCAATTACAACTTTTAGTTTAATTTTATACAGTTTCAGTATTCGTAATAATTCATAGTCACTTTGAATGAAGGCGTCTGCACTTTCATTGTTACTTTCGTTTCGTTAAAAAAATATATTTTACTGTTAGTTTTCAGGACAATACCCTTTGAGAAATATTATATAACTTACTCCTACAGTGTTGGTTAGACAACAGTCTTCGTTAATGTATAGCAGTAAACTTGCGTACCTGTGTGTGGCCACAGAAGCAGCGGCGTCCAGCGCAAACTGTCTCATGACGCTCTCCTCCAGGTATTTCTGCTCCCATTTGGTCATGTCGGCCTCCAGGGCCAAAATCCTCTCCTCTTTTTCTCTCAAGTGTTCCATCAGAGCCGCTGTGCTGAACTCAGGACCAACTGTGTTCTGAGAACCACCATGCCTCTGTGAGAGCGAGAGAGGAAGAACTATAAAGAAATCTTCAATTCTGACTAAATAGCTATTTTTTCCCATTTAAGCTAGCTAAACAGGATTTCCCCACGTTGATATCGTTAAGTTGGTCATGAGCATTCGCCATGTTTTCAAACAGCAATGTGCTTGGTTTGAAAGTGACTTCTGTGTGAGCGGTGCTTCATACATTGCTACACTATTAAGCATTTTTTTTGTCTGTGAAATCTCGCAAATGTGACCACACCTTAACATACAAGTACCGCTGATCTAAAGTATTCTGATCTCATCTGAAGGTTGTTTCAGGTGTCCAGGTTGAGTGAACTGCACAGAGGAAGGATGTCCAGTTTCTGGGCCCCTAATGAAGAATACAGCTGCCTACTACTCCGCCTCCTCCTCTTCTCTCAACATAAACACACATTCACATAAGAGTCTGAGTTGCAACCTTTCCTCCAGATTAGGGGTCAATAAAAATTTGACAAACAGAAAGAAGGTACGTAGGGAAAGAGATCATCTCTGCAGGGAGAGTGTGAGCTCTTGCTGTCTATGACTGAGACTCATACATGTATGGATGTTTGTGTGAAAAGAGGAAATGGTTGCATTGCATTTATTGCAGATTACTACAAGGGTTTTCAAACTGGGGAAAGGTTCAAAGTAGGCTGTCACTAACGATTATTTTGTTAATCAAGTAATCAGTTGATTATTTTGGTGATTAATCGAGTAATTTATATTTTTGTGTGGTAATAAAAATAGACCTAAGCAAAGACCTACGCCTTTAAAATTACTTAAAATACATATACAATAACAATGAGGCAATAATATTTGGTTCAAATAAAGTATCATATGGTTTCATAGAACAACACTGTAAAACTGCATAACATACAAAATATAAACACTCTTTGTGTGTACATGCTAACAAATGCCTGCAGAGGGGTGCCAACGGCCTGGTGTTGTTACACTTTACAGCAGATCAAATCCTTGTTTAAGTTTGGCTAAACAACATTTAATTCAAATGTTTACTTAACCTTTAATATTTGTCCACATCTTCACAATAGAAATGCTATAGCCACTGTAATTTCTTGAACAAGAACATGTGGACATCAAAAAATGCAACCTCAGAGCCAAGGTTTAAATTTTTATTTTTACAAAATTGCGATGAACAGCTGCATATTTATAAAGATATTGATGTATTCTCCTGTGTTGACGTAGGTTTATAAATGATTTTCCCTACAAATCTGATGAAATGGCATACATTGCGATGAACAACAGATGAACATATAAGCAACCCAAACTCACAGCATATTCAGAGATGGAGTTTGAGACGCGCTCCACGCATGTAAACGATAACGGTTCATGTGGAGCAGGACGGAGCCGCTCTTGAGACGCATGCAAGTAGCCTACACGCGCATAAATGAAGCGCATATTAAACCCACGTGGCATATATGCCTTTGTGAATTCACAATAGCATCGTGCTATGGTTTATAACTGGTTTTAATACATTGTGCAGCTTTAGACAACAGTCTGATAATGCGGTTCATGGATTCTTGTCAGTGGAATGCGCCAATTCCGATATTTTGCCGGTTACTCGACACGCAATCAAGGATTTTTTTTTAATTGAGTACTCGAATTTAATCGAGGAATTGTGACAGCCCTAGTTCAAAGAGGGGAAAAATATATATTTTACACAAATATATATATGAATTTTGTTATTTTTTGCTGGAAATAAAGTTATGATAAACAGTTCTGTGCCAGAATGTGGTCAAATCAAGACAAGCTTGTGCATCACTTACCTGTTGCATTCGCAGTGATTCCAGCTCTCTCTCCAGTCGAGTGCGTAGCCGATGCTCCAGCTGTTCTCTCTTCTCGCACGCGGCCTGAAGCTGTGCTAAAGCCTGCTGCATCCGCTCCACCTTCTCCACATATACCTGCTTTTTCTTCAGCTATACAAACACAGAGAATGCAGGTCAAACGCTGCTGCTCACGCCGCACACAGAAGCCCCCCCATCCACCTTACAATGCCTGCTTGTATCATTCAACCTCTCTTTACATCTCTCAAATCCACCAGTGGTCATAATTGCAGCCAAAATGAATGCCCCAATTTAGCTCTTGGGGCATCATAACAGAGAAGAGTGAGAGAGAGAGAGTGAGTGCAAAAGTATTTGGCTCCCGTTTGGAAGGGTGGGTGGAGAGGGCAAGAATTCAGCCATCTTCAAGTCCTTTCATGCCAGACAACTCAAGAGGCTTTGTTCGGGAAACAAGCGGGCGTTTGTGACAGGGTAGAACAAAAGTGGAAAGGCCCGGTGCATTTTGGGACACAAGAGTGCGCCCCCCGTTCAATGATGGCCAAAAGGCCATCTGGGAGCACGCCAGAAGAGCTCAGCCACAGATTCCAACTGTTACAAACACTCAAGAGCGGAGTTCAGAACCATCAACAAAACTTCAGTTTGAAGGTTTTTTTTTTTTCTTGAAGCTTTTTTTGGCCTCAGTAGATGTGTGGTTTCAAAGAAAGCTGCAGCCAACTGTTCACTCAAGCTTGAAGATCTTAACTGCAGCGATGAGAAGTTGACGGGAAGGACTTCAAAGACCTTGAGAAGGTTGAGCTTAAACACTGTGGCGGAGTACCACCGGGATGTGTTTGAGGGTAAGTGGGTTATGACTCTGAAATGCTGGTTTCGATAAAGTTCACCCACTGTTTACTAACAACAGACACTCATAAGCAGAAAATATTGACATATGTTAGTTTATTTCCCCAAATGCAATCTGTTCTGCTGTATTGTTCAATGGTCAGTTCATTTTAAAGCAATCTGTGTAGTATCTGGAATAGATCAAGCCCTCTATAAAATCTCTCCAGAGAAAGATGTGCCAAAAAGGCAAAGTACCTCAGCCCTTCTTTTGGATGGCAACATGATTCAGCAACTAAATGGCCAAAATAAATAGACAGATAAATGAAAACAACTCGTTTTGAGAGAGTGATGTACAATGTGACCACAAGGGGGCACACATATACATAAATGTAGAAATATGGTCACATAAATTGTAGAAAATGTATATTTTGTTGACATGTAGGTGAGAATATGAACACCGGAGGAGTGGGAACCTAAATGTCTGCTTTGCTGTGATTGTGTCCTAATTTTAAATTCATAACGTTTGAGTGAATGGAGTGAATCAAAGCATGTAAAACGAATTCCTAAAATGGTACACGGGCACCCTTGATTATCAGTGAGCTTTACCTCCTCCTCCAGCTTGACCACTTTGGCTTGGGCATTGTTTAAGGCCTGGTCACGGATCTCAATGTGTCTGCGCTGGTCCTCGTTGGTGGAGCGAAGCGAATTCAACTCGATCTCCAGCTTCTCCTTCTCTCTCTGACTCTCTTTACCTGATAAGTGAGTAAAATGGACATTCTGCACTTTCTCTCCCAATATAAATCGCAACTGACATTAGCTTACAAATAAATGGTATTTCAAAACCAAATCTATGATTAATACAAGTGCATCACATTAGCTTCAAGGAAATTCTAGATTTCTTCTAGATGTAGAGGTCCACTCACCCTGAGCCAGAAGCTGTGAGATGGTTTTGCGATTGTCTTCGGTGCCCTCACAGTCTTTTGCTGCAAGTTGCTTGTTGGCTGTTTCCATTCGCTCTATTGAAATAGAGAGACAATACCATCATACTTTCCCCCAATTTCATGGTTCAAAAAATATGACAATGCTCCATAAAGTTGGGTCATGTGCGAGAGATTAAATCAGAAAATAGGATACCAAAACCAGACCATCTGTGTCAAACAGATCAAATGTATCCATGTGAAAGTTTATATGGCATCTCATTACCAAATGTGGTTGTTATTTCTTTGTGGAGAAAACCACAATCAAGCCTTTCCAAAATACAAACACCAAAATAAAAATATTGAATATTTACTTCATACATTCATTAAATGCAGCAAAAAGCTGTGATTATTTCAACAGATGCTTTGTGCACTATTCTTCATCCTACCAAAACACCCTAGAATATGAAGCTCATATTCCATGCCTCTTCTCAGAAATTATATACTACTGGGACTGGTTGCTCAGCAAATTAGAAAACAAAAATCTAACAAACATTTTATATTTATATTTTACCAATATAATTCCCAAAGAGCAGTCTTGACATAATTCACAAATGCGCTGTTAAGTCAAAAACTGGCCCAGATAAAAGGGCCATTATATAGTAGGGGTTGCTGTTTTTTTGAAATGGCAAACCATTCATCAAGGAAGCAGGCCAAACGTTAAAACAATATTTCCCCCGTGTTAAGTCAACCAGACTGTGAGATGAGCATTCCAGAATCAAATGCCTTTCCCCCACTGTGCCTCAGTGCCTCTCAATAAAATTAAGATTCTTATCTAGATTTAAAATATAGATGAGAAGAACACTAGACACAGTATAACATTTTATGCTACAAGTGGTTGCCAAAGAGTATTACTGCACCTCAACTCATTTGTGTCCCTAGCAATGTATGCACCAAAGTTTAAAAGCTATGTTGAAATCGCTGACCCTAAAAATAAGTAATATTGATGGATGCCGTTGCAAACAACACCAATTGTCAATCGTAAGAAATGTACTTTAGTAAAATCCATGCTTGAACAATAGCAGGAGTAGTATATCAGGCTACAGAAAATATGAGAATCACAGGGTGAAAGAAAGAAACGGCAAGAGAGAGAAGAAAAATTTGCTGTAAAACTCTTGGAGCTCCCTGTGGACAAAGTCTGGGCATACTGCCATAAATCAGGGGTTCTCTGTTCTCTGCTGGACTAAAGAACACAGCGAGGCATGATCGTAGAGGTGGCCACACTCAGGCAGAGTGGGCCTGCTGACAGCAGCAGAAAAATGAGAGCGAGAGACTATTGCTTTGGACTCCAATAGATACTACACAGAGCCACGAGATTTGACACAAAAGAAAGCAAACTGAATGAAACTTCAAATGCTTTGAACTTGGAGGAGAATAAGAAAGAAGCCTCTTTTAATGGGAAGGACAGAATGTTGGAGCCAGATGGGACCACCACAACGTTCTCATTTACTGACCCCATAGTGTTTCTCCATCTGATGTTCATACACATAATGTTAACAAAATTTGGAAGCTCTACTCTGCTCTACTGCAACCTGTTATATCTTATTGTTATTCAGTAATCCATTTCACTCTATCAAGCATAAGCGGATCTACTCTTACTGATTTTCAAGCTAAAACAAGCTAAAATGTTGCAATATATAATACAAATGACACAAATATGCTTTGGAGTCACTGCTTATTCATAAGATTTGATATAGTGACAAGTTAGAATTAATGGACACTCCTTTCATACTATTCTCCTAATACTCTCTTAAACTCTGCTTTTTCATTCAGTTATTCTGCTTTGTTCTCACCTCTTAGGTCCCTGTTGAAGTCGTGTACCCTGCGCACCTCCATCTCCAGCTTATTTCTCATGGTCTTCTCAAGAGCTTCCCTCTTTGTGGATGATTTGGCCAGGTTTTCGTAGGCTTCAGACACCATTTGGATCTCAGTCTCCAGCTGAAAATGTAAAGAGACATCTTACAGAAAAAATAAAAAAGTATGTTTTCTTGAAATTCAAAAGAATACAGTATTTTGCACGAAAACAAACCTATTGTCCATTCCAAAGAACACCTCCCTATCACTTCTACCCCTTCTGTGCTAAAATGGTGCTATACTACTATACTATGCTAAAATGGAGCCTATCACAGGGTTTCCCAATCCTGTTCCTGGAGGCACACCAACACTACACACTTTCACACTCTTCCTGATTAAACACACCTGATTTAACTCATCAGCTTGTAAGTAGAGACTCCAAGACCAGAAATAGATGGTCAGATAAGAGTGACATCCAAAATATGTACTGTTGGTTTGCCTCCAGGAACAAGGCTGGGAAACACAGGCCTATCGTGAACTGGCCCACTTGAAAACAGTTACAATATGGGTTTCATGTCTGAGGTACCTGTTATGACCTGAATGAAACCAGCATTCAGCATTTTTACCCATATCTCCTCAAGGATCTCCACAGAAGACCAAATTGAAAACAGATCACTGCTGAATGCTTTTGTTCACTCAGTAGCTAGCTAGCCAAACTGTTGTTGTTCTGAAAACTTTACTTGGTGACGTTTTCCTGCCTCCTGACATAATTATAATATAATGTGAATCTTGAAAGACGTTCTAACCTTTTGTAATTTGGACACCTTTTCCCCACACACTTCCAGCTCTTGCTTAAGCAAGCGGTTCTCTTCAGACAGCATATCCACCATCTGCTGGGCACGGGCCAGCATGGCGTAGGGATCCCCTTGCATTGAGTGTGGATGTTGGTAGTGTTGTCCTGGATTCTGTTGCTGCTGCTGCTGCTGGGAGCCCTGCTGGTGGTACTGGTGCTGCTGCTGGTGCATGTGAAGGCCCCTGGGAGCTGACCCGTAAGGATCATGAGGAAACACATGGCTGCGCTGATGGGGAGGGTGACCTGGACCTTGGCCGTATGGATCACCTTGGTGGGAACTGGGCCCCTGTGGGCTACGGGCACCCATTGAGAAGGGCAGCTCTCCCTGGTGACCCATAGGTGGAAGTGGGTGGGAAGAGGCCAAGATGCTGCTGAGAGTGGAAGATTGAGCACGGGAGAGAGAGCCCCCTGATGTAACAGAAGATGAAGGGCTATGGTGATGGACAGACCTTTGGGAGTGACTTGAACTCTCCTTACTTGACCTAATGAGGGCAGAGAAATGAATAATATTCATATTTTGATTGATTACAAAAGTGTGAACATCATAAAAATGAATGAGAACTTTCAGTGACCTACAAATAATTTAGACTGATTCAAACATGCATAACCAACGTCTTCTTTTAACAGATTAAATCACCGTTGGGAAACAATGCCTTGTCCAAAATCGAAACTATGCAATGCATTCCAACCGTTCATAAAAATATTTTTCACAACATTCCTGATTCTCTGCAACATAAGAGAGAAAATGTCATGTTGTGACATGTTGTAGATGATTATTAGAATTTGATGTGCATTCTTTTGCTATATGCTACACACTGGCTCTGAGGTGAATGAATTCAGGGAAACAGGCACAACTGGCTTTTCCCATAACTGGTTTCCTGACAACATGTCCCAGCATCGAAGGGAAGGGCTGTTTTAAACTCATCATTTGGAATTTTTCAACAACTGATAAGTCAGGGAATGTCAGAGAATTTGTGTTTTGAGGTGTATTGTTCCAGTTCCCACAAATGTCCTAAAATTCTTTAGCTTTTAACTCTTTAGCTTTAGTAAGCAATCTTTTAGCTCACCGGAAAGAGCCATACTCTGGTGGTGGCTGGTACCGGACGTGAGGAATGTCAGCTCTGGCTGGCTGGCTTGTGCAACGGTGGTCTGGGTAGAAGTGTCCAGTCTCCTGGTGCTGATGGTGCTGCTGCTGGTGCTGGTGCTGGTGCTGGTGCTGCTGCTGCTGCTGCTGCTGCTGCTGGTGCTGCTGCTGCTGCTGTTGTTTGGGTGGAGAGGGCATTGCCTTAAATGGGTAGTCTGGTGGTGGACCCCTGTGTGGGGGTCCAGAGGGTTTATAATAGTCTCCTGGAAGTCCAGGTGGAGGCAACTGGGGGGAAAGTGGTGAACTGGTAACAGGGGCATGGGCCTTGACCCCGCTGGTGGCCAACGAGAGCTGCATTAGTCTTTCACTGAGAGAACGTACATGGCCTTGCTTTAGATCCTTGAGCCCGTCATCTTGGTGAACTTTGCTTCCATTTACTCTCTGTACCGTGGGCCTGCCCTCTGGGGGTCGCACCTTAGGGTTGCTGACGCCAGTCACATAAAACGCCGCACCAACTGATGGGGGTATCTGTGGTTGAGGCTGCTGAGGCTGATGACCGCGAAAGTACTGCGACTGCACCTTGGCTTGGTCATAGGTGGGCAGATCTTCGGGATTCTGCCCCAGTCCACTCACGCAGCTTCCACCGCCTGACCCGGTGCCTCCACTGCCGCCACCTCCTCCTCCTGCAGAGCGTGTGCTGAGCTTCTCCATGCCACTGTCTGCCTGCAGCTCCTGGCCCTGAGGCTCTTGCCTCGCAATGTGAGAGACCATCGAGAGCTCGTCCCCTGGGCTGCCAGGGCCCGGGTATCCACTCACTGGACCTTGTTGTTGCTGCTGCTGCTGTTGTTGTTGCTGTTGTTGCAGGGCAAGGTAATTTCGGCCCTCGCCATAGCGCATTTGCTCCTGCAAGAGCCGCTGCAGAACCGTATGGCCACTACCGCTGCTGCTGCTAGCTGATGTGTCCTCGGAAACTGAGGCTGCCGCCCTCATTTCCAGCTCTCGTGACCTGCCCACCTCATGGAAGGAGGAGCTTCGGGCACGGTCCACGCTCCCTGTGTAAAAAACACCAATGTATGATGAATAACCACAGCTACTACCTATTATCATAAGCTGAACCATAATGAAGAAGTTACAAATAAGTCAGTTTAAGAAGCTGAAATAAAAGAAAACAGGAGATTGACAAATCTTTTGCATGTTCTTAGAGAGCTGCCTGAAATCTCACACCCAACAGTCCCAAACTCTTCACACGTTGACAGCTGGGCATTGTAGTCTTTAAGGTTATTATTGCTCAATTATGACATCAGTTTCCACTTTAAATGTGTCATTGGTAACTCTCTGATGATCTTCAACCACTACTAATCATTATTAACTTAAATTAATAAAAATTAATAATTAATAAAAAGATTAATAAAAATTGCATTGTAAAGATAAGGAAGAGCCCAGGGTCAAGGTGTTGAAGTCCACCCATGATGCAAATCATGTTACCAATACCATACACAGTATATATCACATTACTGTACAACAGCTCCATTCCTTTAACATGCATTGCAGTTGAGTCGTCTATCCAAAGCTTAAACATCTTCAAAGCTTAAACCCCAATCTCCCTACTGTCGGCTTGAGCTGTAGACACTTAGAAATCACACAGAGCAATTTAAAACAATAAGTGAGCTGTTAACGCATACAAAGCCAATATGTGGAAACCATTCCATAATATTAGTGCCAATGTGGGGTGTAATGCGTAGTACCTCTACAACTACATTACTACTGCAAAATGAAAGTTTACCGTCATTTATTTTTGTTTCCTCTTAATGGTGTTAATCCGGAATGGTTGCCACTACTGGCCTTGAACAGAGTTTGTAGTTTAGTTGTTATTGCACCATCTAAAAAGTAATGAAGGGGAACTTATTACGTCTATTGTTTTCTGATATTCCCCGCATTCTCAAGGAGGACGAGGCTTTTTTCCGAAACATCTGTGGTGAATAAATAAATAAACGTAAAATGAGTCAGAAACAGAGCCATCAGTGTACAACTGCTTTCCAATTTGGAAAGCCAGAGAAAGTGGGATAGAGTGAAAGAAGAAAAATACATTTCATAGTGACCCACCCCACCCCCCCATACTTTAACTTCCTGTCATTCTCCAATCTTTCGCTCACCGAGACCTCCTCAGAGTCAATGACAGAGATGGCCACAAACAAAAGCAGGATGAGAATATGAAATGGCGAGGTCACAAAAAAACTCACGGTTAAGATGAATGAAATGATGGCTGATTTCTGTCGATGAATTTGAAAAGCTGAAAACTGTGCCAAAAAGATATTTGTCAGCAGTTTTATGTTACTTGTGTTTACACAAATCAGTTTCTACTGCAACCTTCGTCCAGTGTGGTTAGAGAAACTTTGTCGGACATATCTTTGGATCTACAAACACCTTTACTGGAAAAAAATGTAACTGCTTTTATAAATAATTTTAAGCATAAAATATAGCACAGGACATTTTAAGTGATTAAAAACTGTATCCAAACAGGTTCTACAATTTGGTAGTTTGAATCACAGAGTAGGACAGAGCCGAACTGAACTAGCCTGTAACTTCTAGTGGTTTCTTTTGTCCCACTGATGTCCACCCCACCCATCTAGGCTCCTGTCACTGTGTAATTTTTGCTTATCTCCATTACTCTACTGTATATTTCGACCAGGTCACCTACCTGTGCGGCTGCTGTAGCTGCTGTCGTGTGTCACTACTGGTTGCTCATGGTGCTGACATTCACTAGGGTCGCTGCTCTGAAGAAGCTCCTCAAGTTGCTCCAAAACACACAGCCGGTCTGCGAGGTCCCGAATGCCAAGCCACTCTAGAACAGGAAGGCACTCTGGCGAGTTAGAACAATGGGGGTGGGGTCCAAAGACAACTAGAGTTTTTTTTTTTTTTTGGGGGGTTGTAGAAAGAAATATATTTCATGTGAAAGATAGGGGATGTGAAGTATGTTCATTTCCTGATTGAGACAGAACCAAAAAAGAAATGCCCTTGTGTTTTTTACTTCCTCACAGCCATTAGGGACAATACTGCAGATGTGTAGAGTTATAGAAAAATACCATGTTCAGCTACTGGACGGAGACCAGTGAGAAATTCTGACAGATATAAAATAGTTTAAGGAAGTGAAGCTGGTTCCAGATCAGTTGGTAGAGATAGCATGGGGCAGTGGTTCAATCCAAACAGGATGTAGGGATGTGCATAGTTTTAAATGACTGGCATAAGCTACATAATGCCAAACAAATGCCAAAACACTGAATGATGTGTGTGAAATCTTTATTCTTCAAGAACGGACAAAGTCTCTGAAATTATTTAAAAGATATATTCTTCCCAAAATAGATGTATGAAAACAGGTCAGTGACCCTAAAACCTTTTTAAGGCCATTAAGATTTATTTATGAGTTTGTGTTTCACTTCTGTATTGTATTATGGGATTACAGTAAAAGTATTGTAATATACTGTTAAAAAAATTAATTAAAACAGTATTAACTAAAAGCAGTTAAACACATTCTACAATGACATAATTACTTAATTTAGATAATCCTCTTTCAGACAACACATTTTTGAGAGAAAACTCACTACAAGAAATCTTGAATCACTCACACAAAACTTCACATAGCTATGAAACAGTCTGAATCATACAATAAACCAGACCCTTCACTAATACGCCCCCAACCTCTGCAAAAACAGAAATAGGCTACAGATTCCTCCTCCCCTCACACCCCTGCTAACGCTTGAACTTCAAGTTCCTTGACTGTTTCAGATAAACAGTTTATTCCACGGCCAGAGTGCCCAGAAGTGAATTCATGGAATCTGACAAGTCCACAGATAGGTCTCCCAACAAAAGTTTCCAAAGGTTCTGACCTCAGAGTCCTGCCATGGTTGTGTCAGTGACACTGTGCTTACAGTTTAAGTACTGAGCAAGGTATGGAACACGTCAAGCATGATTCCCAGAACTACAAACCTGGGAGAATGTTTATCTATTCTATTAACTTCAATAACACATTCCCTTCAAATTTACTATCTACAATGTGCATAGACCAAATGCCTCTTTTGTCTAGACTGACAATAACTTTAAACAAAGTTCAAACATTATTGTATTAGGTGAATTGTAACTCTGAAGAACTTGGCATCCTTTTTACAGTGCAATCACAACAAGATGATTTGAAATGAATTGAAAACTATTAAAAAGCTGAAAAATACAGCCAACACAAATTCAACTCACAGATGCTCCTTTCCACCAAAGACGTCTTGGGTGAGAAAACTCCACTGAACTCTCTTAACCGTTGACCATTTGTCTCGAGTCGCACTCCTTTGTTCACACGCTCAACGATATTACTGCAGTAAGCTTGCACAGTGAACTAGCTAATGCATTCCATCAGGTGTGGCTGTAAGGATAGGTGAGCTGGATCACTGCCAGTTATCTACACACCTTCAAACCTGCCTTCTGCTGTTAACACTCCAACTTACATCAAAATGATTTAATTATCTGAGACTGGGTGTGCGGTACATATCTGAAATCTGACTAATATCATAGTTGAAAAAAATTATTGTGGTTATACAAATTACTTTTGTATGATGCTTGTTCGAAACCTCAAAGGTGATCAAACCTTTCAGAAACATTTCTGAAAAAAAGGTTTCAGAAACATTTATGAACGAGCGATGAGTTTGTTTGCAATGTTTGTTTGAAATGACTCACAAGGGGCTTCTGATCTTGCGTAGTGTGCTAAGAAATTGCACCTATTACACTTCAATGCTTCATGCATTTTGACTTATTTACACTGTTAAAGAGTTGGATTATCATGCTAAACATGGCCAAAATGTAAAAAAAAAACAACATATGATGGAGTTTTTCTGTGCCAAATACACTCCTTCTGGATTCAAATAAGTTTCGGAATGTTTTTTTCGAGTATGGCCCTGTATGACTTCATAAAGGGTAGAATTGCTTGTATGGGCACTTCTCCCGGATGAGCATGTGCGCACATAAACCAGAGCAAGAGCATGAGCTGTTGATTCCATCAACAGAGCTTCGTTCTGTCCATCAACGAGCTTCGTTCAGGTTACGGGAGTCGTCGGCATTGCTGTCATTTAGACCACGAAATCAACAAGGTCACTAAAGAAGTGTGTTTTTGGTTGTGAGGGAAAGATAACCTGGCTTGTTCAGCTTCCCAAATAACCCAGAGTTAAGGAAACAGTGGATGCAGTTTGATTTTACGGAGCAGCAACGGAGTTGTGCAAGTGTTCCCGGTCATGAGTCGAAACCGCAGGCGGTGAGCGAAACTGCATCAAATGTCTGTGTTTTCGGAAAGAATCGGTACAGCGTATCTGTCTTTTATAAATATGATAAAACTAAAGACTCTTCGGAGATATGAAGGATGCAACACTACTCTATTCAACACTACTCAAGATTAACATGAGATTGGCATAAACTGTGCGTGTTATGTGCCCTTTAACGAAAACAAAGCTTTTTAAAAATGCTCTCCAAAGTGGATTCATTTGAAAACGCTGTTTTTGCGTTGCAGTGTGTACTGTGAAAACGGAGGTATTTGAAAACGATGTTTAGTCATGTGACGCACATTGTACCGATAGATATTCATGTATATACTGGTAACTTTCAAACAATTGCTAAAATGTGTTACTTTGCACACTCTTCATATTACAGTCCTGCAAAGATGACAGAAAATGTACTTGCATTTGCTGTCCTGCAGCAAAACATGACAGCTGTTGCGTTTTAGACCAAACATATAATGGTGAGTAAGTGCGACCTGGACGCATCAGTGAATGGTGAGATATTTTGCTAAACAAAATTATCCTACCAGAAGAATTGCACAATAACTTTATTATGTTCAGTCTGTATCATCTACCGAGATACCGAGCACTTTTATGAGGTTTTACGCACGTGCAGTAAGGTCAATTGACCGTTTTCCGAAGTTTCAGTGTGGATGAGAAACATGACAAATATTATACATGAAAATATACACTCACCTAAAGGATTATTAGGAACACCTGTTCAATTTCTCATTAATGCAATTATCTAATCAACCAATCACATGGCAGTTGCTTCAATGCATTTAGGTTGTGGTCCTGGTCAAGACAATCTCCTGAACTCCAAACTGAATGTCAGAATGGGAAAGAAAGGTGATTTAAGCAATTTTGAGCGTGGCATGGTTGTTGGTGCCAGACGGGCCGGTCTGAGTATTTCACAATCTGCTCAGTTACTGGGATTTTCACGCACAAACATTTCTAGGGTTTACAAAGAATGGTGTGAAAAGGGAAAAACATCCAGTATGCGGCAGTCCTGTGGGCGAAAATGCCTTGTTGATGCTAGAGGTCAGAGGAGAATGGGCCGACTGATTCAAGCTGATAGAAGAGCAACTTTGACTGAAATAACCACTCGTTACAACTGAGGTATGCAGCAAAGCATTTGTGAAGCCACAACATGCACAACCTTGAGGCGGATGGGCTACAACAGCAGAAGACCCCACCGGGTACCACTCATCTCCACTACAAATAGGAAAAAGAGGCTACAATTTGCACGAGCTCACCAAAATTGAACAGTTGAAGACTGGAAAAATGTTGCCTGGTCTGATGAGTCTCGATTTCTGTTGAGACATTCAGATGGTAGAGTCAGAATTTGGCGTAAACAGAATGAGAACATGGATCCATCATGGCTTGTTACCACTGTGCAGGCTGCTGGTGGTGGTGTAATGGTGTGGGGGATGTTTTCTTTGCACACTTTAGGGCCCTTAGTGCCAATTGGGCATCGTTTAAATGCCACGGCCTACCTGAGCATTGTTTCTGGCCATGTCCATCCCTTTATGACCACCATGTACCCATTCTCTGATGGCTACTTCCAGCAGGATAATGCACCATGTCACAAAGCTCGAATCATTTCAAATTGGTTTCTTGAACATGACAATGAGTTCACTGT
The DNA here is from genome assembly GCA_018749465.1 of Paracanthobrama guichenoti. Taxonomy (NCBI): domain Eukaryota; kingdom Metazoa; phylum Chordata; class Actinopteri; order Cypriniformes; family Gobionidae; genus Paracanthobrama; species Paracanthobrama guichenoti. The sequence goes on along the minus strand of CM031963.1, from coordinate 20,648,513 downwards.
ACTAAAATGGCCCCCACAGTCACCAGATCTCAACCCAATAGAGCATCTTTGGGATGTGGTGGAATGGGAGCTTCGTGCCCTGGATGTGCATCCCACAAATCTCCATCAACTGCAAGATGCTATCCTATCAATATGGGCCAACATTTCTAAAGAATGCTTTCAGCACCTTGTTGAATCAATGCCACGTAGAATTAAGGCAGTTCTGAAGGTGAAAGGGGGTCAAACACAGTATTAGTATGGTGTTCCTAATAATCCTTTAGGTGAGTGTACAACTGTCTTCATTGTCTTCAAACTGCCCTTACCTATCAAAAGGCCAAAGAAAACCCCTGGACAAGTCGGCTGTTGGAGGACTAGTGGATTAGTCAACCATTGTGACCTATCAATAACCCTAACATGCTGTAAACAGACATATCACTGAATGTCAGGCCAACTTGAGCAAAGAATGCACCTGCTGAGAACAGTTGAGTAATGTAGAAACAGGTGGCAAACCACAAGTCCTCTGATAAGAAACTGAAACACCTGGCTTGTCGTAACACAGCCAGCAGTTATTTCTTCCTCATATTCCTAACTGCTGCCGCCTGTGTCTCTTTCAAAAGCAACTAAACAGAGCCAAGAGCAACATGGGTGCTGGGCAACAACTTCTTGTCAAGCTGTCAGAAAAAGTGCAATTCATAAAAAGGCTGGTAACACTTTACAATAAGGTTTTTGTTAACATTGGTCAACTACATCAGTTATTATGAACCAACAATCAAAAATATTTATAACGCATATATTTATTAGTTACTAATATCTGATTAAAATCAAAAGTTGTATATATTAACAAAGGCAGATTTGGTAGTGAAGTATTTTTACTCTGCTTAAGTAAATTTTTCAAGTGTCTGTATTTATCAGAGTGTTTTTCTTTGGAAAACTTTTACTTCACAACATTCCAAAGCATAATATTGTACTTTTACTGCACTACGTTTCATATTGAATATCATCATTTAACACTTACGTAAAAATGTAGTACTCAAGTAAAAGTAATTCAAAGTTTTACTTGAGTACAATTTTTTATGTAAAAATTATTCATGAAATGTCCAGTAAAAATATGACATTATGCTTTGCTATGTAGTGAAGTAAAAGTTTTCCAAAGAAAAACACTGATAAAGTACATATACTTGAAAAACTTGCTTGAGTAGAAAGTAAAATACTTCACTACTGTCTGTTAACATTAATGAACTAACACTGAACAGTTCTATTTATATTAAATAATGTTAACAAAAATTAAGTGTAAATAATGTATTGTTAGTTAATATTAATGCATTAATTAATCTTAACTAATGCAACATTATTGTAGTGTTACCAAAAGGCTTATTTTTTTATAAATGACCCATGGTAGCGTTCAACACATGTACAAATATGCATATGTAAAAGTGTGCTATAATGTGCAAATAAAGTTGAGCAACATTCTCACGTAATACCATCTCGCTTCCTTGACAATAACTTATTTGCTTATATAATGAGAAAAAGTCTGAAGTTCATGAATATAAATCAAAATGTCATATTTTAAAAGGTAAACTTTTTTTGCTCAAAATGAACAAAATTTAAATAAAGAGTCAATACATCATCAGTCCTTCTTCCAAAGCATGTTTTTGTATTACCTTGATTCACTATGGAAAGCCTATTATTAGTGTTTATATTTTTTTTTTCACAGGAAATTGCGTATATACGTGTCACGCACCCATCTCATCATATCCGTAAATAGAGAAAAGTTTCTCGGGCTAATTTGATGCGTGTGGGAGTGGCAAAGTTTAGTAGTCACAATGAGAGAGAAAGGCTGACATGGAGCAGCTAAATCTTGAACCTCTGGGAAATCCTGTTTAAAAAAAAAAGAGTAGAGTCTGCTGGCAAAAAGAGAATGTGACAGAGCTTGTAAAAAACAAGAAACAACACTGGCTTGGCTTTTCGGAGATGGGGAGAACTGAGGGATTTAAACGGTTAGTTTACCCAAAAATGAAAATTCTGTCATTAATTGTAAGACCTTCGTTCATCTTCAGAACACAAATGAAGATATTTTTGATGAAATCCGAGAGCTCTTGGACCCCTCCATAGACTGCAATGTTACTACAACTTTCGAGGCCCAGAAAGGCAGTAAAGACATTGTTAAAATAGTCCATGTGACCAGTGGTTCAACCTTAATTTTATGAAACGGCAAAAATAACAAAAATAACGTCTTTATTCAATAATCTCTTCTCTTTTTGCTGTCACTCTCTTAAGCTATTCACTTTAGCTGCGTTTCCACCCCAGGACTAGGGACTTTGGGCTGGTACTCAGTGTGTTTCGACCGCAGGATCCGGGGTCTAAATGAAGTTCCGGGTACAAATTTCCCCCTCAAAACATCCCTGCTCGCAAGGTAGTACTTTTTCAAAGTTCAGGAACTTTCGGGGGTGGGATTTGGGCGCTGAACATGCTGATTGGTTGAGCTCACCCAGCATTTTATTTCAACCTATAAGTCTGTTGCGGTGCGTGCAGTAAGAGTCATTTGCTTTTCAAATCAACAATGAAGTTTAAAAAATACGACCGGTGGACCGACGACGAGGTTCAGGCTTTATCAAGTGTATATGTGGAAGAAAATCGCGTGCAGTCCTATGTCACGGACTAATCTTCACGGTACTTTAGACTGCGATGGAAACGCAGACAGCAACAGGTCTGGGGGGAAAAAAGTTCCTGGGACAAATTGTTCCGGGTAATTTCGGTGGAAACGGGGGGCTTTTGTTGGGCTATTCACAAAGTACAGCGCTTCCTAATTCTACGGAAAAACTATTGGCTCACTATTGGCCGAGCACGATCCCATGATCAGAGATTGTTGCATTATAACAATAAGATTGAACCACTGGAGTCACATGGACTATTTTAACCATGTCTTTACTACCTTTCTGGGCCTTGAAAGTTGCAGTAAAGTTGCAGTCTATGGAGGGGTCAGAGAGCTCTCGGATTTCATCAAAAATACTTAATTTGTGTTCCGAAGATGAACGGGTTTGGAACAACATGAGGGAGAGTAATTAATGACAGAATTTTTGGGTGAACTAACCCTTTAAAATGTTGTAAAAGCGAAGCGGAGATGGCGTTTTATTACTCAACAGGTGAATAAGGCGTTTTACTGAACAGATACATTTTCATATGTAGCTCTCTAACAGAGATCATTGTAAAGCATTATCTATTGTGAAGGGTCAGTTCTAGCAGTGTGCTGGAATTTATTTTCAAAGAAGGACCATGTCTATTAAAAACTACAGTAATGTCTTCATCTACTCAGCATGAGATCCTTTCCAACTAAACTTGTTATATCTCTTAAGCTTGGTAGTGAATGTTTTATGAGCAATAGCCAAAGCACTAAAACGATGTTCATCCACAAAAAGCATGGAGGGTTTTTGTTTTTTTTAACCGCAATAGGGCCAAAAGTTACTTGGAGTACATTTAAATTTCAGTGCTACCCATACTGAAAAAGATCGGATCATTCAAAATAGATGTATTCCTCTAACTGTAACCTGGTTTCTGATGGTCTGGAACATTTTGAATGGATGCTGACATTATCTAAATATTTACGTTTCATGCGGTTTCCCAGGGCCCCCACGCGGACAGTGTTTACTCGGGTAATACATCAGGAATGTGGCCCAGGGTAGGTTTGAGTGCAGGCCCGATGCTGGCACTCTATCAAACAGCCTCTGACAGTACAGTCCATTCCTGCCCTCATTATGCTGAGGCACTCCAGGTTCTCGGTACAGTGCTGACAGATGTTCAGGTTAATATCTGATCCAGAATTGATGTTAATGCTTAACTTTTGGAATTGGAGAGTTTCCCCAAACTGGTTTCTTGACCGTTACATTAGGACATGCTTGATAAACTTCTAAATTATTTCCAAAAATACCCAGTAGTTTGGTGTATAGGGTGACTAATCACATCACATCTAATCTTTCAACACACTTCTCCTCCTGCTCCTCCTCCTACATTTTCAGTGTTTTTAGTCATAAAAGACCAGAAGCTGACAATAGAATTACTCTCCAAACGGATTTGATTTGTATAGAAGTCTAAAGAGAACAATGTGTATACTGGTGTTGTGGTATTCTTAGCTAATGCAACAATAAAAAGTTTACTGGTCAATGACAAATAAGCATGTCCAGTTCTCAGAAACAGTCTGTATTTAAATTTAGTCTGGAATGACTAAAAATGTCATGTGGTGTGACCATCAAGTAAAAAGTACTGTCATATTTCCCTTACAAAAATATGATTTAAAGTAAAAGCATGAATTTGTACAAATACCTTGAATCTTTAATTCATAAATCTATTTTATGAGATTCTTGTCATAAAAAGTCAAATTAAATGATATTTTAAAAGATGTATTGACCTTGACACACATCCACGAGGGTCTACAGCGTCCTTCTTTATGATATAGATATATACTATATTTTTAGTTTTATGTTTTGGTTTTTTGCATGTTGGTCATACATCATGGAGACACTGTTAGCAGTTTTAAAGCAATTTTGTTAAAATATTTTTCTAATAATTAATAATAGAGGATTATACCAAACTTTTAAAGAGCCTTTTGTTGTTGTTGCTCCTTTATGATTTCGGGAGGACAGTTTTATCACCCTGACATTTTTTAAACTTATGCTGACTAAAGCAATTCATAAATTAAAATCATGCTCATCACTGAAGGTATATTCAAGTCACTGTGTGAATTACATTATAACATATTTTTAATTAATTACTAGATTTGGACACACAAATGAGCATTATGTGATTGACCCATATGCTTATGTTACTATAGGCAAGAACTTTACCCTTTGGTTCCACTTTTCAGAGAACTGTGACAAAAGGAAGCAGGATTTTCCATTGCGTTTTCTTGTCTCACTTCCCGAACTCTGATGAATATTGCCGTTGGCAACAACGGTAAACTGTCTAATGCTGACAAGTGGTAGGGCCGCATTCCACAAGGGCTAGAGTTTCACCACGACAACCTCCTAAACATAAACCTTAAACATTGAAGCGGGAAAAATCAGGAGGGTGACCTTAGAAAACGTCTGTTAAGGCAGAGCAAGCAGCCTTCTGATAGTTAAAAACGCCACCCCCAACTTTCGCAGGCACTGTTTACATAACAGGGGAGCATTAGTGGAAGGTTTCCAGGGGTTTAATGAACTCCAGAGAGCTCGTCCATGTTAAGAGATCTTTTATGCTTTATGTAGGACATGATAACACTGACAATATTGTTACTGGTGAAAGAGGATACAGAGGAAAGTTTGTGTGTGTTTGAAGAGAGATGTTGATGATGATGAGGCCACAAGAACAGCATCAAGGCAGAAGATTAAAAGTATATGGATTCACTGGCCTTAAAGTCTCTGTGAATTAGTTTGAATTAGTTTATCATTGTGAATTATATATATATATTATATATATATATAGGTATTATCATATATATATATATATATATATATATATATATATATATAAAAAACTGTGATTAGGCTGTTTTTATGGCAGTTATAAACCACTTATTTGTTTGTATAAAACCATTAAAGGGTTTGTTCACCTAAAAATAAAAAATTCTGTCATTAATTACTCTCCCTCATATCGTTCCAAACCTGTAAGACCTTCATTCATCTTCGGAACACAAATTAAGATATTTTTGATGAAATCCGAGAGCTCTCTGTCGCCCATCCATAGACAGCAATTTAATTAACATTTTCAAGGCCCAGAAAGGCAGTAAAGACATTGTTAAAATAGTCCATGTGACAGTGGTTCAACCTTAATCTTATGAAGCGATGAGAATACTTTTTGTGCAAAAAAACAAAACAAAAATAACGACTTTATTCAACAATTTCTTCTAGCCTGTGTCAGACTCTTACGCTGCTGGCGTAGTGTAAACAGCGCAGCACTTACTAGTTCTACGGCAGAACTACTTGCATGTGCATGCGTCGTGGTGCTCACGTGAATAGCGTCGGCCAATGGTAAGTCGGCGTTCTGGAAGCCCAGCACTGTTTACACTGCATCAACAGCGTAAGAGTCTGACACAGGATAGAAGAAATTGTTGAATAAAGTCATTATTTTAGTTTGTTTTTCGTGCACAAAAAGTATTCGTTGCTTCATAAAATTAAGGTTGAACCACTGGAGTCAAGATTTTAACAATGTCTTTACTGCCTTTCTGGACCTTGAAAGTGTTAATTAAATTGCTAATTTTGCTAATAAATAATTTGGTTTGGTTTCCTGGAAATGAAAACTGTACATTTTAAATGCAACAATCTGCTAAAGGCAATTTTGCCGATGTTTAGCATTAGCCTGCCACACTCAGTTAAAAACTGAAGCCGGCGCGTCTCGATCGCCCCCAGGTGGTTGGTCCCAGTATAGCTCATAACCCCCGCCATGTATCAAATTACACTTCAAATAATTTTTTCTGTCAGTGGTTTCTGTCATTTTAGGCAGTTTTTATCACAATGATTTCATTTCAAGTGTTCGTTTTTTAAATAAGTTTGGTTTTAGTTAGTTATTTGATTCTATAAAAACTGGCGTTGTGTCATCATGATTGACAGCTGAGATTGATGGCTTCCTGAGTGAAATTGTCACTGAGGCACTAACAGACTTTTTTTCAGGATTTTCGGGAGGATATTGGAGCTTTAGCTTTAATTTCTACATTTCCATAACTGTTTATGTCACACCAACATAATGAATTGTTCTGCATCTGCGAGAGTGTGGGCGGGCTTTTTGATATAGCGCCCTTTACTTCCTGCTCTCTACTGCACAGACTCTGTCCCAGATCTGCGCAAGATGTTAGCACCATATTCAGAGGTTGGCGGCTTCACTTTTCTTCAGTGGAAGGTAGTGAAGATGTGTTGTCCATATTTTTTTACGGTCTATGCTCAAAACTAAAAGAATTGGACTAAAACGGTTTCAGAAACTTTGAATTTCATTGGATTTTTAAGGGGGCAAAAAGACGTGCACCCCAAACTATTTTCACACACTAATTTAACTAGCATTCCAGTGTGCATCCAATGAGTGGATAAGACAGCGACAAAGGAACAGGCCGAGAACAAAGACACATGCAGACAGAGAGATTAAGGCAGAAGGGGGAATTGAGAAACACATGGCAGGAACCGAGCAGGAAACGCAACATTCCATTCTGGAAAGGTCTGGCGCTGCAACCGTGGAGAAAACGTAAAGCACAGCCTCCCCTTGTGTCCATTACTCCCAGCTCGGAGAGATTCTCACACTGCAGGACTGGAAAAGTAGTAGGCCAAGAAACTCTGACACATCTGCTCCTTCTCTCTACCGCCGTTTCCATGTTCGTCGCAATATGTCTTCGCCGCATTAATTCACCTCCTCCCTCAATTGAGCTGCTTTCTTGGAATTCAAGCGTGATTCATTTCAAGGGATTACGTTCTTTTAAACATGTAAGAGGCCTGATGGGAAGTCAGTGCTGAGAGAAACCAGGACAGCACTCAAGGCCACAACACTTCACTGCACAGTGGATTTGACTGTTTTAGGACAGAATACACTTCCAAAATACTCACTTATTTGGACATGGTTGCATGGCAATACCATCTTGTATTGTCTACTACCATTAATTATACCATGGCATTCTCTGAAGTATCATAGAGTACCATGAGAAATCACTGAAGATGAATATACTGATCATACAGTACATCATACATAAAGAAGAGTAAGGATATTATTTTAGGACCATTATGTTATCTGAATATTATTCATTATCATTAAGCACATGATTAACCCCTCACTCCCAAACTATCAATATCATAAAGCATCTGGGAATTTAACTTAATCTTATAAATGCATTTAAATTTATAAATTAAAGTATTTATACATCATAGTAGTGTTTAGTTTACAATCTAAATAATGCAGTTGTTTCTTATTATAGTAAGAATGAGATGTAAATAAATAATTGTCATGAAAATGTGAAAATGTATTCAAAATTTATATTTTTGACTTGTTTCTTTCTTTTGATTTTGGAGTGAAATGCGACACATTGCTGTCAGGTTTTGAGAGATTTACCAATATCAAAGTACCAGTATTAGCGATATTGACAGCAATAATATCTCAACATTTTCTGGGATTTTGTCGATAAGGATGATGATCAGGCATTATTTTGCTGAGTGTGTTTATTGTATTGGTATCTTGGCAGGTTTAGGGCCGCCGTGGACAGTTGACTCCCAAAGTTCTCTTCATATTCTGTGCAGTGGTTAGTTCGGAGCAGTGACAGATATTACATTTTCTAATAAGTTTAAGTTGATTTAGCATTTTTTACCTTTATAAGGGCAATTTTTTCTTACCTAATTAAATTTAGCTAACGCATCTACTATTATGTCAGAGTATTACAGTTAGTCAATAAATTTAATTAGAATAATAAGACACAATAGGGCTGTTACCAATAAAATGAAACCAGTATCAACTAAATTCCTCGCAATGCAGAGGAAACACAGAAGCTGCACCTGAAGTGGCATTTAGATGCATTTACACAGACTGCTTACTGCAGCTGCAGTTTAACCTGCAGTTACAAATGCATAAATAATGTTTTGATGTTTGATGATATATGAAATTATTTTAAAATTGAAAAGATAATTTAAACATGCAACTAAAACTGCCAGTAGATGGCGACATGTCAATGTTAATGAGGGAATTGAGTCTTTGGGCTCTATCATACACCCGGTGGCGCCGCAAGTGTTTTTTGCTAGTTTCAACTTGCTGCAATTTTAACGTCCAGCGCCACGTTGTTTAAATAGCGAATGTATTTACGCCCATCTGTTCGCCCATGGGCATTCTGGTCTGAAAATGAGGTGTGTTCAGGCACATTGTTGGCGCGTTGCTATTTTGAGGTAACTGAAAATGACTGCGCCATTAACCAACAAAAACCTGGTCTAAAGACAATGGAGTCATTTTGTTTTTTTTGTTATTTAAAGGGCGCGTTAGTAATATGCGAACACTGCTTATTACACACACAGGGTGTACATCACAGCATCATACAAGATTTTTAAATATTAAAAATAAAAGGATTCCTCCCTGGAGAAGCGTTCAGTCTTTCCGCCATGGTTTTTGAAGGGAATGAGAGATGAGACTCTGATTGGTTTATTGCACGTTACGGCCCAAAAGGCATCCATTACTCAATAAGAGAATGGGGACAACCCTTTTGGACCATGCCATTGTTTTTGCCCGAGGGTTTTTTCCATCGTTAAACTAGCAAAATTGGATTTGGACACGCCATAAGTGCGCCTAAAAAATTGGATGGCCAGTAATTTCCTGCAACTTAATTCAGAAAAAAAAATAATAATTTAATTATTGGACAACACTTGATGGCTGCTCTGTCAAGTCCTCGTCATCAGTGAGGAACCTGGGTGTGCTCTTTGATACCAATCTTTCATTTGAAAGCTATGTTTCTATCATCTGTAAAATGCATTCTACCATCTTAAAAATATATCTAAATTACGGTGCATGCTTTCAATGCAAAATGCTGAACAGTTAGTTCATGCGTTCATGACCTCAAGGCTAGATTACTGTAATGCTTTACTGGGTGGTTGCCCTGCTCGCTTAATAAACAAACTCCAGCTGGTCCAAAACGCAGCAACTCGAGTTCTTACTAGAACCAGGAAGTATGACCATATTAGCCCGGTTCTGTCAACACTGCACTGGCTCCCTATTAAACATTGTCTCAATTTTAAAATCTTGCTTCTTACTTACAAAGCACTAAATGGTTTAGCTCCCCAGTACTTGAGCGAACTCTTAACACATTATACTCCATCACGTCTATTGCGGTCTCAAAACTCTGGCCAGTTGATAATCCCTAGAATATCAAAATCAACTGCAGGCGTCGATCCTTTTCCTATTTAGCACCTAAACTCCGGAATAGTCTTCCTAGCATTGTTCGGGAAGCAGACACACTCTTGTCAGTTTAAATCTTGACTAAAAACGCATCTCTTTACAATGGCATACACACAGAACATTATCAGTCTCTATTGTTCAAATCAGTAAATGATTGTTAGGCTGCATTAACTAGGTCAGCCGGAACCGGGAACACTTCCCATAACACCTGATGTACTCGTTACATCATAAGAAGAATGGCATCTACGCTAATGTTAGTCTCTCTGTTTATCCCAAGGTTTACTGCAGTCAGCCGGATCCGGGCCGTATCCAGACCAGATGGTGGACCTGCGCCTGGACATGACCAACGCATCCCTGAAGTGTCTGCAGAGAGCGTGCCAATTAAACTCCCCCCGTAAATGCTGCATCGACACAACATCCTCATTAAACCCATCTCCGGTGTGACGACTCCAATTTTTCGAACAATCTTACGAATATCTATTTACCTCATATGACTTAAAACCTGCAATGTTGCCAGAATTATAATCATACACTGTTTGTTCGTCGACAAGAGGAGAACTGGCACCCCGACTGAGCCTGGTTTCTCCCAAGGTTTTTTTCTCCATTCTGGCCCTGAAGGAGTTTTGGTTCCTTGCCACCATTGCCTTTGGCTTTTGGCTTGCTCAGTTGGGCACACCTAAATTTCAACTATATTACCGATCTGCCCACATTGACACTATATGATCATTGAAATTAGCTGGATCACCGTTTTCACCAGAGCGGCTGTACAGCCGAATCAAATTCTGTTGCATTATTTTCCTGTTAACACTGTAAAGCTGCTTTAAAACAATTGGACTTGTAAAAAGCGTTATGTAAATAAAGGTGATTTGATTTGATTTAAGTGCACCTGTGCCATGTGCTTCAGATGATCCCACAGTTGGTGTTTGTATCGCTGCCTGCCTGACAGATATTTCTGCCTGGATGAAGGAACTCATCCAGAACTTCAGCTCAATCTGGCAAAGACAGAACTCCTTGTGGTCTCAGCCAACCCAGCACTTCACCATACTCTCTCCATTCAGCTCGGTTCATCATCCATAACTCCGTCCAGGACAGCCAGGAACCTTGGAGTTGTGATTGATGATCAGCTAAAATTCACTGACCACATCACTGCAACAGCCCGGTCCTGCCGATTTGCCTTACACAACATTAGGAAGATTAGACCCTTCCTAACAGAGCAGGCCACACAACTCCTGGTACAAGCTCTTGTTCTCTCCAGACTGGACTACTGTAATGCTCTTCTAGTGGGCCTTCCAGCATGCACTATCAAACCCTTGCAACTGATCCAGAATGCAGCGGCGAGAGTGGTCTTTAATGAGCCGAAGAGAGCGCACGTCACGCCTTTCTTCATCAGTCTGCACTGGCTGCCAATAGCCGCTCGAATCAAATTCAAGGCACTGGTGCTTTTTTATTTTTGCCCTTGACTGTTTTTAGTTGCTTCTATTGCTCTCATTTGTAAGTCGCTTTGGATAAAAGCGTCTGCTAAATGACTAAATGTAAATGTAAACGCAATGCGCTTCAGACCATGCGCTCAGATCGTTAAAATAGGGCCCATTAAAGGGATAGTTCACCCAAAAATGAAAATTAGCCCATGATTTACTCACGCAAGTCGACTTGCGCTAAAAGAGTATCCCCCCTTGACGCGATGTACAGGAGCATCGCAGGCTTTGACCTCTTGCGGATAGGGCTGGGAAACAAACTCAAACTCCTCTTCTCTTATATCGAAATCCTCTGCCATTTCTCTTTAAAAAATTCTCATTTTAGACTAATTCATAACCAGTGTTTTGTTTTGCTCTATCCTCTGCGCTTCTGTGTTCGTCAATACGCATGCGTCAAGGGTTCAAGGGTCAAGGGTTACTCTTTCGCCGTAAGTCAACTTGCACCATTGACCGCCGGAAGCTAGTTATTTTAGTCTATAAAGTTTCAAATATGGATATTTCTTACACAAACGTGCCACTTTGCTTCAGAAGGCCTTTATTAACCCCCCGGAGCCGTGTGGAGCAGTTATATGATGGATAGATGCACTTTATGGACTTCAAAAATGAACCAATAAGTCACTGCTATCATAAAGCTTGGATTAGCCAGGACTTTTTAAATATAACTCAGATTTGTCTGAAAGAAGAATGTCGTATACACCTAGGATGACTTGAGGGTGAGTAAATCATGGGCTAATTTTCCTTTTTGGGTGAACTATCCCTTTAATTCAACCGATTCATTCAAATGGACTGATTGATTCAGTAACGAAACGCCGCTGTGTGTTGCTCAGAAACGCAAAACAGTTCTGCTGTGGCTTTGTATAGAATTGGCAATACTGTGTCTAAAATGCAAGTCACTTAATTGTTTATTTAACGGTTGTATAAAATCAATAGCTGATAATTGGGGGAAACAACGGCACTCTTTGTGTGATTGCTTAGCTATATCATATGATATAAATATAGCCTAAAAGACAAATACTCACACAGGGGCATTTTTACTACATTTTATGTATATTTTATTACAAATCACACAGTGAGATTGTGCACTCTTAAATGCACACGTGCAGTAGTCTAACCTAATCCGGAAATGCTGCATCACGCAGTGTATGCACTCTCTAGGTGAGTTTTTGGTAAGTGAGGGCGTGACATACTCAAAGTCCGATTGCAAATTGTTAAAAGAACAATTCCGATATTATCGTAGACGATATATATTGTACACCCCTACATAGTATTACTCTCCATTAACCTCCGAAAAAGGTATATTTTCATGTTTCATTCATCAGAGATCAGTCTTTAATGACAATTGAGGTTTTAAAAGGGCTGAACAAATACTGTTATCCTAAAGCTCAATTTATCTTTAGTCAAAATATAAAAGAAAAAGAAAGAGCTGCAACAGAGGCCCTGCAAACCTGTGTGCCATTATGGCAGAAAAATCCAACATGAGTCACAGAATAATCCCTCTACTTCTTCTCTTCCTCCATACTCTAACTGCAACAAGGTCTCTATAATGTGGTTTTTTCCCCCCACAAGTCCCTGATACAGGCCCAAGTATTTGGAAACAGCACTGCTCCCCTCGATTCCCTCTCAACCCCCACCCACATCTCCCATCCAAAGCCTTAATGAAAAGCATGTGCTGGAGATGCTTCATCTTTGCCACTGAAGCTCTGCACCAGTTTCTTTCCCTTAGTAGAGGAAAAAAAAAAAAAGACATAGTCAAGCCTCCCCCTCCTCCCTCACCATTTTGTCAGAGGAAAAAAATTACATCTATAAAATCTGAAATTTATGACCGAAGTGACAATTAACAGAGTTACGGTCATGTACAACAGATGTGGGGGATGCAAGCGGCAAGATCTCGGTCAAATATATCCCAATGTCTGTACAATTTGAATACCTATGACTTTGTTAATAAACAGGAAGATTCAAAACGGCTTTTCAAAAAAAAGAACACATTCAATTTGATTTTTACATTTTAAATTGATAAATCTCACCTACTAAAAATGTGCCCTGGTCATATTTCAAAAATTATATTTAAATAAATAAATAAATATGTGTGTACAACCACTAATGAAACGTTTTTGGCAAGGTAAATCTTCAGTCAATCAAAACAGTCAAGTTATTTCAGTAACACTTTACAATAAGGTCCCATTAGCTGATGCATTAAAACATTACTAACAATGAGCAATACATTTGTTACAGTATTTATTCATCGCTGTTAAATAATAAAAATACAACATTGTTAGTTCATGTTTAGCTCAGGTCCATTAAATAATATTAATAGATACAACTTTGGATTTTAATAAATGCTGAAATTAACATTAGCTAAGATTAAAAATGCTTTAGAAATACTTTTCATTGTTGGTTTATTAACAAATGGAAACTTACTGTGAAGTGTTACAGTTACTTTATTTAAAAGATGTCAAAACAGAATGCATTAAATACTTAATTTGACCATCTGGAGTCAAATCGCAAGCTACGTTTCCATCCAAAGTTCCGAATTAAACTGGAATGTCGCATTAAAACATTTGCGAATAAAGCAGTGTTGTCATCCAGTGAGTCGAATGCAGTGATGTTAACTTGCTTTTTGAGGTGGATGCCTGTTTGGGAAGGTAATTATACCGAACCACTTTGAGAACAGACTTTGCTCAGGCATTTCAGAACAACCAAAACAGCATTTCAGATGCTGTGCAATGAGATCGGTCCGCTGGTTGGTCCAATTATGCCATCCCATCACAAAATCACGTCTTTTTTGATGCGCATCAAGGAGTTTATTTGGTAAATGTGCTTTCATCGTAGTTTATGCGCATGTTTTCTTATGAGATAATTTTTTTTTTTTTTTATCAGACTCAATTGAGCACGAGTTTTTAATGCGCATTTTTAGCATTTATGCGCATCTTGCAGTTTCCATCCATGCGATATCCCAAAATGTGCATTAAAAAGGTGGATGGAAACATAGCTACTGTCTGGCTTGTGGTGGCTTCCCTCCAAATTCTGAAATTTAGAGTGACACATCTAGCTTAAGCAATTAACAGACCCAAGATGAGTGAATGGTGAGACGCTGCGCCTCGCCCATGTGATTGTGTCTGAAAAACAGTGACACATTCTACCACAGGGGTGTCTGACTTCACTTGCCTAAGGCGAGCAGCTACACATCATGCTGGGTCACTGGGTTACTCAAGACGCTGTCTGTGATAATACTGGGGCAACTATTTTAATAAATCAATTAATTCTTTTAATTAGGCTATTTCCCCACGGCTAAACAATAAGTTGAGTTCAGGTTGAGTTATATATGCATTTACTTATTACTTATTCAAACAAACACAAATATATATTTGTCATTAGGAAATGTGACCTGGATTCAACCTCTAGTTCAACCGGTCTTCTTATGTGGCTGTTATTTTTGTAAAAGTCATTTTGAACCTATATGTTTACAGACAAAAACACTTTTATAACCAACACAGACTTTTGATTAGTTTTTTTACAGTTAATTTTTTGTTTGCACAACGGCCAAGCAAAACAAAAGTCTTAAAGTGACAGTTCACCCACAAATTTCATCATTTACTCACCCTCAAGTGGTTCCATACCTGTATGAGTTTCTTTCTTCTACTGAACACAAAAGATGATATTTTGAAGAATATGGGTAACCAAACAGTTGATGGGCCCCACTGACTTCCATATAATAAACCCTATGGAACGCAATGGGACCCATCAACTGTTTGGTTACAGACATTCTTCAAAATATCATCTTTTGTGTTCAGTAGAAGAAATTCATACAGGTTTGGAACAACTTGAGGGTGAGTAAATGATGACAGAATTGTCATTTTTGGGTGAACTATCCCTTTAAAGGTTCAGCACAGACTCAACTAACCAACAATACGGTCAGCTTTTCATTATCAGTTTCATCAACATTCCTTAGTTAGTTAGCTCAATATCCTTTTACCAATGTCTTTGAAAGGCTGTTTTTGTGTTATATGGACACGGCCGATTCCCTCGAGGGGATCGGGGGATGCGGTGTTCACAGCTGGACACAAAATAATTGTAAAACTTCAAGAGGAACTGCAGGCTTTTGGACTCCCAAAAAGCTCAGTGGAAAAGGCAGTTGGGTGATTTGGAGGCTGAGTCAGCAAGCAGAACTCTGGCCCCTCTGAAAAAAAAAGAGGAGGGAGGCAGGGGGCAAAGGAAGTGAGGGATGGAAAGAGATGGAGAGAGGAGGGAAAAGCGAAAGAGCTGACATTCCTACACCGTGAGTCAACGCCGCTAGGCACTTTTCTGGCAATCCCGCACTACCTTTACAACTAAAAGTAAAGCACTGTTCTGATAAAAGGAAGAGAGAGGAGACCATCCGAATGCTGAGCGTCCAACTAATAAAGCTATGGGTTCGTTCCGGAAGTGTGACGGACATTTCTTGGAATGTCGTCCATGGCTACCCCAGTAACCATGTTAGTTACCTCCCTACATTCAGAGGGAGCACTTCAGTGCAAAAACACTCAATGAAAGCATTATGAGGAAGGGTCTGTACTCCTGCTAGCAATGGTTAAGTAGTAAAGGGCATTTAGTTTCACCTAATAAAGCCCAAGCATTCCTCATAACTTGGCCTCCTGCTTTGATTTCCAATAACACATGACTGCATTCCTGCCCTATGTAGTGAGCATATCTGTGTCTTGCTCCCCCTCAGCCCTGGGCGGCATTCCTCAGAGGAGTGGGGTGACATCCGTCAGCAGGACCTCTAATGATCCTGTGCAGCCTAATTCACTACTTAACATAAATTACAATGGAAGTAAGTGCAATGGTAAAAGTAAATGAGGTTGACAGCTATTGTGAATCTTTAAGAATTTGTGTGGTAAAAACAATCAGCTATGCTTCAGAAACATGCTTCTGCAGAATAACTATGCATATTGATACCTTATATTAATATATTATTAACAGCCTAGTACACAGTGTTCATGTATGTGAAGCCATATGGAGCAGGTTGACTTGTAGCAAATGTGTCAGCACTGCGCATGTCATTATATTTCCTATGTACAAAGTAACAGCAATGCAATTCATTCACTGCAAGAGGATGCAAACCATGCAAAGTTTACACTAACTAATAACCCTTTTTAATGGGTCTTTATGTTTTGAAAGCACGAAATCGTAAGCCTCACATTTGCATTCTGAGTATAACTCGCTTAACTTCAATAATAATCGTTGTAAATCGACTTAAATAATGATTTTTCACATGAGTAACGTTAGTCTGTTAAAATTGAATTACCTTCATAAGTTTTCGCCAAGTCCCGCTTTATTTCAATCTGCTGCCGGTTTTGTGCGTCCTAAGTTTTAAGTCCGTTACAAGTTTTTCGCTTGAATCCCAAGCGTCGAACACGCTTCACAGAAGTTTAAACGCGTCAATCCGAGGGAACTTTGCAATCATCTTTGCACTTTTGTTCACATACAACGCATTCCCCCTTCTCCGTGTCATTTTTTTTTTTGAGCTGTTGAAATGTGTTTTCCACTAGAATTGTGCTGTGAGGGGAAGGACTAGGACTGCCCTCCTTTTCATACGAAGCTTGCAGCGAAACTACTTACAAACTCAAGAGTTGTGAGGAGAATAAAACTGTCCCCCTTTGCTGAGAACTTTAAGGGAATCCAAAGGATTTTTTTTAAAGCCAGGAGAGCCCTCCTTCGGAGAGTTTGTCGATTGTTTCTGTTCTTCTGTTGGCTTTGAGGAACGTCGCTCAAGCAAGAAAAGTACAAAAAGCTTTTGTGTGTCTTGAAGATCAGGAGCCTGTCAAAGAGTCTTATGTGCAGCACAGCCCACATTCGGTCACTTCAGAAGAAACTGATTAAAGAAATATAAAAACTCTTGCTTTCCTCCACATATAATATGCTTCATCTCTTAAAGAAATAGTTCACCCCGGAGTAAAAATTATTCCATAAATGATTCACCTAAGCCACCCTAGGTGTATATGACTCTGGGGCAATTATAGGATTTCACTATTAGGCTCAGCCCCAATGAGGGTATGATTAAAAAATAATAATAACAAAATAATAATAATATATTTTTTTGTATACTAGGCATGAACAATAGGTTCTACACTCCTATCAAGTCAATTTTATTTATAATAATTTTAAATAACCAGCTACTATTCATTAATATTCTTTAAGAATACACAGTTTATATTACTGTAAATAAATAAATAAATAAATAAATATATATATATATACTTTTTTTTTTTTTTTTTTTTTTTTTTTTTTACTGTCTAGATTGGCAATATGTGGGTAAAAAATATATATAAAATTTTTTAGAAATCAACACATGTAATGTTTTAAACAATATTTTTTTAACTACATTTGTGCAGTAAAATTCATTTTAAAGAAGTTATCTATTTCTTATTTTCATTCATGGATGCCATGCTTTAGTGGAGGATTTCTGTCACCTGGTGGAAAACAAACACTTTTAAAATGAAAATAACATTACTAAATTAAATTACCACTATAACCAGTAGATGGTTGCAGGGGACCACTCTAGCTCATTCGCCATTTCCACTCCCTTTTATATTTCTTTTTCATGTGTTTTGCTTTTGGATTTATTATAAAATGAATATTATAACCAATTTTAGCAATTTTATTGCACTGAAGTATGAAGTATAGCAAGAGTAAGAGTCACAAAGTCTCGTGCCATTTAGATGAAAGGAATTTCATAAATAAATAAATACAACACACTGAATAACGCAGACTAAAATACGGTGGAGGAGCCGAATCCTTCCGCCGTTTTCATTCGAGATTTAAAGGGGACTGAGGCAATCACGAATTAGTGGACATAATCGCAAATACCCTCCTAAAATGGGCCTAGTGACGCCCCTGATATGACATTCTTCTTTCAGCAGAACACAATCGGAGTTAGTATATTAAATATGGGGGGCATCTTATAATTAGGGTCATATGGTATTATGCTGGCTCTTCCCAGCTTTAATAGCACTAAATAGTGCCCGAGTTTTTGAAGCTCCAAAAAGTGCATCCATCCATCCATCACAAAAGAAATCCATACAACTCCAGTGGATTAATAAATGCATTCTAAAGTGAAGTGATGGGTTTAAATATTTAAAACGTCATAACTTATAATCACTGGCTTCCAGAAACACCCATATGCACGTTCACAAGAGAGTTGAGTCCCACGGAAGGGTGACCGTTGACCCGACATATGATATGATGTATAATGAATGAATGTAGTGTAGACGTAGTGTACGCTCAGGTGAGAATTGGTGAAAGCGGAAGCGCAGAAGCTAAACAAAGCATTTAAAGTTATTTGAGAGGCGTCTATTCTCACCCAAGCTTACGCTAAGTCATGCTTCCCTTCGGCGGGACTCAACTCTTGTGAACGCGTGTAAAACAATGTAAGCTAAGTTGCAAATTGTTATATTTTAAAGGAGTTAGCGCTGTACATGTAATTTCACTATTACAGCAGGTGAAGAGGCAAATTTTGTGTCATCATGTGGCTTTCCTGTATACAACCATTGTTATTATCAGTACATTTTACAGTAATAAATGGACTTCAATAGCTCAAATAGGTTGTTAATCTTAATCAGAACTGTAAAATATTAAAACAAATACCATCCTGTAAAGTTCTGAGAACCACAGCAGTAAATTTAACAAGAAATTGTTTAGTGTTTTAGTCAATATTTCTCTGTACTCTGAGAACAGCTGCAGAACAATAGCAAATGGCTGCATTTGCAAAAGCTTAATGATAATAGCTTGAAAATGCCTTTCTACTAAATAAACAATACCACACCCTATAATGTCTCTATCCTTTCTTACTTTCTAAGATGAATAGCTCTACAGTTGTTTGAAGTAATGGTAAATGTTCGATCAATGGGGTTTTGTAAACAACAAAGGATTGCTCCTGACAGGCTCAGACCTGTAAAATAAATATATTACCTACCTCAATGAGAAACAGATTACTACATGTGACCAAAAATACTATAATGAGGCCTCTACTTCTTTCCTGTGCTTCCAACAATTATTCATGCAAACTAATTCACACATATACAGTGACATAAACATATTCAGTGTAAAGATGGGTAAAAAAATTATTAAAATCAGATCTGAAAGTGTCTTTTAGTTTATATAAAAAGTAAGACAAGAAAAGCATATATTCTTACCTAAAACTGAATCAGTGACTTCCAAGAGATCTAATCCAGAAAATTCATTTTCTGTGAAGGCATAAATATGTCAAACTGTTTATATACTATATTATTAACTATGAGCACAATTTCTTATTGATGAGACGCTTTAAACATAAGAATAATTAAGAGACCACTTAACACTGATTTCTGAACTTGGAGTGGGCTCTTAATTTTTTCCACAGCTGTATATTACTTATATTCGCATCACAATACTATAACTGGGACCCCAAACATTCAATCTTAGCAGAACATGAGGGTTGAACACTGTAACTGAGCGCCCTCTTGTGGTGGCGCCATGTTTGACAAAGAAGATGATTACTTAAACTTCAACACACACACAAATCTACTGACTTTTGTAACTTGGTATATGTTCAATGAAAATGAATCACCTTACCCACAAAACTCTGCGCATACTGCGGAAATCCAATATGCTCCATCCATGTGGACACTTGGTCTGGGCTCCAGTCCTCGATTGAACTCATGCTTGTATTTACACTCTCGTCTTCTGCATCCTTTCTTAAAAATACACATCACACAAGCACTGAATGTAACATACAAACACCAAACAATTCCCATATACATCTCGACTTCAGACTGTTTACCAAAGTTATTGTTTAGAATAAAGTGTGAATAAAATCCTATGAAAGCCCTTTCATTGGATCATTACACATACAGTAAGCTAGCATATTAATCTGATCTCCATCTTCCGCTGCTGTATGTTGTGATACAGTTGTTGATTAGAGAAATGGAAACACTATCATAAGTCTTTACTGACTCATTCTTCGCATGTGACATAATTTCAAAACATAATCTTACCTGAAACCCAAAAATAACCCCGCACTTTTCGCTCACAGCTGTTGTTGAATGACGCGTACACACCTCAGCAGGTGAGGGCGGAGCTAAAACAGCACAATGCATTGTCGGAAATGTAGTCCAGACCAGATCAAAGACAGACGTGATCTCCGGAGAGGTTATTTGCACAATATTAGCTTTTAATGACACTTAAGGTGCTATTAAACAATCAAAATATGAAGAGTATGTTATATTGGGAAGAAGAATTCACTAAACTTAGTTAACCCTAAAATGCATGAATGTTTCGCCATCATTATTACATACAGTATTAGGGTCTTTAGTGACCTAGATCTATATCTAACATGGATGGATCTCTACCTGTCGTGATCGTAGGTCGTGATATTAGACTAACAATTACAGAATAATAAAATTAGCAATATTTTGTCACCTTTTGGAGCTGGGAAGAGTTCAGTTTGATCAGATGTTTTATACCATCATCACTGTCCTCGTCAGAGCTCATTTCCCAGTACATTCAGCATCAGCATCATATTCCACATCTCTAACATATTCTCAAAACTATATAAATATTTTGATCACTGACAGCTTCTTACATCGTCACCTTGTGGAATGAAGGTAAATTGCACTTATTCAGTCATCAAAGATTCAGTTATTGTTGTGCAGAAAAAATATACTTACATTACACACCTCGGGTCATTTGCGACCCTATACCATTTTTTTTTATATACAAAAAAATGAATGGGAAAACAGGCATTCTTTTATAATTGTATTTTTTGTTATACTGTTTATAATAAACTGATTGAGGAATACTAAGAAGGATGATGTCTAACTTTAAAAAATGAATGAATGAGGAGGAGGGTAGTGAATGACATCCCGGGTCACCAAAGACTCAATGTATGCGTTTAAGGGTTAAGGTATTAAAATGACAAAATTATTTGGCAAGAAAGGCAGGTTTAGGATCGTTATCATTTTGGAAAATACACATTTGATCTCCAGACAGATCCTCCATACTTGGCTACATTGTGTTCAACAGGATTCCCAAATATTGGTCCATTTTCAAGCATCAGGTGCCTCCAACAACCTGCTACAAACATGAAGCCCCAATACCATTGTTTCCCCTGCAGTGCTTACAGCACCACACAAACATTTGGTATTAAAACACCATCCAAGATTCAGTTTTGACATCCATTCAATTTTGAGTTGTCAGACTACAGAACATTGCTCCAATAATTAAGTTATTTGGCAAATACAAGGTTTTTCGCACTAGATAAAACTAATAAACAGTTATTGAAATAAGTGTGAGACATTGTGAGAATTCACATCCAGCGCGTGAGCAACTGACCAGATTTAGCCATTTTAACAATACTCACCTTGGTTGCAGAGAACAGCTCCCATTTTGACTAAAACTCACAAAAGAACTTCTAATAATAGAGCTAATACTTGCTACATAGTGATTTATTGAATTGTGCAATGACGTCCACAAAATTTGGTGTTTCACGGCATCGTGACACATGATACAATTGAAATGTGATACACAGATTAATTTTACACTTACTTCACAATACAAAATATTTAAATCAGTTTTCCTAGGTCGGACATCACTATCTGATATATATATACACACACACACATATAGAACAACATAACTGTCATTAATCTTAAACTGTTTCACGGATTTAATACCTGTTGAACCCACTACACACTTGTAAGACCCCCAGGGATTCTCTGAACACCAGTTTGAAAACCTCAGGCTATATCAGGGACACTCAATGTTCCTGGAGATCTATGGAGTTCAGATCCAACCATGATCAACACCCTTATCTGTAATTATCAAGAGCCCATGAAGATCTTAATTACAGGGTTTGTACACCCACCCCCCCCCCAAAAAAAGTTATGAATTGCAATTAAGATTACAATTCCATCAGATTGAATTGAAAAATGTGTAAGGATTATTCAATTTAATGGATTTTTACCATTAATTGAAATGCATAAATCTTAAAAAAAAAAAAAAAAAAAAAATTCTAATTTTTGAGTGTACAGATACAGTTAAATGAAATTCCATGACTTTCTAGGACTTTAAGCACTACCTTTGAAAGGATACCATGACAAAGTATTAGACAAACATGAGCAATGTCACACTCATAGCCATGTAAAATGACTCAATATCCATATCAAAATGACTGCAGCATTGATTGTGAAAAGATTGTATTAGTCGTTCAATAATTCAAGCTCTTTAAGTACTCATATGACTCTTTCCAAGGGACCTAAATCTCAAATTCAAGTACTTAAAGCACTAGGAGCACCTTGTACGAACCCTGTAATTAGCGGTTCAGTTGTATTAAATCAGGGTTGGCGCTGAACGTTGCAGGAAAATAGATCTCCAGGAACAGGATTGGGCACCAGGTCTAGAGTGTCACAACCTCCAACAACTCATCTTACGATGAGTCTAAAAGTACAACATTAATATTTATCAGTTCATAAGGGATTTGCTATTTGCATTATGTGACTACGTCGCATGCAGGTAAAAGAATGGATATACATTGTGGGCGATAAGATTTATTATAATTAGTACATTGCGTGCAGGCACCAAAGAAAAAAAAAAAAAAACCCAAGGCAAAAAATGTTTGCATTTTTTTATTGTTCTTTTCCATGACAGGTCACCTGGGTCTAACATTAGCCCATTATAATAGATGTTCCGCACTGGAATTCTCTCATAAGCTGCAGGTCTAGGATGACAAGTGCAATATTGGGTAGGAAAGTGTCTACATTACAGGTCCTCAACAACTGTGGGGAGGCAACAAATATCAAATATAAACTCTAGAATTACAACACGGTTTACACTGAATGCACACATTCAGACTACAACGGGACACACATTAATACTCAAGCATGTAAAATAATCATAACAGGAACCGTCATTACTGCGGATGTCAACCTTTCGCTCATAACAGATGGAAATATCTTGAATGAGAAACCCTTGATGGAAGAAAAACAAATGGATGTGTATGAGTGAGCAGGGCTGTTTCCAAAAAGCATCATAATCCTAATTTGATTGAAGAACCATTGTAACCAATGGTCTCTACGATCAGCTTGGCTCACAATGCTTTTGAGAAACTCAGCCCAGGTCAGGGAGTCGAGCACAGCATACTGCAAGCGGTCCATAGAGAGCAGAGTAGTCGTCTTTTGCATCCCCAATGGGTTATAGAATGCTGAACAAACACTGTGTGAATAAGGATGACCGCTTCTTGGGAGATGAGCACCCAACCTCTGGCTGAAGAGCTTCAGAGCGCCTATACATTGCTGAGGGCATCAACACCAGGCAACACTTTACCCTCCAGCAGCTCCAGACTGGCTCCGCCTCCTGTGCTCACGTGACTGACCTTGTCTTCAGTGTCCCACTTGGCACAGCAGGTTGCTGTGTCTCCCCCACCTGAAGATTAAAAGAAACGAAGATGTCAATTATAAGTTTAGTATAGTGGCCGATATAAACTTTAATGGCGACTGCACTTAGAGCAGGATATTACACTAAAGTAAATAACACAATTTCTATTAAAAATAAAGATTAACACTGAGAATACAAGTTTGATTCCTGTTGCATGTTCATACAGACAGTATTTGCGTTGCTCGAATTATTACGGGATAATGCAAGACTTACACCTATAAATGTGGTTTTCAATCTTACTGTAGTGTCAGCCCAGTGGCGCAATGAGAGGAGCGGCTGGCACTGGACCCAGAGATTGTAGGTTCAAGTCCCAAGTGGAACAACTTTATGGGGGCAGTTGTGGCCTAACACTTTGAGTTGGACTTGCAGGAAATTTAAGTGGGGGTGAACGAACATTATCCACAACTGAGGTGCCCCTGTGAATGGCTGCCAATACTCGCTGTGCGCGCACTTGGACCGGTGAAAAGCAGCACTAACTCAGAGTATGGGACACCATACTTGTCTACACCCCGCTTTCAAAAAGCCTTATTAGCCAAAAAAAAAAAATAATAATTATTATAATATTATATTATATTATATTATATAATATTATATTATATATATATATATAATAATAATAATAATAATAATAATAATAATAATAATAATGCCAATGGTGATACTGTAAAGACTGCCAAATAAAATGGACTAGAAAATATCAGTCAACGACTAGTCTATTAGACGTGTACCATTAAATGCATTCCAGGCAAGAGCAAGGGACTTCAACGGAAAATGAAATGTAATTCTCACCAATAATGGTGATGCAGCCATTTTTGGTCGCTTCCACAACTTTGTCCATCAAGTTCTTGGTTCCGCGAGAGAAGTTGTCCCACTCAAACACACCAACAGGTCCATTCCACACAATCTGCTTGGCTCTGGCTACAGCCTCTGCATAGAGTTTTGAGCTCTCAGGACCACAGTCCAGACCCTGGAAGGATAACCAGAAGGGTTTCTTTTGAGAACTGCTTCCCTCTCACTTACAGGAAAAGGACAAGATCTTATAGCTCTAAAAAAAAAAAAAAAAAAAAAAAAAAAAAAAAAAGGTTCCTCAAACTCGGTCCTGGAGGGCCACTGTCCTGCAGAGTTTAGCTTCAACCCTGATCAAAACACACCTGGGCAAGCTAATCAAGGTCTTCAGGATCAAAAAAAAAAAAAAACCCACACAACACACGCAAACAAACAGGTAGGGGAGTTTGATCAGGGTTAGAGCTAAAACTCGGACCAAGTTTGAGGAACCCTGCTCTAAACAATCCAACTTGTCTGCCTTACCATCCAGCCAGCTGGAATGCCATCTGCTACTGATGCAGTCCCTGTTGCCGCCTTCTCATCAAACTTGTCTGCGGTGACGAAGTCAACAGGAAGTGCGATCTTTACTCCGTTCTTCTCGGCTTTAGCCATGAGGTCTTTCACAATTTTGGCACCCTCTTCATCATACAAGGAAGTGCCGATCTGAGCACAAGAGAAAAATGTATTTTAAAATGGGGGTGGTATTGTTGTTCCAGAAATCAGGTTATGCGACACACCCAGATAAGTTTAGGAGTAAATAAACTGACAATTTGTAATTTTCAGAGCATTCTGGTAGCCATTGCAACGCATCTACAGTGGTGATTTTGATAATTTCACAATGAAGCGATAGATACATTTGATAAAGGTTAGGATAGCAGTGTGAATGAAGCTTCAGGCCACTCACCTCCATGTTCTTGAGAACCTTGAGGAAGGTAAAGGCCATTCCTCCACCAATGATCATCTCATTCACCTGGTCCAACATGTTGTTGATCAGCTGAATCTTATCTTTGACCTTGGCCCTGTCCAATCAAAGCAACAATCAAACAAAGCCTTTTCAGTGAAAATTCTCATTTTTTTTAAATTAAAATCTTATTGGATGAAACTGAGAAACTCCCGCCTGACAAATTGCAGGAAGTGCCCTACAACTGTAATTATGAGACAAAAGCTTAAGGAGTTTGTGCATTGCAGTACAGCTTATCAACGAGCCAATTCCCTGAGTGAACTTTGTTATTTGAGAAACTCTAGACATGAACTACTTCAGTCACTAGTGCAAATGAGCGACGACCAATGAATGTGCAGGGGCGGATGCTTTCAGAAAAGACAAATTTATACATGTTTCCAAGTTGTGCAACGGCCCAAGTAATTTGCATTAAACCCTTTCCACAAGAACACTGTAGTAATCATTGCGTTGTTTGCCATTATTGATATGAGAGGCTTAAAGAACATTGTCACACATCCTGCTGTTGCATAAGAGGATAAACTCAACTATTCCTGGACTGTCACTGCTGCTTTCTGAAGGGTTCTTCAATGGAGAGAAGATAAAAAAAAAATCCTTAAAAAAAAAGCCTCACAAGTATAGCCCAATATTCTCTCATTCATTCATGTTGGTAAACTCTGTAAAAGCCTTGCCTTAGCTCATGAACAGCTTACAGGACCAAAGCAAGGTCTTTCAATGTTAAGTCACTAAACCTGGTTAAAACTTATCCTCCTTAGGAAATGCAATATTCAGAACTAAAATAAGCTAACAAAGTACTGTTAACAACACTGACCCCCCAAGAATGGCCAGGAAAGGCCTCTGTGGTTTCTCAAGGGCCATGGCAAAGTAGTCCAGCTCCTTCTTCATCAGAAAACCAGCTGCCTTCTGAGGGAGATTCACTCCAACCATGGAGCTAGAGGGAAACATTATACATTAGTCTTGAAAAAAAAAAAAAAAAAAAAAAAAAAAAAAAAAAAAAAAGTCATTGGTCACGTCATTTTCAGACTAAAATAAATTGTGTAATGGAGTACCTATGAGCTCTGTGCGCAGTTCCAAAGGCATCGTTGACGTAAACCTCACCCAGCTTGGACAGGGATGCTCGGAAAGAGTCGATTTCTGCCTGACTTGCTTTGGTCTGAAGAAAAAAAAAAAAAAAAAAAAAAAAAGAAAAAAAAAAGCAGCTGGGCTGAATAAAAATGCAAATTCACTCTCTGACAGGTGGCACTTATAGAACAGAAGAAATACCTTGGTTACCTCAGTGCGCAAAGCAGCACTGTGCAACTTTCTGTTTCTGACAGAGCAGGTTACAGATTCTTTCGCCATTCACAGTTGCTTAGTAAAGTCCGTTCCTGAGCGCCACCAAGTCATAGCTTTATGTAACAGCAACTGTGCACATAACCAAAAGCGCAAATCTCGTTGGTGGACCAGTTTGTGTGATAAAATCTTTTCTATTTTTAAAAGTCTTCTGTCTTTGCGTGAACAGCCTCTAGTCCAGTCCCTGGGAAACAGACTCAATGTTATTTTATCTTGTCATTTTGTTTTAAAGGATAGCCTTGTATTGCCATTTATAAAAATCACATTCTAGATTTATTCATTTTTATTTTCTTTCAGTGAGCGGGTTTTGGAAAGCTTTTGGGCTGCAAATCATCCACCCAATCTGGCAACACTGCTCTTGAGATGTGTAAACCAACAAATAGTGCACTTACAATTGTGTTTGCAGAGTAAACTGGAGAAAATACATTTTAAACCCAGTTGGACCCCTAGACCTAGACCAACAATACATGCGGTTATGATCACATTACTGCTATCCACATGCACTCAAAGGTCATGACTTCTGAACTACGGTGAATGAAAGGTTACACAGGTGCCCAGAAAAGGCCAAGCTGCAGTTCACTGAAGTTGCCTGCCAGCAAACATGGCACTTTCCCCTGTCTCTTTCTTTGGTCTCTACTCATCCCCCTCTCTTTCTCTTCTCCCCTTCCCTGCATGCATTCCACCAAGGGCTCCGAGGACCAGAAAAGCCACATGATCACACATGACCTTCCTACAAAATGTCAATAGGTCAGCTGCATACAGCATCTCTGCATGCACATTGCACACACAGCCACCAATGGCCTTTGTCAGTTTATCTACAAAGCGCAAGCTGCTACTGTTAATGATAAAAGCCACTAATAAGCTTCTTGAGCCAAAACAGAGCGATTTGGCAAGAGATTTGTGAAACAAACCTTATTACAGATAGCTTCTTTTACCATATGCGTGCATATTTATATACGTCTCAGTTCATTTAAGCATGTGGCATTTCATGTCAAAGAGCCTACCATATAAGAGGTTCCCGTGGGTCCAAATAAAGAATGTTATAACAAACACCCAAATTTAAGACCTTAAAATGATAAGTTAAAATGAGCTGCTGTTGCATGTTCTACAGCATGAAGGCCACGCATTTATGCCGAGCAATTGATTGAGCTTTACAGTTGATGAATGACAATGTTTACTTGGTGTTTATACTGTAATATGTTGTAGATGGTTGTAAGAGTCATTCATCTCCCGCTTTTTGAATAAGCAGCTGCAAGTGGTAAACCATAAACATGTCAAAACATGTATTGAAATTATAAATATGCATTTCAGACGGGTTTAGAATTAAAAGTTTGTCTTGATATTGGCATTTTGGTTACACAAACTGTAGCTGGCATTTAATTTAA
The DNA here is from genome assembly GCA_018749465.1 of Paracanthobrama guichenoti. NCBI lineage: Eukaryota > Metazoa > Chordata > Actinopteri > Cypriniformes > Gobionidae > Paracanthobrama > Paracanthobrama guichenoti. The sequence goes on along the minus strand of CM031963.1, from coordinate 20,620,233 downwards.
TGTAAACTGGGCTTCTCGTGGCTTCTCTCTGGGCTGCAACGTCACAGGAAGGAAAGCCTAAGAATCTCATTTAACATTTATTATAGATTTTACTAGTATTTGAGCAATAATCTGTATTGATGTTCTTTAAATACATATCAGCAAAATCTATTATCAATCTACCTCCAATTCATATGTACTAATACAAGTACATAAACCAATTTAAATGCATATACATTGCTGGTTTAAAATACAAGACATGTTTCAGTTCATGTTCAGTTACCCTGAATGTGTGCCGTTTAAGTAAAAGGAATCTGAGATGCATGATTTATTTTGAGATCATCTATAGTGAACAGACCCCATACATACAGTTAAATATTTGTGCGGGTCTTAAATTTGATTTAAAAAAACAAAACAAAAAACACCTGCAGATACCCTGCAAGCACCAAAACCCCTTATGGAAGAACGCGGTCCTGTTTACAAATATTGTAACGCTTATCAGGATCAACTAAATGCTGGATTTTTCAAAAGCATGAAGTTCACAGAAACCATTGTTCCAGTAAACTTGCATGACATTCTTGAAAGAACTGTATGGTGGCATGTTATTGTGGGGACGTCGACTTGCCCCTAAACATTCCTTGGCCAATGAAAGCTGCTATGGAGTCCAGACCTTCTGCCATCAGTCTGAAGGTCTGGCTACATACCCATAAGGTCAATCGGCTCACAAGTAGATGAGGCAGACACATACCCATTTACACCTGGGGTCAGATTTACTAACAGCTTGTGCAAGCGCAAACCCTCTTTTTGCGTTTAAAAAAAAAAAAAAAAAAAAAAAAAAAAAAAAAAAACACACACACACAACACTACTGTCAGGATTTACTAAAGACACGCAGTGATAAATTAGCGCTGAACAGGCATGGACAATTATTTTTGCGGCTGACCTTATTGCATATGCATTTGTAGGAGTTCCCCTTTCAGGTGCAAAGTTTACGGGAGGAGAGTATTTAAATGAATCACGCAAGGTGATTTACTAGGGTTTGCGCTCGTCAATTTACTGGTTTTTGCTCCATTTACCACCCAAAAAGAGTGCATCTTAACAGGTAGATTACGCTGGTCATTATGGAAATGATCCGGATTCATCCGTGTTCATTAATTTGAGCGCCATCACACGACGAGCGGCCCACTCCCATCTGCGCCTTTATGGAATTGTGCCCACACTAATTTGCCCCGTTTAGCAAACCAGGCCCCGGTGTTTTAATCTGTCTCTTGTCCACTTTAACAACTTCAGTCTTGATTTCTTCGAGGGGAGGGTCTATGGGTGGGAAAAACATGGGCATTTTCAGATCTTTCAATCTAAGGGACGAAAGAAGCGCACACAAGTTACATATGAACGTAACCGGAGACGGCCAAAAAAAAAAAAAAAAAGCAACTTTCATTTCTGCGCGAGTGTTAGAAATTAGGAATGGTGAGAACATTGTTTGGCACATTTTTCATCTTCAACCCAAACTTGGATCTTCAGCTGACAGTTTAAATCCTGCCTGGCTAGTGCACTTGTGGCTGTTTGAACACATTTGACCACATGTGCTTTCGTAGTGTAAACGCTATCCAGTGTGTTTGACTACATCTGGTAGTGGTTAAACTCAAAACATTTTAGACCCGTTTACACCTGTATTTAGCACAGTCCACTTGTGATTCGGTCGACCAATACGCATATATCAGGTGTAAACAGGGCTCAAGATGACCAAGCACTTTTTTCCTGCAGAGCCACTGACGTACGGTGCACTGACCTTGTTCCCTGATGCATCTTTGCCCTTTCCCTCCTCGGCCACATGGAAACGCAGGTTCTCCAGCAGAATTACAGAACCTGCAGGTGGGTCTGCACAGGCTTTCTCCACATCTGGACCCACACAGTCCTTCAGGAACTGAACGTCTCTTCAGAAGGAAATTAAACAGCAAGGTTGGTGGCAAAGTACTAAGCTGCATTAAGTATGCACTGCTATTAAGACGTCATCTTGATGATGCTTTTCAAATCATACATTTCTAATGCTTAAAACTATACGTCACTGCTGTTAAACAGATGTAGCTTTAAGGTTTAGATCATCTCTAACTGATGGTGTAATGTGCATGTTAAGACGTTTATATTGAGCTCTCCTACTTTCCCAGCAGGTTCTTGAGTTCTGCAGCCACAGGCTCCAGAGAGTACTTGTCTGGCATGGGGACTCCATCAGGCCGGCCCAAGTGGCTCATCAGGACTACAGCTTTGGCCCCATTATCTAAACAGTGCTGAATTGATGGGACTGCAGCCTTGATTCTGATGAGCATATATAATATTAGTTATAAACACTGTAGCACAAGGCTAACATGTCTTTTTTCACTATGAGTTAGGTCTATATACAATATATAAAACATTTTTTTTTTATAAACTAATATTTGAGCAGTAAAATACTTTCTTAGAAATAAAATAGACATTAAATAATGATTATATACACACACACACACAAAACAAAAATGTTATAAGCAACAAAGCTGCGGGTCGATTTTGATAAACTTTGCAGTTGAAAGTTTGAGGACATGAACAGAATGAAGTAGAATAATGGTTATTCCAATGAGATTAAGTGCATGCAACAACATTAGTATATCAGGAATATCCATCTCACCTCTGGTTATTTGTTATCGTCTTGTCTTTCATAGGGACGTTGAAGTCAACCCTAATGGAGAAAGACAAAAATAAATGGATCCATTACTACAGCTACATAAAATGCAATGGTTTAATAGAATTATTTAAATGCATTTAAAATACAAGCGATGTGTGAAAGTCATCCCCATATCTTTGCTAATGAAACACCCTTTAGAGCAGGGGTTTATAAATATAGCACATTATCAGAGCTGGGTAGTAACGGATTACAAGTAATCTGGATTATGTAACCAGATTCCAAATATTAAGCACTTGTAATTAAATTATTCTTTAAAATACTCATAATCAGACTACAGTTACTTTATTCGTTATAGGATTACGTTATTCACAGCAAGTTATTCATTTGAATTATCACCCAGTGAGGCATTTAACCATGTATTACAGTCTTTGGAAGGCTTTTGTCTTACAAAAATTAATTTATAAATTCTCATTTACAAATTTGCAATGCAGGGATTCCTCAATCTTTTGCTATCTGAACCTTTGACCAAAGTTCAAGTTCATTCTAGATTAGGCACAAGATTATCATATTCAAATCAATGTGACGAACGAGTTAGGTCAAAAGTAATCTAAAAGTAATCAAAAAGTAGTCAGATTATATTACTTTAATGTGTAACTGCAATGGCTACGTTACTAACTACAATTTATCACGCAATTTGAAATCCGTAACCAACTACATGCGATTAATGACATTTATAATTTTATAAGTTAGTTTCTCTTCAGGGTTATACATCTTTAGGGTGGATAGAAATTTAGATAAACCCATTACAAAAAGACATTGTAGTTAATATAAGGATTGTACAGCGATATCCATGAACAACTAAACCTAGTACACTATGGGAGTACACACACTGCTGCACGTTCACACGTCTCCATGACAATGAATTACGTAACACAATGAAGCCCCCCTCGAGATGCATTCAGGGTAGAGAACGTCGATGACGCTGTCCTGTAATATTTTTAATATAATATTAAACAATATTAAAGCAGTTTAGATCCTGACAGCGGATGTTGTGAGACCACGTGCAACTGCTGAAATATACACCGACTCATCGTGACGCACTCAAGAGTGCTCATTCAAAAAGTGATATATAATTTGGGTATTTATACAAGGGTGGGTTTAAAAAAAGAAAAAAGTTAAATAAAGTGGCAGACGGTGGGCGGGGAAGGTTTGTCTGCCGTTGTGGACAGTGTAGCCAAAGGACTTTGTGTGTGTGTGTGTGTGTGTGTGTGTGTGTGTGTGTGTGTCAGAATACCAAAGGTAATGTGCTAAAAAGCTGCTGAGAATATGTACACGTCGTTTAGCGGAATAAAATGACAAACAATCGTCATTTATGCACATAAAGTGTTTCCTGGCGTACGTGAGTGACACGAGTATGACAAACGATTAAGAACACGCCACTAAATGAATGCGTTTAGTGGTATAATCCCTCCAGAACACGTTCAAAAGACCGTATAAAACAGCGTGGAAGGTGAAAACGGTCTGGTTGTCGGTAAGACAAAAATAAAGTGACAGAGGCTCCCTGGCCATTTGACATTTGTAGCTGGGTGGTGTCATCTCACCAGGGTATTTTACAGCCTCCATAGGGGGAAAAAAAATGGTGTCAGGTGTTTAAACATCTGCCTTTATTTTAAAACAACAGGAGTTATGACTAGAATTAAACTATGCGCACTCGCTTTTGGTATATCTGCCATCCTGCACGTATCGGGAATGTCTTAAACGTGACGCGTGACAGATACACTTCCGGTTATCAATGATTGAACTTGTTCGTCCGCATAACCTTGAGTGATGCCGAAAATTAAAGTTTAAGATTAAAAAGTTAAATAAGAAAGCATAGCCAACAAATGAATATAACGAGCATGTTAATACACCGTTAGTGAGCGATATAACGGAATGTGCCGATGACAATTCACGCTCACCTCATGACCACGCGCTTTCCTTTCACATCCACCTTGTCCAAAGTGAGTTTGTTTGACAGAGACATTCTGGCTGTAGATTTGCAGAAAAACTCTCCTTAGCTGGTGTGGTGCAGTGCTGTGCAAGTTCCCGAATGAGAGTGACCTTAGCTTGATGGTGATGCACATAACGTGGGCGGGGGCGGGTTTAATCGAGGTATGCGGTTCTAAATCCAGCGCTCATTGGATATGCTTGCTGTCAATCAATATGCCTAACTGGGGACATGCTGCCCCCTATCTAGAGACCCTACCCTCTTGAATTAAATCAAGACACCACAGGTGAGTAGGATGAAGATGTTAACAAATAAATATTACTATTGTTTTGTATTACACGCTTTCTGAAATTGTTTATGTAAATGAGGTATTATCTAATTAAAAATGCACTCATTTGCATACATTTCCAGAACAGAAAACTGAACATTGGATAAAGCCAGGTTTCTTTTGGGGTAATGTTTTTTAAGGTTAAATAGATCAGGCAAATTACATGATCAAAATTCCTCTGCAAAACCCTTCAGAATATGGATTAGTGCAAGTGGAAATGTATGGCTCAGTGCAGCAGAAAAAAAAAAAATTATAATATGGGATCAAATGTAATATAATAAACACTTAAATGTGTGTTTTAGGTGTTGTCTTTTCACTAGTCTGAAAGAAGATTATGGAAGCAAATTCACCTCTAAATCATAGAACCAACCAGTGCATTAAAAGAGTAATGAAAAATGATGTCTGAAATATCAGACCTGTGATTGTTCACTCCATGGGTAGCTTAGAGTCTTATCCTAAATACAAAATTGACCTCATTCATTTGATGGTAGAATACATCAAGGTAATGTAATATAGAAACGATCTACATATGTGTGTTAAAGTAAACAAGATGACAAATATTGAGATTTATACTTTAATTTATTACATTTTTTACAGACATGCCAAGACAGCAAGAAGATTGGATTAGGTGAAAATTGTCTCCATTTGCAAAATGGAAAAGTTCAGAATGTCATTCAGAAGCTCAGAGTATTCGGTCCACAGTGGGAAAAGCGCTCATCACTCCTTCCATTCCTTGGGCTGCACCTTGCCTATAGGTGACAAGTTCCATGTGATGCCCGTTGATGTGATCACCTGCAAAGACAGTGCACAAAAATCACACAAAACATAGAAAAAAATATATAAGCAATTAGAAGATTTGAGTTTGCGGTCACTTACATATGCCCAAACTGCTGTGCAAAATGTGGCTCCGGCGATCATCAGAGGGGCTCCATACTTTGCATGAAATTCAGGGGACATACCAGACTTCTGTCGCACAGCCACCTGACGGGCACTTTGACCTAATGTAAAGAAAAGGGTGCATTAAAGCGTACACGTCCTTTAACACGCTATTCATTGCCTTAATGAAGAACATTCATAAACTTTCAGTCGCTGAATACATCAAAGACATCTCATACAAAACCACTGACCTTTTTGTAATCATATACATGAGTGCAAGCTCGCAGATAATAGACAAACCACTTCGAGGACATTTTCAGTTTGATTTGTTAGAAACATTTTATAGAAAACATCTTGAAATGTAAACACAAATCGTTGCAATCAGCGCGATATGTTAACAATATTTAGAAATCATTAATAAGAGACATAGTTTTAAACGCACATATGGCAAATCCATGGAAATATAAACATAAGGCAAGGTGGCAATACTTTAAATTGTTTGCAAACCGTATTCGTTATGCTGTCTGGCGAACTAAGGATGTAACGTTATCCCATCAAAACTAGCTTTAGCATACTGGGAAGTAACATCAGTTTATTGACCAATATTGCAACGAAAGTTGTTTCCTGAAACGTTCAATAAAACGATCAATCCTCGAATAAGATATTTAACTTACCGCTGAGATTCAGGGCAGCCTTGGCGAAGCGAAACATGGTTATTTCTCGGGAACTGCCTGCTCGTGCTAATACCCTTGAACTGAATGGCAGAAACAAAATGGCAGGGCGGAAATGATGAACGCGCGAGACTTGCTAGCGCGCATGCACGCGAGGTGATCGCAAGACACTATGCGGTAACGTTAGATTCAACATAACGTTAAACTTTAAATGTTAACTTAAACTCTGACAGCTTAAAGTGATGTGGTTTGTTGTTAACATATATGGAGTTGTGTTAAGCATATATAAATTGAAATATTTACATATTTTCTTCTGAATATAATAAGAAACCATCACTGCTGTTTTACCTTACACTGTTAAAGTTAGTTAAACGGTCAGCGGGCTGGGCAGTGTCACGATGGGGTTATGTTTATACAATTTCGCATTACATGAATGCAAATACATATGTAAAATGAGTTTTCTCTACAGACGCGTTCAGTCGTGTCAGGATGGCCGAGTGGTCTAAGGCGCCAGACTCAAGGGCTGATCCCTTCCGAACAAACGGGTATTCTGGTCTCCGAATGGAGGCGTGGGTTCGAATCCCACTTCTGACACATACCTTTTTCTCCAGCTAGAAATAACAATGTTATTATTGAAACGTACAAACCTATCTTTTTTACAGTACTGTGTGACTATTTTGCATACTCCCAAAATTAGAGGGATATGTCTCCCCTGTACCCACACCTCAATTTGTTCCAAATTATGGAAAAAAAGTGTGTATTGTTTTGTATCTTATTTAATACATCAAGCTGTTATGGCTTATATATAATATGAATATGGAGCTCAGGATAGCTCACCCAAAAATTAAAATTCTATCATAATTTACTCGCCCTTATGTTATTCCAATGTTGTCATGAGTTTCTTTCTTTTGTTGAACACAAAATCTGGTATTTTGTAGAATTTAACAGTTGACGGGTAGCCATTGACTTAGTAATAAGTAGTAGTAAGAAGAAAAAAATACTATGAAAGTCAATGCTAACTGTCCCTTAAAGTAAGAAAAAACTGGCTCAAATTTAGCAAAAATGTAAATCAATGAGATTTTTTTATAAACCAATATAAATCAATGAGATCTTTATAACAGTATAACAGACTACATGAACTCTACCTCTCAATATGTCTGAATAAGGTGATATTTATTAAATGCTTAGTTTTATGATCAAAGTATGTGGTTTTCACTCAAATTTTAGCACGATTATTCTTTAAAAAATTATTATATATATATATATATATATATATATATATATATATATGTGTGTGTGTGTGTGTGGATAATCAAGTAAACCTAAAGTTGCTTAAGTCCAGTAAATGTTCATCTTGAAAAAAAAATCATAAAAATTCCGTTTTCACAGCAAAAAAGCATCACCTGGAGGATGTTTTTAGAATTAGACAAAAAGGCCTTTTACTTGGTTAAAAAAAGTATAAAGTATCAATCAGATGACAGAAGGCATGTGGAAAGTTGTGTGCAACAGGCTTTGATCATGTTGATAATTTACAGGCCTTAGAAATTCATGTATCAAATATGATACAGTAGGCTTTATAGAGTTAACTTGCTACAGGAACAGTTCAGCTGGAGCCGTTTAAATGCTTTGCTCAAGGACACATCAGGCATATATACCAACATAGAGCTCTGGAAAAATACAATACTGCACAATGGTAATAAACCATATTCTTTAATAATGAACATTATGAACAGAAAAGGTGTTTTGCAAATACTTGTCTTCATAAAACAATCTCATGGAATGTTTGTGTATCTAATCTACAAATCTCTCGAGCAGATGATAAGACTAGCATGAGAGGAGTTTGCTCGAAACCCCTCTTTAGTATGAGGCTAGTCTTAATCTGGTCTGACAAGCACCCTTGAATGAGATTTCCACTCAGACGTTTTAGTAGAATGCTCATTAAAAAGTATTGGAGTATGTTTTGATGTTTATATATGCATTTGGTTTAAATGTTCTCTGGTTAGATACAAATCTGGAGTCCGCAATCTAAAGAAGATGAGTGGGAAAATGTGTCCCATATTTACAGCAAGCCATATATTCCTGAAGAATATATTTTTACCCAAGCATTCTTCAAATGACACAATTATGAGTCACATTTGCTGTAGATATAACATATATTCTACATTAGTTTTAGGAATACAGTGATATGAAACTATTTATAAACATATGACATGCTCATTAAAGTCACATTAAATTACATGGAGGTTCTGACAAAAGTCAAGGGTGTCTGCAACAAATCTAGGTCATTTAAGCACAGGTGGAAGAGCTAGGTTTGGATCCATGTTCTAATCCTTCTTTTTGTCCTTGACTTCCTCGTCATCTGTGTACTCTGTCGGTTCTTCTCCAGGTCTAAGAAGCTTCCCAACGTAATCATATTTCTCTGCGGAGGAACATAAGAGTGTTTACTCAACATTTAGCTCATTGCAACACAGAGCACATCTGTAAAATCAGGGGGAGGAACACAAAGTGTCCTTCAACTCACGTGTGAACTGGGTCTCCCACTCGCTCAGGCTCTCTTGCTGCATAGCATTGAGATCTGAGAGATCGTCATGAGTTTCTTTCAAGGCCTCCTTCTCCAAACAGAACGTGGCCAGTCCTCTGGATGCATCCCTGCCTGCAAAGACCCCGTAAGGGCCCTCTAAAAAAAAGTCAACAAATTAGCTTTTCACAAATACATCATCTCAGAATGCAAAACTTGTTGTATCTATTAGCTTAAAAGGATAGTTCACCCAGAAATCATCATTTACTCACCCCTCTTGTTCCAAACCTGTATGAGGTGCTTTCTTCTGCTGAACACAAAAGAAGATATTGTGAATAATGTTGGTAACCTGGTAATGAAAATAGTATTTTTTTTCCTACTATGGAAGTCAGTGGGTGCCGTCAACTGTCTGGTTTACCAACATTATTCAAAATATCTTCTTTTGTGTTCAGCAGAAGAAACTCATACAGGTTTGGAACAAGATGGGGGAGAGTAAATGATGCCAAAACGTTAACTTTGGGTGAACTATCCCTTGAAATGAAGCATCATTCTGTGCTCGGTGTGCATCTTAAGTATCCACTCAACCTTTATCCGAGTTTAGTTAATTATTCACTGATGACCAACAGTTTTAGGCATTGCAAAAGTGTGCACAAAAGGTACCAAAACTCAGAAATAGTGCTGGCGTCTCATTATCAGAAGAACAACAGTTTAAACATAGCTACACTTTAACACGGTTGCGTGACATCTCTATTATCCTAAGTTTTCAGTAGGTTAGGGGTTATGACTTTGCATTTGTACCTCGTTTAAAAAGTGCGACAAAGGGGCGTGTCTTCGTTTTTTTAATTAAAATATCTCGCATATGCAAGCGTAATTCAAGAAACCACGTAATTCGTATGGCACAAAATCACCTAAAATAAGTTTGCGGTACTGCGATTGAATTTGTGACATTCGCGTGTTACCTGGTCCGTAGAACTTCTTGCCTCTCGTGACATCAAACACTTTCCCGTTGATAGCCATGAGGATTCTTGAGTTTTTCAGACCATCGTACTCTTGCAGCTCTGCTAAAGTGAAATCTCTTTTCTTTAGTTTAGGCAACGGCTCCTCAACCGGGCCAAAGTCTGCAGGCTTGTCTCCGCGGACGATTTTGTACAGCAGGAACAAACAAAGACATAGCAAGCTAATGTTCAGAGGCGAAGTGAAAATTTCCTGAAGAATTCCAGAAGTTTGCTCAACATTTTCTTCAGCCATTTCGTTTCTGATATCGTGCGTGAGAACATCGAGAGACTCATCGACGACCACAGCAGTGCACCAATCACAGAAGCCAAAAACACACAATAGTGTGACGCCAGCCAATCAGATTCGAGGTGGATTTCTGGGGCGTGTAGTTTTTGAGATGGGGTTTGAAGTTAACTGTAATCTGTGAATTTTTTTCTTTCTTTTAACAGTTTGTTTGTTTGTTTTTGTTTTTTTGACTTGCTAATTAGTTTGAGAATATGTGATCTGTTCTGTGAAACATTCTTGTTGTATGCTGGAATCAGTGATTTGAATAATTTGTTTCATAAAAATAAATAAAAACGCCCCACAGAGTGGCAAAACAAACAAAGAAACAAACAAAAAACTAATCTATGAACCGTGCGCATTTTATTTTATTATTATTTTTTTAAATACTATAAATATAAAAATTATTATAATAAAAAATTTAAACTATATTTTTAATTTTTTATCTTTATTTTTAAAGTTATGTGTAGGAATATAACTACCAACCTATACAGTAAAAACCTGTACACAAATAACAAATACAGTTCAAAATTATAATAATTAAGTCCATTTTGATGGACCGTGTCTATTATTGTTGGGATGAATAATATATCATGATAATTTATGTGACACAGAAAACTGTAAAATATACAGTCATTAATTACATTTGTGATAGTTCACCCAAAATAAAATAAATAAAATAAAAAATAAAATAAAATTGTCATCATTTACTCACCCTCAAGTTGTTTAAGCCTGTATGAATTTCTTCTGTTGAAGACAAAAGAAGATATTTAGAAGAATGTCAGTAATCAAACTTTGTTGACTTACATAGCCAGAATATCTTATTTTGAGTTCAGCCGAAGAAAGAAATTCATAGAGATTTTTGGAACAACATGAGTGATTGACATTTTGTATTTTTGGGTGAACTATCTCTTTAAATGAGATGTTCTGTTGGTCTGTTGGGAAGAACGTCCTCCAAACAGCAGGTGGCGGAATAACATGTTGAGTGAATGTTTTCATCCTCAATGGAAGAGGGAGTGTAACGGGAAAAACAAAACACAGCAGAGGACTTAAGTCCAGTGACGTGGCCGGATGATTGAGGTTGGATATGTTATGGTTATCCTTTATTTATTTTAATAAAAACTTCTTCCCTATAATGACCTTTAGCATCCAGCTTATTGGTTTTTGACTAACTATTGCTGATGAAAGTTAGCTTAGCTTTAAATACAATACAATACAGCATGCCACTGTGACAGACAGATAATGTTGTTTATTTTGCTATGTACTAGTATGTATGTGTTCATGATCAACTCATATCTAGAAGTTCACTAATGTCTATAATCTGTGTATTGCATCTTATTTTATTGAGTTTCATCATAATCCTTAGCCTCAGTAAATTGCGCTGTATGACACGTTGTGGTGTTTTAAAGGCAGTTTAAAATGTGTTGGTTTTCAATTCCACAAACTACTCTGTCATGTACACAATTATATATCATTTAGATTTCCTGTGCATGAAAACTAAGTTATGAGCTATTTATTTGTCTATTTCAGGAGGCTGGTATGTGTTGAGATGTCCGACAGCGAAAGCTCTACAAGTGACCAAACAGAGAAATCAATGGATCAGGAGCCCAAAGAGCCGTCATCAGACCCCGAGACGAGCCCTCCGCTGATGTTCAGAGTGACAGCTCTACTGATGTAGCACCAACGCGAAAGACGAGGAAAAGACCAGAGCATAAACCTTCAGCAGAAGAACAGAAGACCCTAGAGACACCACAATCAGCAGAAAGTGCTCCAAAATGTAGGCTTTTATCACACTTTTACTTATATTATTAAGAATATATATATATATATATATATATATATATATATATATATATATATATATATATATATATATATATATATATATATATACACACACACACTCACCTAAAGGATTATTAGGAACACCTGTTCAATTTCTCATTAATGCAATTATCTAATCAACCAATCACATGGCAGTTGCTTCAATGCATTTAGGGATGTGGTCCTGGTCAAGACAATCTCCTGAACTCCAAACTGAATGTCAGAATGGGAAAGAAAGGTGATTTAAGCAATTTTGAGCGTGGCATGGTTGTTGGTGCCAGACGGGCCGGTCTGAGTATTTCACAATCTGCTCAGTTACTGGGATTTTCACGCACAACCATTTCTAGGATTTACAAAGAATGGTGTGAAAAGGGAAAAACATCCAGTATGCGGCAGTCCTGTGGGCGAAAATGCCTTGTTGATGCTAGAGGTCAGAGGAGAATGGGCCAACTGATTCAAGCTGATAGAAGAGCAACTTCTCGTTACAACCGAGGTATGCAGTAAAGCATTTGTGAAGCCACAACACGCACAACCTTGAGGCGGATGGGCTACAACAGCAGAAGACCCCACCGGGTACCACTCATCTCCACTACAAGTAGGAAAAAGAGGCTACAATTTGCATGAGCTCACCAAAATTGGACAGTTGAAGACTGGAAAAATGTTGCCTGGTCTGATGAGTCTCGATTTCTGTTGAGACATTCAGATGGTAGAGTCAGAATTTGGCGTAAACAGAATGAGAACATGGATCCATCATGCCTTGTTACCACTGTGCAGGCTGGTGGTGGTGGTGTAATGGTGTGGGGATGTTTTCTTACAACACACTTTAGGCCCCTTAGTGCCAAATGGGCATCGTTTAAATGCCACGGCCTACCTGAGCATTGTTTCTGACCATGTCCATCCCTTTATGACCACCATGTACCCATTCTCTGATGGCTACTTCCAGCAGGATAATGCACCATGTCACAAAGCTCGAATCATTTCAAATTGGTTTCTTGAACATGACAATGAGTTCACTGTACTAAAATGGCCCCCACAGTCACCAGATCTCAACCCAATAGAGCATCTTTGGGATGTGGTGGAACGGGAGCTTCGTGCCCTGGATGTGCATCCCACAAATCTCCATCAACTGCAAGATGCTATCCTATCAATATGGGCCAACATTTCTAAAGAATGCTTTCAGCACCTTGTTGAATCAATGCCACGTAGAATTAAGGCAGTTCTGAAGGCGAAAGGGGGTCAAACACAGTATTAGTATGGTGTTCCTAATAATCCTTTAGGTGTATGTGTGTGTGTGTGTGTGTGTGTGTGTATATATATATATATATATATTACACAGTCGTGCTCAAAAGTTTACATACCCCTTGCAGAATCTGCAAAATGTTAATTATTTTAACAAAATAAAATGTTAGTTTTTATTTAGTACCATCCTGATTAAGATATTTTACATAAAAGATGTTTAAATACAGTCCACAAGACAAAAAAATAAGAATTTATAAAAATGACCCCGTTCAAAAGTTTATGAACCATTGATTCTCAATACTGTGTGTCGTTCCCTGGATGATCCACGGCTGTTTTTTTTTTTGTTTTGTTTTTTGATGGTTGTTCTTGAGTCCCTTGTTTGTCCTGAGCAGTTAAACTGCCCGATGTTCTTCAGAAAAATTCTCCAGGTCCTGCACATTCTTCAGTTTTCCAGCATCTTTTGCATATTTGAACCCTTTCCAGCAGTGACTGTATGATTTTGAGATCCATCTTCTCACACTTGAGGGACTCAAACACAGCTATTAAAAAAGGTTTGAGTAACCAAACAGATTCCAAAAAGGTTTAAAATGTTGAAGGCCCTCAATTATCCTCCATGTGAGAAGATGGATCTCAAAATAATACAGTCACTGCTGGAAAGGGTTCAAATATGCAAAATAATTTTTCGGGGATGAAAATACTAATGTGCCGAAGACTTTTGCACTGTACTGTATGTATAATTTGATTGATTTGACTGTACTGTGTGATTTGTAGATTGTACACAAGAAAATGTATCTGTATTTTCCCATTAATTTCCTTTTGAAAGTAACAGAAAGTAACTTGCACTGCCATATATATCAGTCTATGTCAGTGTATATAGTAATATGTCAGTGCCATTGTTTTGTCTCAAGACGCACACCATGTTTATAAGGCATGTTTATAAAAGCTACTTAAAGGAACACGCTGACTTTTTGGGACTTTAGCTTATTCACCGTATCCCCCAGAGTTAGATAAGTCCATAAGTACCATTCTCATCTCCGTGCGTGCCATAACAGGCGCTGCGTAATGTTGTGCCGCTGCACCCATGGTATGGCAGCAAAGTTCCTGGATTATTACGCAGGAATGAGAGTTAAGTCCCTAGCCATATCGGTCTAGAAAATCACAATTTTTCATTTTCCGTCGGTCTTAGAACACGATGTAACTATACACATCACAACGTGTAAATAGTAAAATGTTGGCGTTATTTTGTCACTTATTGAGCAGTAGGCTAGCTGGAGCCGTTTACCTCCAGTCTTGGTGCTAAGCTAGGCTAGCGGTGGGTGTGTCAGACAGAGGTATGGCACGCACGGAGATAAAAATATGTATGAATTTATCTAACTCTGGGGGATACGGTGAATAAGCTGAAGTCCCAAAAAGTCAGCATGTTCCTTTAAATGCCCTAATTGAACTCAGGCCTAATCCTGGATTAATCTAAGCCCTGTCTGTGAAACCAGGTCTTAAAGTAAAAAAAAAAAAACATATTCTCATCTTGTACATTGTTGCAGCACCTCTTTTTACTCTTTTCACTCTTTTCCTGAAATGCTCTGTTTTAGTAGCTGCCTTTCCGAAAAGTCCAGTCTGCTCTGATTGGTCAGATTGCCCAGTCTGTTGTGATGAATCAGACAATTTAGTCAAGCTTTGCCTTTTCTAATCCTGTCCAAAAACTATTCTAAATTGATCTATTACTAAACTGTCACTTTTTTCCCCATCAGGCCGCCACAGAGACGACTGTTTCCCAGGGAGGTTGGGGTTACTGGGGCAGCTGGGGGAAATCTATCCTCTCCACTGCTACTGCCACTGTAGCTACTGTGGGTAAGTGGCACAAGATTTTCACTTTTTTGTATTAAACAGCTTAGTTTATATATCATCAACACTAATTCTGTTGTTTCATTGTCTAAGGCCAAGGGTTTACACAGGTCATTGAGAAAGCTGAGAATTCTCTTGGAATCCCAAGTCCTGAGGAGCTTTCAGCTCAAGCGGAGGAGGAAAAAACTGATGGTAATGATGTGCTCTTCATTTGACATGTGAATTGGTATACGTGGTCTTACATAACCCTAGTATTTATGATCTTTCTACCTTCTGCCTGCAGGTTCAGACAGCAGTGAGAGGAATAAGGATGAAAGGGAGAGGGGTGGTGGGATGGGTGGTGCTATGGGAATGATCTCCTCCAGTAGTATGGGAATGCTGTCATCTTTAACCACTGTAGTTCAGAGTACGGTAAGGGCAAGCTAAATGTATGCTAGATAATGTTAAAACTGAATTTATTTTGAGTATCTATATTTATTTTAATGTTTTCGTATTTTTGTTGTTGAATGATACCATTGCTTTTTTTAAATGATGGAATCACACTTTTTTGGCAGTGTTTCTCAACTTCCAAGAGAGTCTCAAGATGACAATGATTTAAAATAAGACAAGCTTTAAAGGGGTATTTATTTTAGTTATGTCAAGCTCTAAAATATTTTATCAGTAGAAATAGTTTAAAATATTTGCAAAAATTCTTATCCTTAATCCTTAGTCATGACTGTTCCCTGAAAAACATTAATAATCATTGATTTATTATTATTACTATGTAAATTACAGAAACTAGGTGTCCCATATATTACAATATCTGAAAACAAAACTAGGGCTAGGGGCCTTTAAATATTGTTATAGACAATATTTATAGGCTATAATAGGTGATTTGTTTTTATTGTATTGCAAATATATACACTAAATCTGTTTCTCATGATCCTATTTTTAACATGCTTAAGTGCAAATAAAAATGATAACTGATAAACAAATTAAGTTGTGTGCGTGACTTAATTTCGTTATGAAATAAAGATAAAAGAGATTAAAGATTAGAAAATGAAGTAAAAGCAGCTTCCAGCATTTATTATTTGTATGAATTATTGTATAAATAAACATTATTTTAAGAATTAATTATTTGTAATACTTATTTTGTATATTTTATTTGATTGTATATGTGTTTATCTTGTCTTCTTGTGCTTGTTGGCTAGGGTAAAACAGTAATAAGTGGGGGTTTGGATGCATTGGAGTTCATTGGGAAGAAGACCATGGATGTGATAGCAGAAGGAGACCCTGGCTTTAAGAAAACCAAGGGGCTGATGAACAGAAACTCCACACTGTCACAGGTGCAGGAGCTGAGATGGAATATATTCATAGCAACTTCAACTCTCCATCAGACACTCCTGCATAAATATAAGATATGACCTTATACTTGACTCGATTCTTGTGAATGAAACTGACCCGGTTCTATTTTTCATCTCTCAAAGGTCTTAAGGGAAGCAAAGGAACGTGAGGAGCAGCAGAAAGCTGAAAACATCACTTCGGAAACGGGCAAAAAGGCTCATTATGGGATGTTGTTTGATGAGTTTCAAGGCCTGTCCCATCTGGAGGCTTTGGAGATCCTCTCTAGAGAGAGCGAAGCTAAGGTCAATAGAATTTATTGTACGCATTCAAACAATGATAGTCTTTAAAATGGTGAAGGATTTGAATGTTGGTGTCGTGTTTTTGTGCAGGTGAAATCTGTGCTGACCACTCTGTCCGGTGAGGAGTTAGCTAAACTGAGAGAGGAACTACAAGACATTAAAGAGCCTTTTTCCCTCATGGAGTTTGACGATGAGGTGGAAGATGATATGAAAGGTAAAAAGTACAACGAATACAAAGTTAAAGTAAAAAAAATAAAAAGTATATATATGTGTGTGTATGTATGTATATATATAATATTAAAGGGGACCTATTATGCCCTTTTTCAAAGTTTTAATTTTGTTTTTGGGGTCTACTAGAACAGTTTTTCATGCTTAAATGTTCGAAACACATTATTTTTCCACAGGTTATTTGACATTGGTGCAGAACCTCTCTTCCAGTCTGTCAGTAACACTCTGAGATGTGTTTCCCAAAAGCATTGTTAGCCGACTATGGTCACATAGTCACATGTTCTGTCGTTATCAGCATAGTTCAACGAGTCTGTGTTTTCCAAAACTATAATTCCAACGAACATTTGCAAACAGCATTGCAAAGTTGTGAGGTTGGAGCAACAGCGTTTAGAAGCATAATTTCTTGTTTGCGTGACATGGAATTAATAAATCCTTATCTTGAGCAAAATAAGAGCTGAGATTTAGTATAATCTATATCTTTTATTTCAAATATATACATTGTTATTTACGTCTTTTAGTTTGTCAAGAGATTTAAAGTGGCGCTTTTGAAGACTGTGCATGTGCGGACGTGCACTAGGACATAAGAAGGAGCTTTTGATTGAATCTGGAAATAAAGCAAAATAACTGAGAAAGATTAGCCTGGATGCCAGCCGAATTTAGCCCCGCCCACAACATTTGAGTTTAGGTCTGGTCTTGATCTGTTGTGGAGCAACTATGCCCGAACAGGAGCTGTTCGGACCAATCAAATTGTCAGGGCGGGCTTTATGCGATGATGGACAGATGATAAACAGTAACGTAAGCATTCACGCCACCAAAGAGCACATGGGTTGAATTTGTTCTAATCCTAAAGAGAACTTGTTCGTATATGCATTCACCTTTACTATTTCTCTCAGAAATGATTGTGTTGGTAAGTACGCCGTGTATCTTTAAATTCTTTTACAACACTGGCAAAGATTGTTTACACTCATCATCTTCTTCTTCTACTTCTTCTTCCAGCATGCGTGCAGTTGAGTTTTGTTGACAACTATGCGTCGCTCTGTTGCTCTGATTGGTTGTAGGTCTATCCAATTGAGGTCTTTCCTGGTTCGGTTGAAACACCAATAATCACAACCCAATGGAGCAGAATCAGACTCGTATTCTGACTAGAATTGAGTATGACGACGTCAGGCTAGAGATAAATGAGAATTAGTCCTCAGATGTCATGTCTGTAATTTATAGCAGTTAATTTGAGCATTAAAGCATTAATTCGATTTCACACGGATTCATTAAAATAAGTTTTTACTCCTCCACCTGCGTGGCATCATTAACCAGTGTGGTGGAATGATACATTTACGACTATACAGTTGTGACTAACTACTGATGCATCCTACTATGGTAGTTAAGCAGCGATTTACATTGTTGTACAGAAAACGCACCCGTTTAGTGTAGTTCCTGTCTCTATGTAGCCCCTCCTTCCGAAAAGCACAATGTCCTCTGATTGGTCGGCTGGACCAGTGTTCTGATTAGTCACCCACTTCAAGCATGTTTCAGAAATGTCACGCCCCTTACCATAACCACCAGTTTCAATACACTACTAACGCAACTCAGCCAGGCGTTGACCCTTTATTTTGCATATGCCTTGGGCGGAAATTATTTAAATGAGGAATATTGTGACCTGTAAGGCAAGGCAAGTTTATTTATATAACACATTTCATACACAATTGTAATTCAAAGTGCTTTACATAGAAAAGGTATTAAAATAGTGATATAATCACAACATATGCATAAGAAATACCACGAGATAAAAATACCATGTATAAGAAATAAAAATAACAATCATATTTAACTAAAGGCTAAAATACTATTCCTGACTAAATTCGGGGCGGTCAGAGATTTTCGGTTCGTGACACACGGCTTCCTAGTGACCTCCTGCCCTTCAATAGGGAGGAGTTTTTCCGACACCTTCTGCCTCTGATGGCTTCCAGTGTCCCTCGGACCCCTCAATCGAGTGGAGTCCTCAAGCCCCTTAATGGGGTTTCTTTTTGTACATTCCAGAAAGAAAACTTAATACTCCAATCGAGGCATTTCAGGGAGTTCAGAAACAGCGATATAGAGAATTACTCCCTTTGGAGTGACTTTTGACTCAAACAGCAACATTACACTAAAGATCAAAAAATAATAAATGCAAAATTGTTGTTGTGCACATAAAGATAATAAATCTTAATTTTTATCCTCAGGTGATGATGGAGAGGATTTTGTGAAGGAACTGACAGATGTTCTTGAAAGATTACAGATCTCCACATCAGCAGACAAACTAAGCAAGGTATCACTTTAGCATCTCTTCATAATTGTAATCTTCAAATATTTTGTGTCTCATCATTTACTATTACTCATCCACTCAGGCCAGAAAAAACGCATTTAACTATATCACAAACATGAAGCTACAAAGTGAAAGCCCACAGCAAGAAGAAGGAGAAGAGAAAGAACAGGAAACGGCGGTGACAAAATGCAGCGTTGAGGTCTGCAACTTGCTATTAAGCCTAAAATGAACAATTTATTTTCAGATATGCATACATAATATGTCTAACATAGAATAATGTATCTTTGTGTTGGTTTGATAATTTGAGTTACTCTTTTTAATAGGAGGCCCATTTGTCTGCCATTACAAGTATGGCCGAGTTCACAGCCAGATCCATAGAGCAGTTCCATAAAACTGCTGAAATGCTGCTCCACTGTCACACCGAGGAGGCGACGGCCGCGGAACAAGCCAAAGTCTTATCGCAGTGAGTTCTCTTGCTGCAGAAATTGTGCAAAATTTTAGTATTTGGAGAAATTGAAATCATAATGTGTTTCACTTCCAGGCTTACCATTGTTATTTGTAAGGAGGTATCACTACTATCCAAAAAGTTCACGTCGTGTTTGACTACCATTGGGGTAAGACGCTTCACTTCTTATAATACAGTCTGGTGATCTATAATATTGTTTATGGTCATTATAATGACGTTGGTAGAGTTTTAGGGGGAAAAAATTCTGTGAAAATATATATTTTTATCATATCCTATATTATTATATATTTAATGTATATTCATAATATATATTCAAATTCTATGGAGGCTAAATGTTTGTTTTTCAGGTAAATGAAAAGGGAGACGTTCTCAATCCACTGATTACCAGTGTTTTTCTGGAGGTTTGTCTTTAAGATGGTCATGCACATTCACATAAACCTAAATAATAAAGACTTGAATGTTGATAGTTTCATGTTTGCACTGGGGTATTAAAATCTTCTTTCACTTTTTAAATTTTAAGGCATCAAACAGTGCATCATATATCCAGGACGCGTTCCAGCTCCTCATGCCAGTGCTGGAAGTGTCTCATATTCAGAGGACAGTGGAATCGACACAGTGAGAACCACTCAGAAAACACCAAACCTGCAACACCATATGACAGAAGTGAAATAATGTGCGGTTTACATACAGGTAGACATGGCAAGCACATGACAACATACTGCATAAAGTGCACAGCTTTAAGGTTGATTGTTGGCTTTTTTCCTATCTTGGTATATTTTTCGAATAGACTGTGTCAAATCTCTATAACTGACAGTGTGTAAATGAATACTGTAATTTAAATATCTTTTATGTCTAAATGTATAAGGAAAGTGATGATTTCTATTCTTTTAAAAACTTAAGACTTATTGTTTTCAAATAATTATGCAAGTCACATCAGTATTAATGCTCAGTTATCTTTTAAATAAACAATTGTAACTTGTCTTCTGGATTATAGAAAACATTTAACTTCATTAAAAAATACCTAGCATACCAATATAGATAGATAGATATAGTATGCTAGGTAACATGTTTTTAATGTAAATGTGTTTGAAAATATTATGAATCTTCTATTTTTGGACCTTACAACATGGTCTGACTTGTTTCTGACAAGAAGCTAGTGTGGAAAGCGTTAGTGGTCTTTACTTCCACTAGAGGGCACTGGCACATTGAACTTGCCACAGAAAACGACTAGTGGAAAGTTTATTAACCATCGTTATGTGGTAAAATGGTGTTTTTTTGTTTTGTTTTTTTTAATCTGCTAATATTCATAATAATATTGAAGGGATAGTTCAGACAAAAACAAAAATTGTCATAATTTACTCACCCTCAAGTTGTTCCAACCCTGTATGAATTATTTTTTTCTGCTGTACACAAAAGAAGATATTTTGAAGAATATGTTTAACCAAACAGTAGATGGCTTCCATAGTATGGAGGGGGAAATGCGTGCCGTCAACGGTTTGGTTGCCAACATTTCTCAAAATATCTCTGTTTGTGTTCAGCAGAAGTAAGAAATTCATACAGTTTTTGAACAACATGATGGCAGAATTTAAATTTTTGGGTGAACTATGCCTTTAATTACAGTATAGTACTGTAAAATTGTCGGTCTGTGTAAAAATAAAAATAGAAGCATTTTATGTAAGGTTAATGACCACGCAAATACTAGAGAGTGAGAGTAATAACATTTTATGTGAAAATCAAGAAATTTTTATACATCAAAGAGAAACACAACGCTATGAGGGTGAAGGAGGTGCGGAGGCTGTAATGTTCAGTTGCCCCAGTTTTTCCGTTAAAGATACTTCTGCGTCGTCTTTGCTTTCCGTAAGAGGCTCCAGATACTGTTTCCCAGCGACCCTCTTCCCAGTGAGCGGGTCCACAACCTGCCCAACTTTAAACACAATATCTGCCAGTTCATGTTTGACATGTTTGGATCTTTTCTCCGGCAAGGCCTTCAACAAGACAACATCCCCAACAGTGCACAGCTCCAAAGCATCATGGGCAAAGTAGGTCCTCCTCTTGTTGTAGTACTTGGAAAGGAGCAAGTGAATAAATACATCAGTACATACGTCGTTATTTTACTTATACAAAATCGCATCAGTATTAGTTATGTTTGTCTGTCAGATACGTATATTTTATAGCAAAATATAAGAAACAGGTCAACATATCTTACCTTAAGCAGGTACGGATCAAGCACAAGTCTGGTGACGCGAACCTTTGCCGTCTTCTTCATCTTGGTTCCGATGACTTGCCCAATGATCCATTTCGCATGGACCGATGCTTGACGCGCGGACATGCCGTGTCAGGTTTGCAGTCCTCTGAAATGTAGTAAATGTTCACGTTAAACGCACTTGCAGTCAACGCATCAGCTGCTAGCTCTAAGCTAACCGGTGTGCACAAATCTGTTTGACCGAGGCTACGTTTCCATAACGCAACAACAACAGGCAGTTCTGTGTTTATGTGAAATAAAGGTGCACATAATACACTTACCGGTTCAAACAAAGGTAAACGTTACTGTAAAGGTCAAAAACTCATGAAAACATTCCGCATGCGTCTGAATGTCAAGACTCGTGGCTCATGTTGATGACGTAATATGGCACCAAAGCGTCAAACGTAATCATACAATGAAACCTTGTTATTTTAACCCCTTAATACCCTGCGGTCATTACAATGGATATCACATTGTTTTTCTTTTGTTTGAATTGTGTGTGTGTGTGTGTGTGTGTGTGTGTGTGTGTGTGTGTGTGTGTGTGTGTGTGTGTGTGTATATATATATATATATATGTATGTATGTATGTATGTATGTATGTATGTATGTATGTATATATATATATATATATATATATATATATATATATATATATATATATATATATATATATATATTATATATATATATATATATATAAATTCTACATTAAGGGAGAGCAAATATCAAGTAGGTAAAAAAAAAAAAAAAAAAATCAGTGGAAAAAGGGGTTAAACTGGAAAATGAAATGAGAAAATGCATTTAATTTATTGTAAAATATTATTTATTATTATTATAATTAATATTTATTTATACTATATAAATATTAGTGCTGGGGAAAATTTTATCGTGGTTAATCACATCGAAAAATAAAAGTTTGTGTTTACATAATATATGTGTGTGTACTGTGTATAATTATTATGTATATATAAATACACACCCATGCATGTATGTATATACTGTATATATAATGTATCTTGTATATAAATCTAATTTTTAAAATAAAAATAAAAATGTTCTTAAATATATTTAACATTATTATTATATATTTTTCAAATAAATAATTTTCTTTTACAGAGAATGTATGTCAAGTGTTGCAAAATAAACATAAAAATGTATCATGTAAAACGTGTACACTATATTGCCAAAAGTTTTGGGATGCCTGCCTTTACATGCACATGAACTTTAATGACATCCCATTTTTAATCCATAGAGTTGGCTCACCCTTTGCTGCTTATGCAGCTTCAAATCTTCTGGGAAGGCTTTCCACAAGGTCTAGGAGTGTGTTTACGGGAATTTTTAACCATGCTTCTAGAAGCGCATTTGTGAGGTCAGACACTGATGTTGAATGAGAAGGCCTGGCTCACAGTCTCTGCTCTAATTCATCCCAAAGGTGTTCTGTCGGGTTGAGGTCAGGACTCCGTGCAGGCCAGTCAAGTTCCTCCACACCAAACTCGCTCATCCATGTCTTGTATGGACATTACTTTGTGCACCGGTGTCATGTTGGAACAGGAAGGGGCCATCCTCAAACTGTTCCCACAAAGTTGGGAGCATGAAATTGTCCAAACCATACCATACCATACCATAATCCCCCCTCCACCAAACTTTACACGTGGCACAATGCAGTCAGGCAAGTACCGTTCTCCTTGCAACCACCAAACCCAGGCTCGTCCATCGGATTGCCAGACAGTAAAGTGTGATTCGTCACTCCAGAGAACACATCTCCACTGCTCTAGAGTCCAGTGGCGGCATGTTTTACACCACTGCATCCGACGCTTTGCATTGCACTTGGTGATGTAAGGTTTGGATGCAGCTGCTCGGCCATGGAAACCCATTCCATGAAGCTCTCTAGACACTGTTCTTGAGCTAATCTAAAGGCCACATGAAGTTTGGAGGTCTATAGTTATTGGCTCTGCAGAAAGTTGGTGACTTCTGCACGCTGTGCGCCTCAGCATGCGCTGACCCCACTCTGTGTTTTTTACGTGGCCTACCACTTCGTGGCTGAGTTGCTGTTGTTCCCAATTGCTTCCACTTTGTAATAATACCACTAACAATTGAATGTGGAATATTTAGTAATGAGGAAATTTCACAAATGGGTTTGTGGCAACCTATCACAGTACCACGCTTGAATTCACTGAGCTCCTGAGAGCGACCCATTCTTTCACAAATGTTTGTAGGAGCGTCTGCATGCCTAGGTGCTTGATTTTACACCTGTGTCCATGGAAGTGATTGGAACACCTGAATTCAATGATTTGGAGGGGTGTCCCGATACTTTTGGCAATATAGTGTATATTTATTTTTATTTTTGATAATTGTAAAATTAAATAATATATAGTTTGAATATTTAATAATGTACAAAAATACAATTATTTGATCATAATTATATCTAATAATGATATACCGTATAACAAAACGTTCTTATTCTGTTTTTATTACTACAATGCAATTTTTATGCTCACACCTTCTATCATACTGAATTGTGTATAATGGTATAACGTCACCTTTTACAAACTAAAGACTGCATTTGTAAACTCCCTCATAAAGTTCGCCTTGCACACACAGCAAAGTTTATTGCAGCAAAGTGCTTTGCGTATAGTGGTCCAACTCCCATTTGAACTATTTGGCCTGTTGTTCCAACTGGCATTGTGTCAAGACTCAGAGAAAAGGCATTTATAAAATAAGAAAGATGTGTCTAAAATAGGGGAACAGATCATGGCATACTCTAACGTGTGTTCGACAGTGCAAGAAAAAGAAATCAGCTTGTCCCTGGGTGGGAACTGGATGAGGGCCAGTGCAGTCGAATCTGGTATTAATCAGAACCACACAGAAAACATGGCTTGTTTCTATGCGATTCCCATTTAAGGCAGTGCAATGGGAGTTTGCACACCATCCGTCTGCAATGCACTTGCACATTCAGGAACATATAATATATCAGTCAATATACTGACTGTTCCATTTCAGACCTTATAGATTTAAACAAATGTACCCTGCAGACTCGACACATTTATTTAATGTCAAGCAGATGAAAGTTCATAGTACGTCAGCGAGTGGTAGCACACACTGTTTTCCAAAAAGCCATGAAGCATTCTGTATATATAGTGTCACTTTGCCATCAGAGATCTTTAACGTCTCTCCATCATCTCTGCTTCTGCTTAATGTTTTTCTTTATCTGAGTCACTGCTCTCCTGTGTAGCCTTTACTCTAGTTCAGTTTTCTTCTGATTGGAGAGCAGCAGATAAGAAGGCAGCAATGGACGGGAGGAAGGGATAGGTCAAAATCACAGGAAACAACCCGCACCGTTAACATACACGCTATAGTGTGAAAGAGACCATGACTCATTCAGCCCAGTTTATTTTCTCTAGAGATTCGAATGTGACTTATGAACATTTTCCCTGAAGAAATGAAAAGCAAATTTAAACACACTTGAGTGATGAACGAGATCGCTGTCACCGTATTCCTGTTTTGCGCTCTGTTTGTTTAATGTTATTGTATGAGGTCGGCGTCAGAGCAGTTACAATGAATATGGTTGAAAGAAAAAGACAGCAGTTCATTATATTTGTGCTCATAAAGGACCACACAACTTTATGAATTACTGTTGCATTTTTCATGCAAGTGTGAGTTTTTGTTAATCAGGTCAAAGCTCATTTAATTCAATTTTGTTGGATACCATGAAATAAATTTCCGTAGTCTCAAAATAACTTCCCCTCCCTCTTGCAGCGACATTTCTTCTCTTCTTTGACATGTTTACTGGCTAGATATCAAGGCAGTTCACTCATGTTAATGTAAAGGGAGAAAGTGCAGTGTCCAATATGGCAGAATAAGTCTACCTTCTATTTAAAAGAGACAATTAGTAAAGTCTGCTCCGGTTGCCATTGGCCTTCGTTTGAAAACGCATCTTTTTCTCTCTGTTTTGGCATTTTTGTCAACAAAGACAGTCAGAGTTGGTCTGTGAACATGCAAGTTGACTGTGCATCTGCAACCCTATCAGGCATAAGATTATGACCACTGTCAGGTAAAGTGAATAACACTGATTATCTCTTCATCACGGCACCTGTTAGTGGGTGGGATATATTAGGCAGCAAGTGGACATTTTGTCCTCAAAGTTGATGTGTTAGAAGCAGGAAAAATGGGCAAGCGTAAGGATTTGAGCGAGTTTGACAAAGGCCAAATTGTGATGGCTAGACGACTTCTTGTGGGGTGTTCCCAGTCTGCAGTGGTCAGTATCTATCAAAAGTGCTCCAAGGAAGGAATAGTGGTGAACCGGCGACAGGGACATGGGCGGCCAAGGCTCGTTGATGCACGTGGGGAGTGAAGACTGGCCCGTGTGGTCCAATCAAACAGACGAGCTACTGTAGCTCAAGGTAATGCTGGTTCTGATAGAAAGTAAAGATAGAAGGTAATGCTGGTTCTAATAGAAAGGTGTCAGAATACGCAGAGCATCACAGTTTGTTGCGTATGGGGCTGCATAGCCTCAGACCAGTCAGAGTGCCCATGCTGACCCCTGTCCACCGCCGAAAGCACCAACAGTGGGCACGTGAGCATCAGAACTGGACCATGGAGCAGTGAAAGAAGGTGGCCTGGTCTGATGAATCACGTTTTCTTTTACATCACGTGGATGGCCGGGTGCGTGTGCAGGTCACTTACCTGGGGAACACATGGCACCAGGATGCACTATGGGAAGAAGGCAAGCCGGCGGAGGCAGTGTGATGCTTTGGGCAATGTTCTGCTGGGAAACCTTGGGTCCTGCCCAAACATGTGGATGTTACTTTGACACGTACCACCTACCTAAGCATTGTTGTAGACCATGTACTGATCTGCCCGCATTGACACTATACACTCACCTAAAGGATTATTAGGAACACCATACTAATACTGTGTCTGACCCCCTTTCGCCTTCAGAACTGCCTTAATTCTACGTGGCATTAATTCAACAAGGTGCTGAAAGCATTCTTTAGAAATGTTGGCCCATACTGATAGGATAGCATCTTGCAGTTGATGGAGATTTGTGGGATGCACATCCAGGGCATGAAGCTCCCGTTCCACCACATCCCAAAGATGCTCTATTGGGTTGAGATCTGGTGACTGTGGGGGCCATTTTAGTACAGTGAACTCATTGTCATGTTCAAGAAACCAATTTGAAATGATTCGAGCTTTGTGACATGGTGCATTATCCTGCTGGAAGTAGCCATCAGAGAATGGGTAAATGGTGGTCATAAAGGGATGGACAATGAAACAATGCTCAGGTTGGCCGTGGCATTTAAACGATGCCCAATTGGCACTAAGGGGCCTAAAGTGTGCCAAGAAAACATCCCCCACACCATTACACCACCACCACCAGCCTGCACAGTGGTAACAAGGCATGATGGATCCATGTTCTCATTCTGTTTACGCCAAATTCTGACTCTACCATCTGAATGTCTCAACAGAAATCGAGACTCATCAGACCAGGCAACATTTTTCCAGTCTTCAACTGTCCAATTTTGGTGAGCTTGTGCAAATTGTAGCCTCTTTTTCCTACTTGTAGTGGAGATGAGTGGTACCCGGTGGGGTCTTCTGCTGTTGTAGCCCATCCGCCTCAAGGTTGTGCGTGTTGTGGCTTCACAAATGCTTTGCTGCATACCTTGATTGTAACGAGTGGTTATTTCAGTCAAAGTTGCTCTTCTATCAGCTTGAATCAGTCGGCCCATTCTCCTCTGACCTCTAGCATCAACAAGGCATTTTCGCCTACAGGACTGCCGCATACGGGATGTTTTCCCCTTTTCACACCATTCTTTGTAAACCCTAGAAATGTTTGTGCGTGAAAATCCCATTAACTGAGCAGATTGTGAAATACTCAGACCGGCCCGTCTGGCACCAACAACCATGCTCAAAATTGCTTAAATCACCTTTCTTTCCCATTTTGACATTCAGTTTGGGGTTCAGGAGATTGTCTTGACCAGGACCACACCCCTAAATGCATTGAAGCAACTGCCATGTGATTGGTTGATTAGATAATTGCATTAATGAGAAATTAAACAGGTGTTCCTAATAATCCTTTAGGTGAGTGTATCTATGGTCGTGATGGTCCTGAGCAGCACGCTTAATACACATGCGCATTGATTAAACAACCTGAAAAAAAACCTTTTTATTGCTGTTTGAGCATATGAAACAACATTTATGTTTAACATTTGAAAAGTATATTTAAAAACATCTTAGCGTAAATAATGATTACGATGTGAATTCAATGTCTAGGGAAATTGTATTATTTTTTACATTATGATCACACACCGCATAACATTAGTCAATACATTTAATCTTGAAAATGATATAAAAGTTTTTTAAAACTATGTATGCATGATATAGGAGAATATGGAGATCATACTCGAGTAGGAAAAAACAGCAAAAATACACCAGTTGTTATATGTCCATAAATAAAGGTTCCTCGAAAGCCTGATTTATTATGTTTTAATTTAACATGTTTTCTCTGCGAATTATGTATGGATAATCAAGTTAAGCTAAAGTTGCTTCAGTCCAGTAAATGTTCATCTTGAAATATTACTAACAATATAAAAGTTATTCTTATGTTTACTTTATAAAACTCTTAGCAAAGAAAAAAGTGATCCACGATCTGACGAATTATGCTTGAATAGAATCAAAAGGTCTTTTACGTGCTAAAAAAAAATATACTATCAATCAGAAGGCAGAAGGCTTGTAGAAGATTGTGTTTCAGCAAAGTTTTGATCATGCTGATAACTGAGAGGCCTTATAAATTTGTGTATCATGTATGATATAGTCTTTATAGGGTTAAGTGATTCACAATGCTACAGCTGAAAGACTATTAGAATAATTTGTCTTCTTTAATTGTTTAGAGTTTCTGCATTTACAACCATGTTTGTGCAAATCTGTTCACACAGTATAATGTATTTCTAATAGCTTTTCCTCATTGCTTCAGTGATTCGACTTCTCATTATGCTGATAAATGGCTTGTGTATTTTCATGGCAGATGCTCCAGTGTAATGTCTGTTGCAAGCTGATGTCAGTGTCCCTTGAAAACAAACATGAGATCACTATGGAAATACCGTCAGACTAGCAGAGAAAGTCATTTGTTAATTACTGCAATAATATTTTTGCCCACTTGAATCACCGTGCAGGTTACGGCCCATAAAAGTTTGACTCTTGTGCCACACCTGCGACAACAACACCTGCTTTTTTCATACAACATGCACAATATGCAGAACACCCGTAAATACATTTGAAGAATGCATGTCACTTAAAACATATAAACAATGCACAGTTGGCCGTCGCATGTGGGAAAAATCTGCCAAGATTGAAGCTCACGGTCTTGGTATCCTTAGGGGAAAAGGAACAGCAATGGAGCTAAAACACACACACACAGACACACACACACACAAGATAAACAGTCTCAACTAGCAGTGAGGTGTATTGTGAGGACATATCCCAGAAAGCTTCGTCATCCGAGTGGCAGCAGACGTACGGTCCGGTCCAACTCTTGTCATGCTGTTTACGTAAACACAACGTTTCAATTCTGCCATTCACAACGCCTTCTGCAAACAGAACCTGTCAAGCTGTAAACATGGAGCGCTACAAAAACTGTGGCACAACAGTAAACCCTCCAAGAGTTCAAGAGTGCCAGTATCCAACATAGTATCCTTTTAGTTTATTCTATGTATATTGAAAACATATTAGACTTTTGTTTATCTGAAACTCTGTTGGCTATGATTTTCTTCTCCCGCACCGAATTGCCGGGTTTGACCTTGTATTATTCTTTCTCTAAACATTAAGTCATGGCCTTCTTTGCTTGTGTAGCTTGGCATTGTCATTATCATGCAAACTGATGTCATTGCTACTATAGATGACATCGATAAATTGTTTAAGCATCCAGTCTAGCTCAACAAAACAACTGACTTAACCAATGGTTTGAGTTTGGGGCGGGACTATCTGTTTGGTCGACCAATGAGACATTGGCAGATATGATTTAAAGCTTTAAGGCATGCATTACTACTGTTGCCATGCACTTTGTGCTGTAGACATGAATGATACCTCAAACTGAGCAGCTTGTTAATGAGAGGGATATTCTGTTGCTCTGTTATTTTTTCTAAGGGATTAGACTTTTCCTGAAAGTCTTTTTCACCTGACAGATAATAAAAAAATCCCTTTGACCTACACTGAAGGAGGGGTTTTAGTCATATCTAGACCGGAATATCTTGGGGGTGGGTTATAGTCTGCAACCCCCAGTTCCACTTTATATTAAATGTCTTTAACTACTACGTACTAACATTTGATGAAATGAATCATTTGATACAATACACTTGCTGTGTACTCTACATGTTTTTACATTACTGAAAAAAATACAGCCTGCATGTAATTACAACTGTAATTAATGTCATCTATAATTACACTGTTGACCATTCCCTTACACCTTAACCCCAAAATTAAACCTAACTAGACCACCAAATCTGACATTAGAATTTATTCGGCAAATGTGTTTCCACCCCCTATTATTCGCATTAACACTTTTCCGCACGTCAAAAAACAAATTGAAGTCAAATTGATGTTTACTTAATCTGTTTGTGTTGAGATTACATGAATGATTTGTGTTGCGTTAATTGAAACTGGGCAGGGCTTGTTAGTTCCCAGCATGCTTTGCACATGGCTAAATCAGGAGAGAATAAATGTTATTTTATATGTAAAAGTGTTATTTTATGTATTTTTGAGCAAGATGAGAAAGGGGGAGACTTGATTGAGTTTAATATTCAATTATGTTGGAATTATTAGAACAATTTAAATTACAGTTGGTTACCATTGTGGAGAAGAGTGGGGCATTTGCTTAGGCTGTGGACTAATACAGCTAATGTCATTATGGCTTGTGTGTGCTTTTGCTAGCTAAAAGTTTGTTAACTGGCTAGTGCAGTATTATAATTCAATTGTGTAGCATTAAAGTATATGAAATTGAAGTGGATGAATGAATATATGAAACTGAATGCCTGAATCATGTCAGGGAACCATGTAAAATTCACTTTGAGACTACTTAATTGGGTCACTTAAAATGTATCCATTCCATGATGTTAAAGTTACATGAACAAATTATGTTTGTTTAACTTAATTGATTCACGTGGGACTGATGTACACAATTAAATCATGTAAATCTAACACACTTTTTTTTTTTTCAGTGTAATCCTAGAACAACCCTTACCCTATAATAAGTACATGTTGTTTAATTAGCCTACTGTTGTGCATTTATATTTAATTGTGCTTTTTTCTATTTTAGACTTCCTTTGTCATCTAACACTTACATAAAAAAACATTTTTCACTATTTTTATACTTTAAAACAATAATAACACTGTCAAATGTAACCTTTAGCAGATTTCAAAATTAATATGCATTTTCATACTGTGTATTTTTAATGTTGTGATGCCTAAAAGTGTTTTTATTTATATAAAATAATTTGTTAAAATAAGTAATTCAGAACTTGAATTTTGGCTATTTCAATTTATTTATAAAGCACAATGTGCTGTACAAAATAAAAACCATTAAGAGAATAAAAACAACATAGACAAAAACAGGACAACGGCATCGATAATCATATATTGTAAGACAGATCAAATAAAAAAGTTTTTAACCTAGATTTAAAAATGGACAGAGTAGGAGCAGTTCTAATTTCAGTAGGCAGACTGTTCCAAAGTCTAGGAGCAGCTATGGAAAATGCTCAATCTCCTCTAGTCTTAAGCCTCGATCTAGGAGCCACTAAGAGCTTCAGATTGGCAGATATAAGTGCTCTTGCAGGTTGATGGACTGTCTGCAGATCAGAAAGGTAAGACGGTGCTAAGCCATTTAATGACTTGAATACTAATAAGAGAACTTTAAAATGTATCCTATAACACACAGGTAGCCAATGAAGTGACTGAAGGACAAGAGTTATATGTTCCCGTTTACGAACTCCTGTCAAAGCTCTGGCAGCAGCATTCTGAACCATCTGAAGGCGATTTATGGAAGATTGGCTAATCCCCAAATAAAGAGAATTACAATAATTAAGCTGTGTGGTGATAAAACCATGTATTACTCTTTCAAAATTTGTGAATGAAAGGAAAGACTTTGTTCTTACCAGAGTTTGCAACTGAATTACACCAAGATATAACACTACCATACTTTAAACAATGAACTGAGAAAAACTGAGGGCTTAGGGTCCGTTTACACGACACTGTTTTCAACTAAAAACTGAAAACTTTTTATGCGTTTCAGGTGTTCATTTAGGGGCCTGAAAAACGTAAACGTAACAGTACCGTTATTGTCTCTATGTAAACAGCAAAAACATGAATTTGTGAAAATGGTAATGTCATGCGTACAGCGTGTTCATTTTTATAGGTGTGTAGTGTTTCTTTACAAAGTGACATCGCCAACTGCCTGGCAGCAGAATACAGCCTTTTTAGTTGTTTTCGCGGATCCGTGGGGACCGGGATCTTTTCACAATGTCCTCATCTTTATGTGATAAAAAGCAAAAGCAAAACCTTTTCCATTGGTAGTACATTGTTGTTGTGTAAACAACTATGACAACTAATGGATGAAACGGAAACTAAACAGAACATGACTGTGACGGTATCAGCCATAATTGTAATATCTCTGCATCTCTATATTCAGAACAGGCACAGGCAGACACCACTCACATTATCTTAAGAAAATAACTTTTTTTTTTTTTTTTTCAGTTGATTTAGGTTCCACATTAAAAGTTGGATGATATAGTGTATTTTAAGCAAAACATTTCCCAAATTATTCCCAAAATGTCATTAATGTATTATATTTTACCCTGACCATTTATTTTTTCCCTCTACTACATGTTCTTCTTGTCAAGACTGAATTTGTTATGATTTATTTTAAGTAATTGCAAATGTTTTACTCCAGACTGCAACTGCTGATTTCAAATTCCTCTCATATATACCAGAACTCCCCATGGGAACCTTAATTAAGGAACATGGATAGACGTGCCTTAATAGTCATGCTTTTCTTCCCTCATAGTTTTTTTTTTTAAGTAAATATTACAATGCTGTGAGTGGCAGTAAGTGAATGAGACAGATATTTAGATAAGGTGTATTGAATGATCCGACGATTGCCAGACCAGAGCCGAATTACTTGACATGGATGCCAGTGCAGCATTTATTTAGATGCCCTTGAACATGGAAGACTTCAACTTTCATCGCCATACTTTAATAAAATATCATGCTTGTTTGGAGGATTCCCGATCTTTTTTGAGAGTGCATAATATCTACGATGGTATGGGACATATGTTAAAAACAATTGTGGTGTCTTATTAAAAAACTTCTTCTGTTTCAGCTGAAAGCATTGTACTGTAGAAAGTGTTTGCCTGGATCACACATCCCTCACACAGCTACAGAGATTGTTAAAAAAAAAAACTTTTTACTGTTTCCTATTAATGTTAAACTGACTGTTTTCCCTTGAAATACAATGCGGGCATCCTCTTTTCCTTTCGGAGGCCCCTTTTCTTCTCTGTTGTTTCAATTCTGGTGACTCCTTCACAGATGTAGGTCATTATGAATTGAATGATATCTGAACAATCGAACAATGAATGTGCAGGGAGTCACCCTTGTTCTGGTGTTTGTAGTCTACTGGGAGAATTAAATTGAATTATTTTTATTCCTTTTTTTTGTTTTTTTGTTTTTTACATCATCTACTGAGCAATACATGTATTGTGCTGCAGAAAAGAAAAGATCATTATTAGGATGCTAAGAGCCTTTATTTTAGTTGAACTATATGGATTTGTAGGTTTATTCTACACTGTAAACCCGTGTAAGTTGGCAAAACTCTAAAAGCTTTACGTAATCAGTTACATCAAAATGTTTAAGTTAAGAGATTTAAAGTTTAAGTAAGCAGAACTGGCAGATTTAAAAAAGCTAGTTCATGCATTTAACTTAAACTTAAACATGTAATCTCAACTTTATACACTATATTGCCAACAGTTTTGGGACGCCTGCTTTTACATGCACATGAACTTTAATGCCATCCCATTCTTAATCCATAGGATTTAATATGGAGTTGGCTCACCCTTTGCTGCTATAACAGCTTCAACTCTTTTGGGAAGGCTTTCCACAAGGTCTAGGAGTGTGTTTACGGGGATTTTTGAAGCTTTAGAAGCGCATTTATGAGGTCAGGCACTGATGTTGGACGAGAAGTCCTGGCTCACAGTCTCCGCTCTAATTCATCCCAAAGGTGGTCTATCGGGTTGAGGTCAGTCAAGTTCCTCCACACCAAACTCGCTCATCCATGTCTTTATGGACCTTACTTTGTGCACCGGTGCGCAGTCATGTTAGAACAGGAAGGGGCAAGTTGGAAGGGGAAGTTGCATGAAATTGTCCAAAATGTCTTGGTATGCTGAAGCATTAAGAGTTCCTTTCACTGGAACTAAGGGGCCAAGCCCAACCCCTGAAAAACAACCCCACACCATAACCCCCCCTCCACCAAACTTTACACTTGGCACAATGCAGTCAGGCAAGTACCGTTCAACCGCCAAACCAAGACTCATCCATTGGATTGCCAGACAGAAAAGTGTGATTGGTCACTCCAGAGAACATGTCTCCACTGCTCTAGAGTCCAGTGGCGGCGTGCTTTACACCACTGCATCTGACGCTTTGCGTTGCACTTGATGTAAGGCTTGGATGCAGCTGCTCGGCCATGGAAACCCATTCCATGAAGCTCTCTACGCACTGTTCTTGAGCTAATCTGAAGGCCACACAAAGTTTAGAGGTCTGTAGTTATTGACTCTGCAGAAAGTTGGCAACTTCTGCACGCTGTGTGCCTCAGCATGCGCTGATCCCGCTCTGTAATTTTACGTGGCCTACCACTTCGTGGCTGAGTTGCTGTTGTTCCCAATTGTTTCCACTTTGTTATAATACCACTAACAATTGAATGTGGAATATTTAGTGAGGAAATTTCAAACTTATTGCACAGATGGCAACCTATCGCGGTACCACACTTGAATTCACTGAGCTCCTGAGAGCGACCCATTCTTTCACAAATGTTTGTAGAAGCGTCTGCATGCCTAGGTGTTTGATTTTATTCCACAGAAGTGATTGGAACACCTGAATTCAATGATTTGGAGGGGTGTCCCAATACTTTTGGCAATATAATGTGAAATATCTAATTTTAGCATTTACTCTCACTTTCGAGTGTCATGCCAACGCATGCTGGGAAATAGAAATCACAGCCCAGCAAGTCCATAAAACTAAATAAAATTAAACAATTCAGATTACTTAAAATGTTTCGGTTTTGTGAACTCAAAAGAAAAAGAAAGCTCCAAATACTCATGAAAGTTCATTTGTTCATGAACAAGTTTGTTCAGTTTAAGTTTACCGTAAGGCAAGTTTATTTATGTAGCACATTTCACACAAAATGGCAATTCAAAGTACTTTACATTGAAATGAATTTAAAATAGTGATAACATATGCATAAGAAATAAGAATACCATGTGTAAGAATTAAAAATAAAAACAAGGATAATTAAAACAGTTGTAAAGGGATTTTAAAAAATAAAAATAAAATGGTGATAAATAGATCCCTATCTGCCTGATTCTCTAAATTGGGGTACGCCTATCTGAGATGGAAGAGATGGAGCAGGTTTGCAATGTCTCCTGGACCTTACAAGTCAGTCCAAGATGTGCTCCTGTAGGGGATGTTACCTATGCCCCACAGGGCTTCCCTTTCTTGAGTCCACTTCTTTGAAAGTACTCAAACATATGAACTTTTTTGAGCATTAGGGTTTACAGTGTAGCCTTAGCAGTAAAAACACACTTAAATCTCAAACACACATATGCATAGAGTCTGTTTCTCTTTGTCCTCCCAGTGATGTCACTGATTATTGTTGGATCTGTTCCAGTCCTGATCACCAATGCTTCAGCAACCATAATGCAAGTGCCTCAGTAAATGTTGCCCAGCACCTCCGTGCTTATCTTAATCTGTCACATTATGTTGGGAAAATATTGCTCTGTCTTTCTAAAATCATATTTTTTCTAAACAAATCAAACCTCATGTCACTCTCATTCACATTCAGTGGCCCAATAAATGGAATTTCCTTTGATAACAAAAGTGGCGTTTTAAAGAAAGGTAGAACAAACACACTTTCCAAGCAAGACATTTCACAATAATGTTTGTTTTAAATGACAAAAAAAAGTTAGTGAAAAGTTGAGTCCTCTTTTAGGACACAAGCATGAACTTGTGGGAAAGTGACTTAATACAACCCCAAATCAAGAAAGGTTGGGACATTTTGTATAAATCAATTAAATCAAGAATCTGTGATTTGAATTGAATACTTAAAGGCACAATATGTCATTTTTGCCACTAGAGGTCGCCTATTCAAAACAGAGGCGTAGCTTGATGACGGCAAGATTAAGTGTGTATTCATGGGAGTTGTCGTCTTCACCTCACAGCCGGTGGAAAACAATCGGGACGGGACTTGGGCAGAAATCACATTCATGGATGAAATTATTAATGTTACTGTAGTATGAAGCAGAGCAGGTCCGAGTGTTGTGGGAGTGTAACAAGGCCGCTGGAGCAATTGCTAATGAGAGACAAGCATGACACACGTCTCGAGAGCAGTGGAGCTTTTATTATGCCACAGACGACTGCTTCCGCCTCTTCCGGTCAAGCGTGTGGGTTAACACAGCGCTGTTTTATCATATTAAATACATTTGAGTGTGTTGATTTATGTACTAACATTACTCTGTGCATTCACACGATGGCTACTATGAGACACTTGTTGCATTGATACTGTAGATCAATATTAGGCATGGTAAAACATGGTAAATCAAGAACGAGATTCAAACAAAAAGACTGTAAATGTCGTTTTCTGTCAGTTGTTCCCTTGTCTAATAAAACATACACTCACCTAAAGGATTATTAGGAACACCATACTAATACTGTGTTTGACCCCCTTTCGCCTTCAGAACTGCCTTAATTCTACGTGGCATTGATTCAACAAGGTGCTGAAAGCATTCTTTAGAAATGTTGGCCCATATTGATAGGATAGCATCTTGCAGTTGATGGAGATTTGTGGGATGCACATCCAGGGCACGAAGCTCCCGTTCCACTACATCCCAAAGATGCTCTATTGGGTTGAGATCTGGTGACTGTGGGGGCCATTTTAGTACAGTGAACTCATTGTCATGTTCAAGAAACCAATTTGAAATGATTCGAGCTTTGTGACATGGTGCATTATCCTGCTGGAAGTAGCCATCAGAGAATGGGTACATGGTGGTCATAAAGGGATGGACATGGTCAGAAACAATGCTCAGGTAGGCCGTGGCATTTAAACGATGCCCAATTGGCACTAAGGGGCCTAAAGTGTGCCAAGAAAACATCCCCCACACCATTACACCACCACCACCAGCCTGCACAGTGGTAACAAGGCATGATGGATCCATGTTCTCATTCTGTTTACGCCAAATTCTGACTCTACCATCTGAATGTCTCAACAGAAATCGAGACTCATCAGACCAGGCAACATTTTTCCAGTCTTCAACTGTCCAATTTTGGTGAGCTCGTGCAAATTGTAGCCTCTTTTTCCTATTTGTAGTGGAGATGAGTGGTACCCGGTGGGGTCTTCTGCTATTGTAGCCCATCCGCCTCAAGGTTGTGCGTGTTGGGGCTTCACAAATGCTTTGCTGCATACCTCGGTTGTAACGAGTGGTTATTTCAGTCAAAGTTGCTCTTCTATCAGCTTGAATCAGTCAGCCCATTCTCCTCTGACCTCTAGCATCAACAAGGCATTTTCGCCCACAGGACTGCCGCATACTGGATGTTTTTCCCTTTTCACACCATTCATTGTAAAATACTCAGACCGGCCCGTCTGGCACCAACAACCATGCCACGCTCAAAATTGCTTAAATCACCTTTCTTTTCCATTCTGACATTCAGTTTGGAGTTCAGGAGATTGTCTTGTCCAGGACCACACCCCTAAATGCATTGACGCAACTGCCATGTGATTGGTTGATTAGATAATTGCATTAATGAGAAATTGAACAGGTGTTCCTAATAATCCTTTAGGTGAGTGTAAATTACATGCAATTAAGTGTCCGAAAACATTATATTCAATATACATATATATTATTTTATAGTATATTCACTATTGTGACGTATATCTGAATGAAGCGGCTTCTCGAACAAGAAAAAATGTAGGGCAGGACTAGACTACCCAAAACAAACTCAGCCTGATCTGCCAGCGATTTGATTTCGCCCTGCAGCTCAGGCTGGAAACCATTAATTTATCCTGCTTCTGTTACACATTTGCTGGAACCAGTCACAGACTGGCTTATCCACCTGGCGTGCTATTTGCGGGTTTAACACAATGACGGATAGAGAAGTGATGGATCGTTGTCTGTTGATCACGCCTCTTGTGGTCTGATTGGTTGAAGGACTATCCAATTGCGTACAGAGTCATTTGAATTATGCTCGTTGATCACGCCTCTTGTGCAGTAGAAAATGCAGAGCCGACTCCTCAGTTCAATCTTAAATTGAGCTTGGTCTGGTGATAGCTAGATAAGGACTTGATTTCATCCATAAGGAATTGATTGGATGGTTGTGGTTTGCTATTGGTCTATCTCATGTGAGTGATAGGTTGTCCCGCCCTTGTGCCAGTAAAAGCATCATCAGAGAAGTCATTGCAAGAGAGAGAAAGATTACAAGGGCACATGAATTTAAAAAAGAATAATGAGCACCGATTAGTCATTTATTATAAATACTGCAATGTTCCATAAAAAATAATTGTAAAGTTTGATTTCATGGTGACTTCCTTTTGAAATATAATTTCCATATTATGCAATTTTTTTTAAAAGTAGGCTAAAGTGTATTTCTTTTTCAAAAAGGTAGCTGCAGAAGGTGCCCATCTTTATGCCTGACAAGCAGGTCCAGGCTGATGTTATAAACTGCTGCCTATAGGCAGCTTACTAGTTTTTGGAACAGAGCCATGGTCTCAGGATGGGGTATCACAGACAGCAGACACAATCAGCCCCACATTGCAATAAAAACCCAGTGTGTGGAACATTATCACACTGGCAGTGCTGACAGATTGACCGTGATGTCACAATTAAAACAATGTTCGTGGTCAAATACCATGAACGTTTTCAGCTTCAGGCAGTGAAGTCATCCGAACGATCCAGCCCAGACCACAGATAACAAAGTTGAGGCTCACTTCTATCTTGAATGAGCATGGGAAGGATGTTTAGACGTTAGAGTGAATTACTATCACTGGGACAAGCTGAATATTTCAGAGACATTTGAGTAATTGGTTCTGTGGTGACTATTAGAATGATAATAATTCATAATTAAGCACAAAACAGCTGCAGCGGCTCAAATACAATATCGCTGTCTCAAAGTAATCGCAATTAACGTTTCCCTGGCTCGGATGCTTTCGTCTACACTGAAGTCTTTGAATCTCATTATTGTTTATGGAAAAAATGCAATGAATAAAATTTCCACATTTCCTAGCAATCTGTGTCAGCATGCAGTATTGCATTCTTATAGCTTAAGCAAGGACTTACTCGTTTTATGCCTAATACTCTCCGAGTGTATTTCCCAGCTTATTTTGTTCTGCAGAGCACAAAATAATTATTTTGAAAAATGTAATAGTGTTTTTTTCCCCTACAATGAACGTCCAGTGTTGTTTTGGACCCCACTGACTTTGTATTAACAAAAACACTTTAAACTTTCTTCAAAATATCTTCCGTTCTGCAAAATATCCCTTTAAGGGCACATAGAATTCTCCCTTTCTAGCTTAAATCCACATACAAAATGTCTCTCATGTGTTCTTGAGATCAATATTGCACAACCATCAATCTGTCCCAGATGATTATTTGCACATTTGCTTTATGGCTTTATGAATTAACTTTTGCAGTTGTCAAAATCTAGTGTTTCTTCAACTAATGGACACTTTTGGCCTTGTAGACTTTAAGAAAATAAACAATATGTATATACATTACAAGAGAAT
Source organism: Paracanthobrama guichenoti (assembly GCA_018749465.1). Lineage (NCBI taxonomy): Eukaryota > Metazoa > Chordata > Actinopteri > Cypriniformes > Gobionidae > Paracanthobrama > Paracanthobrama guichenoti. The sequence continues at coordinate 20,580,155 of CM031963.1, read as the reverse complement.
TTTGTAATGTAAATTTTTCATTTTTTTCATTTTTCATTTCACCACAGTATTATTTCTATTACATCTAAAATAACATTATGTTGTTGGAAACAACTGGAAAATTATATTTTTTGATTAAAATAGACAACTGTCTTGCTAAATTTAATTCCATACCTTCCAATTTATGCAAACATCACAGCAAATATTTTACCTTGCTTTTTCTTTCTCTTTTCTTCACACATACTGTTCCACATTATTAGGAACACCTGTTCAATTTCTCATTAATGCAATTATCTAATCAACCAATCACATGGCAGTTGCTTCAATGCATTTAGGGGTGTGGTCCTGGTCAAGACAATCTCCTGAACTCCAAACTGAATGTCAGAATGGGAAAGAAAGGTGATTTAAGCAATTTTGAGCGTGGCATGGTTGTTGGTGCCAGACGGGCCGGTCTGAGTATTTCACAATCTGCTCAGTTACTGGGATTTTCACGCACAACCATTTCAAGGATTTACAAAGAATGGTGTGAAAAGGGAAAAACATCCAGTATGCGGCAGTCCTGTGGGCAAAAATGCCTTGTTGATGCTAGAGGTCAGAGGAGAATGGGCCGACTGATTCAAGCTGATAGAAGAGCAACTTTGACTGAAATAACCACTCGTTACAACCGAGGTATGCAGCAAAGCATTTGTGAAGCCACAACATGCACAACCTTAAGGCGGATGGGCTACAACAGCAGAAGACCCCACCGGGTACCACTCATCTCGACTACAAATAGGAAAAAGAGGCTACAATTTGCACAAGCTCACCAAAATTGGACAGTTGAAGACTGGAAAAATGTTGCCTGGTCTGATGAGTCTCGATTTCTGTTGAGACATTCAGATGGTAGAGTCAGAATTTGGCGTAAACAGAATGAGAACACGGATCCATCATGCCTTGTTACCACTGTGCAGGCTGGTGGTGGTGGTGTAATGGTGTGGGGGATGTTTTCTTGGCACACTTTAGGCCCCTTAGTGCCAATTGGGCATCGTTTAAATGCCACGGCCTACCTGAGCATTGTTTCTGACCATGTCCATCCCTTTATGACCACCATGTACCCATTCTCTGATGGCTACTTCCAGCAGGATAATGCACCATGTCACAAAGCTCGAATCATTTCAAATTGGTTTCTTGAACATGACAATGAGTTCACTGTACTAAAATGGCCCCCACAGTCACCAGATCTCAACCCAATAGAGCATCTTTGGGATGTGGTGGAACGGGAGCTTCGTGCCCTGGATGTGCATCCCACAAATCTCTATCAACTGCAAGATGCTATCCTATCAATATGGGCCAACATTTCTAAAGAATGCCTTCAGCACCTTGTTGAATCAATGCCACGTAGAATTAAGGCAGTTCTGAAGGTGAAAGGGGGTCAAACACAGTATTAGTATGGTGTTCCTAATAATCCTTTAGGTGAGTGTATTTCATCACAATGAACTTCACTGACACTGTTATGTCTTTGGTAAACAAGTGCTCTGTCAACTTTAATGGAACAAAAAAAATTACATAATTTTTTACTATTGTTATGGGTGTAGCCGGTACGAGGAGAGGCAAGTATTTATACCAAAAGCACAAAAACCAAGTTAATCCTACATAGGAAACATAAATTCAATCAAGAATGCAATGATAATAATCCATCAGAGGGAACAAGGAAACTCAACAGCTTTACATTGGTTTGTAAAGACACTGACTGACACCACAGACTGAAACACAAGGGTATAAATAGGCCTACACTGTGGGGTAATGAGTAACAGGTGTGTGTGACGATTAACCATAGAGACTAGCAACTAGTCGAGTCAAGTCATCTTTATTTATATAGCGCTTTTTACAATGCCATTTGTTTCAAAGCAGCTTCACAGTGTTAACAGGAAAACAATGCAACTGAATTTGATTCGGCAGTACAGCCGCTCTGGTGAAAACAGTGATGTTATAACTATACATTAGCAAAAAAAAGTAACACCTGCTAACACTGTGGTACACAGGGAAGTCATTTTTAATGGATGTCAATGGAGGAGAGGCTTCAGTACGGTTAATAAATAAATGCTTTCCTGTAGCTCAAACAATAAGAGCGTGGTGCTAGCAACACCAAAGTCATGGGTTTGATTCCCAGGGAAAGCAAGAACTGACAAAATGTAAAAATGTGTACCTTGAATGCAATGTAAATCGCTTTGGATAAAAGCGTCTGCCAAATGCATAAATGTAAATATACTGCTTCTGTGGGAATACGGCTTATCATTTAATGAATCGACAGCACATTGGCTAATCTTTAACCTTCTCCAATGGTAGAGCCACAGACCCTCATATCCATCTCTCAATAAGACCATCTCTGCACTGTAAAACAATAAAAAGTTAAAAAAAAATAAAGCAACCAGCTGCAAAGCATTTTTGAGTTTACTGAACTTCAGTGGTTGAAGTTGTGCCAAATCATTTTTGAAAGTTCACTAAACTTATTTGATTAAGTTAATTATACCTTCCTCAGTAAGTTAATCTAACAACAAATCCAACTCAAAGAAACAAGTAAGCACAACTACAGAGGCCTTGAAGTTCAGTAAACTCAAAAAGCTTTGCAGCTGGTTGCTTTATTTTTTTAAGTTAACTCAACTTTGTATTTTTTACAAGTTGATTCAACTTTCTCCAAATATCTCACCCAGATACTTGTATAGCCCTCACATTAAGAATCCAAATGCAGCAAGTACAAACCATACTGTAAATACAACATAATACAAAATACATTGCCAAAAATGTAATTATTTATTGACAATTCTGCAAAACAGCATTTTCTGTCTGCATAAGGTACATGTATTAGAAGGTGACCAAGTTCTACTCCACTCTAAGGTATTTATTAAAAAAAGATTACGCAATAAATTAGAGTATAAATTGAAATAAATAAATGCTCAACCTTATGATTATCCAAACAGATTGCAGCAACTTGAACATTTTTTGAAGGACCGGACTCTTGCTGAGCACCGGGGGTCAAGAACATTAAACACTTTTGAAAAAAATTCTTTAGGATATAAATGAAGCCAAAGGGGGAAGTAACAATTGCAGCAAAGGTACTGCAGGTCCAATCTGCTCTTAGTAATACAGAGAGGCACCTTATATTTGGGTTTGAGTGGATGGTGGCATCATCTACATTTACGCATTTGGCAGACGCTTTTATCCAAAGCGACTTACATTGCATTCAAGGTACACATTTTTACATTTTGTCAGTTCTTGCTTTCCCTGGGAATCGAACCCATGACCTTGGCGTTGCTAGCACCATGCTCTTATTGTTTGAGCTACAGGAAAGCATCTTCAATTATGGTTAAGATCCTCAGCTTCTCCCCTTGTGAATGTCTTCTGGATCTGTGTCCTGCAATAGAAATAAGCATAAAATTAGGGTCAAAACTAATTTTTGATGTTTAGTGTTCCTAAACATGTGCACATGTAACTTTATTTGGAAAGTAAAGGTGGCCATGATTTTAAAGGGTTAGTTCACCCAAAAATGAAAATTAGCCCATGATTTACTCTCCCTCATGTCATCCTAGGTGTATATGACTTTCTTCTTTCAGACGAATACAATCAGAGTTATATTAAAAAGCACATTTTTGAAGCGCATAAAAGTGCATCTATCCATCATATAACTGCTCAACACACAAATGCGTGCTGACTTTGCATACCGCTAGTTATTTTAGCCTATAAAGTTTTAAATATGGATATTTTTCTTACACAAACATGCCACTTCGCTTCAGGAGGCCTTTATGGAGCTGTGTGGAACAGTTATATGATGGATAGATGCACTTTTATGGACTTCAAAACAGAAACCACCATTCACTGCCATTATAAAGCTTGGAAGAGCCAGGCTTTTTATTTATTATTTAACTCTGATCGTATTCGTCTGAAAGAAGAATGTCCTGTACACCTAGGATGGCTTGAGGGTGAGTAAATCATGGGCTGATTTTCATTTTTGGGTGAACTATCCCTTTAAGCTTGTTCAAATTCAGCCACTGAACTAAAACTGATAAACAGAATATATCTCCCAAGCCCAAACATTGCCACACGTGCACCTGTGCTGTTAGAAGCCGTTTCAGAATTGATGTGATTACAATGCTGATACAACGTTTCAACAACTTGTTGAATTTGTGCTATCAGATGAAGTCAAACTGATCACTGAGAAAGTTTGATCACTCCTCAGTAACTATGTATTTTACATTTTTGGACAAGAACTGTTGCCAAACATACATGCTAGAAACATAATAATCCCTGCAATAATGAAATCCAATCATAGACTCTTAAGCATTTGCCTATTTACATTTTTTTTTTTTTTTTTTTTTTTTTTTCTTTTTTGGCGGCAGTGTATGTCTGTGTTCTTGTAGCATTATTTGCCTGCTAATTAAATCTCGGGACAGTTTGGGTTTGAAGTTGAGCCCAAACACAATTCCACATTCTCAGTGTTGTTCTCTTGGTACAAAGTGAGCTTACAGTAAAAAAAAGTCTGTTTTAACAAACAGTAAACCACATTAATGATCAAAAGGACGACTCTCATTCTAACGACATGTTTTACAAACAAAATCCCTTTATCCTCTCAATTTACAGCACTGCGAATGAGAAGAATGTGTACAGGGACAGCTAATAAAGAGCTTTCTATTCATAGTCTCAGCATTAAGTTCTTGGCTTCCTTATGAGCCAGACGCTCTAAATTCAATATTTATATCCCTCTTCTGTGATAAGTGCTGATTCTATGTATGGTAACAGCTCACAGGTATGTGCCCGAAAGAAAGCCTTCGCCTCAGCCAGAATGTTGACGGACAGCCCCCCCAATTTTTCTTTGCTCCGTTTCGCTCTGATTAAATTCCCCAGCATTGTTTGTTCAGTGATTCACACTGTAAGCTCTAATGTTGTATATATAATGTGCTCACAACTATGGCATGTAACATATTCACCACACTCTCATTCTACAGCGATATGGGCGCGTGATTTATGCCATGACGTGCTGGGGGGCTTAACTTTTTATCTTTTTCATTGTCCGGCAGGATGTTTGCCAAAAAGACAACGTAAGACAGGTGTCTCGATTACTATATCATTGCCTGAAGCCAAGAGTGAGCATGTTTTACTTGTGCTGTTTGCATGTAGGCTATGTATAAGGAGATAACTAGAATCACCATTCCTTCTCAGTGCAAATAATTCAAAAATCATAACATGCATAGGGAAGCCTAGCATCATGCATGGATGGGGAATCATGCATGGGGAAGCCTAGTGTTACATAATTATTTTACTTCAGCTCAAATCAAATACCAGCTTGTGTTTTATCAGGGAGCAGCTGCAGACATAATTGAGCTTATCTGACCGATCTGCACTATGAATCACTCTGCGGCAGTTTGATAGGAGGCCAGAAACTCCTGTTATAAAATGATGTTGTTAATGAGGAATTATTATGTGATTAGCTTTTAAAACAGACCCCGACTCTAAAGACATGGTTCATTGGGTCTGTATGTCCAATGAATCACTAAACATCGAGTGCTTGACTGAGTGATCAAATGGCAGAAATTCAACTGAAGCAAATGACACGTTCGTATGGTTGACCTATAAAGTACACAGTTGAAGAGGTTTGTTTTAGCTGTAAAATCAAAGTGATTGACACATTGCTACAGTATAAAATTGCACTGTTACTTGAAGTTTAAAAGTTCAGTTTACCTAAATTCTCTCTTATCTTTGACACTAGATTAAGTTAAGTAGTTTCGCTTGCCTCTAGGTCTTTTGGAAATAGTTCAGTGCTTAAAAAAGGCTAACAAATGTACTACAGTAAAAGGATTTTTGGAGTTCCATTTTTCAAAATATGGATGGGAACATTACATTACAATGACGTCAGTAGACAAATCTGATTTAAAGTGTTTCCAGCTGGATGATTTTGATTTGATGTTAATGATACAGATCATGTCTATTTTTGTTGGGTCAACTACAATGATTAGAAGATGACTTCAGAATAGGATAGGGCGAATATAAAGCTTTCAACACTCTTCTGCAAGTTCTAAAGTTAAACAAACAGTATATGGTTATAGGTTATGCAAATATTCATTAAAATGAGGGTGAAAAGTTCAACACATGAATTAACAGTAATTTACCATCTAGAATCTGGACAAAAATCAGATCCATACACACAACACTAGATCAGATCTGTTTGATCTGTTACAAATATTCTATGATCTGTTCTGTTTCATATCCTCCAGAGATGGTAAACTACTGTTATTAGATTTTATATTTTCCAGTGCAAAGCTAACAACACAATCTGAGACAGATAAACTAGTTATTTGGGTTTCATAGAAAATAATTGAAATGTTTTCTCCTGGGTTGTTATCTTGGTGTGAATTAAATGTTATCCTAATGAATATTCTATACTAAAAATAACTGTTGTCAATAACCAAATATTTTATTAATATAATCATTTTTGAAACTGTTAGGACACAACAATTTCTGAGTCATTCTAAACCCCGGGTGAATAGAATCCTGGGCTTTTCACACTGCGCTTAATGTGCTATCAGAAATTTCACTTCTGAAGTCGTGATTACAAGCTTCTTGCATTCAAGTTCTTTATTGTCGGAATGAACAGGAATCATGGAGGACACCAGGTCTTGCCTATTTATTGGGAAAATCTTATTAAAATCAAAATGATATGTAGTGTCACATGCACTGACAACCATATACACATTTACGATGCTATCCAGATTCCGATTCTGTAATTTCAGTTAAATGCATATAAAACATACGCTTCAAATGATTACTTGTATATGTAAATATGCACTACATTAATGACAAGACAAGACGATCTAGTTGTTTTGGGCGAAAACTAATACCACAGTATCAATCAATCAATCAATCAATCAAAATTGTATGTATATAACACAATAAGTACAACAGTAGTTGGCCATTGTGCTGTACAAGAAAATAAATAAATATAATAATGCAATAATAAAGGGAGTTTACATCGGAAACACTAATTTGAAATCTTTAAAATCAAATACAGTTGTAAGCCTGAGAGAGTAGTTCTCCCCGCCACCATGTTTAAAGTTTATGGCAATCCCATCTCAGGAATTTGGGTATCAAAATTATTTCTGAACTTCCAAGTGGTAAACACGAAATCAGAGGGTGTTCATGCGCAGTTTTTACCTAGGAAACTCGTATTTATGATAATTCCGAGAGCATATGAAGGCAGCATAACCAGGTTATCATCATTCTAAACACAGCTTTTAACCCAGGCTAAGGAGCATTTCACACTTGTAATTTAGATGCAGAGTTAGCACCGATTTTTACTCAGGGTTATGTAACCCTGCCCTGGAGCAGGATTAGCGCAGCTTTTTTCCAAACTTGTAAAGTGTGAAACGATGCAGTGTTAGAATGTTACAACTAGATGCTTAGCAACCCACAATCAATCTTGTGCTTTATATTCACGTGTTTTGGGAAGTAACGGAAACACAGTGCGATGTACACAGATCAGGCATAACATTATGACCTATTGTGGTCATATTGTGTGGGTCCCCCTTTTGCTGCCAAATCAGCCCTGACCCGTTGAGGCATGGACTCCACTAGACCCCTGAAGGTGTGCTGTGGTATCTGGCACCAAGATGTTAGCAGCAGATCCTTTAAGTCCTGTAAGTTGCGAGGTGGGGCCTCCATGGATCGGACTTGTTTGTTCAGCACATCCCACAGATGCTTGATTGGATTGAAATCTAGGACATTTTGAGGCCAAGTGAACACCTCAAACTCACTGTTGTGCTCCTCAAACCATTCCTGAACCATTTGTGCTTTGTGGCAGGGCGCATTATCCTGCTGAAAGAGCCCACAGCCACCAGAGAACACTGTTTCCATGAAAGGGTGAACATGGTCTGCAACAGTACTTAGGTTGGTAGTACGTGTCAAAGTAACATCCACATGGGTGGCAGGACCCAAGGTTTCCCAGCAGAACATTGCCCAAAGCATCACACTGCCTCCGCCGGCTTGCCTTCTTCCCATAGTGCATCCTGGTGCCATGTGTTCCCCAGGTAAGCGACGCACACACACCTGGCCATCCACGTGATGTAAAAGAAAATGTGATTCATCAGACCAGGCCAGCTTCTTCCATTGCTCCATGGTCCAGTTCTGATGCTCACGTGCCCACTGTTTTCGGCAGTGGACGGCAGTCATGCTGCGGCTATGCAGCCCCATACCAAGAGGCAACATCCTCCAGTTTCTCTTAAAGCCAATACGGAAGTGACTTAAACTGTATAGAGGACAGGCTCCAAAAGGGAGCAGAAAGCCCCATGTTAAAATGCCCAACTTTACAGCAGAAAAAAACATGTTTACAGCCTAGTACAAATTGTGGTTTTGGTCTATATATATAATTTTGCCCTTCATGACAACTGTGAGGGGGGTGAATTTTTTTATAACTCATTCATTTAAATTATATTAAGCCTTAAAGTTCTGCATAATTAAGGGCATGGCCACTTTGAGTGACAGGTTTGTCTGCTGTCTGTACATCACATCACCTCAGCTCCATCCACGTCCCGCCTCTTTGGCCATTTTCTGTTATCCAGGAGTGACACACTGCCAAGATGGCAACGGCCGATTTTGAGGCTTCAAAAGCTCTCTTCAGAAACCTATGAGTGACGTCATTTTAAACTAGTTTACTACGAGTGACTTTTTATACAATCTGTGCCCCATATGCAACAAACTGTGATGCACTGTGTATTCTGACACCTTTCTATCAGAACCAGCATTAACTTTTAGCAATTTGAGCTACAGTAGCTCATCTGTTTGATTGGACCACACGGGCCAGTCTTCGCTCCCCACGTGCATCAATGAGCCTTGACCCATGACCCTGACGCCGGTTCACCACTATTCCTTCCTTGGACCACTTTTGATAGATACTGACCACTGCAGACCGGGAACACCCCACAAGAGCTGCAGTTTTGGAGATGCTCTGACCCAGTCGTCTAGCCATCACAATTTGGCCCTTGTCAAACTCGCTCAAATCCTTATCCTGACACTGACAAATATAAAATTGCAAATATTGCAAATATAAAAAGGGCTTTAACCCGGGGGTTTAGGAATGTGCAGTGTGAAACGGCATCTTATGAATACCCAGGATTAACTGTTAACTGTCATAGTTCTCATTATAGTATGAGAAGTGTGAAACGTGAATAAAGATAACCCAGGATTACATTTACCTGGGTAGAATGACCCAGGGTTAATTATTTCAAGTGTGAAAAGCTCTCTGGGTTATCTTTATTCACGTTTCACACTGTTCATACTACACCAATTGTAATTACCAATTAATTCTGGGTATTCATAAACTTGCATTTCACATTGTTCCTAAACCTTGGGTAACATTCTTATTTGCATATTTGTGGGATCAGTGTCATTGATTGGATGAATGCAGCACGCGACCTGTTTACATACAAGCTCTAGCATTGCATCTTCATACAGACTGTACTATCAAGTTTATACTGGATGGATACTTCAGCCTATAAATGAAACAGTTTCTTCTTCACTCAAATTGTTGCAGTTTCTGTCAGCATTTGACCTTTTTTCCTACAATGTGCAGTGTTTCCGTGACTGTCCAAATCATGCATATATGTACACGATTGGTTGTCTATTGCTAAGCGTCTGCTTCTAATACTGTACTGTACTCTAATACTTTCATACTGTACAGGTTTGGCACCGCAATGCAAAAGCGATGCTAACCCTGCTCTGGAGCAGGGTTTCATAACACCGGGTAAAAAGCAGTTCTAACCCCGCTTCTAAATTACAAGTGTGAAACGTTCCTTTACCCAGGGTTAAAAACGGTGTTTAGAATGATAGAAAAGTCCTTAAAAAGTCCGTCAAATCTATTCAGAAAAAAACTTGATAGTACAGTCGGCAGAATATATAATATGAGGATGTGCAATTCTTGACCCTTTATATCGGGTGCAGAATTTGTCCAATCAGTGACACTGCACATATGCAAATAAAGATGTTAACTCAGGGTTTAAGAATGAAACGGCAGCATATGAATACCCAGGATTGATTGTAAACCCTGGGTAAATTATAAACTATGTGAAACGTGAAGCAAGATAACCCAGAATTCCATCTACCCATTTCAAATGACCCAGCTAGGGTTATTCTAAACCCCAAGTAAATGTAATCCTGGGTTATCTTGCTTCACATTTCAGCGTTAACTCTGATTCTAAATTACAAGTGTGAAACTTTCCTGCAGGGTTTAGAATGAATGACGATAACCTGGGGTTAAGCAGTGTGAAAAGAAAAAATTAAACCACTTAGCAACACCATAGCAACCATTCAGAAATACATTGCAATATTTTTTGGGGTTTGTTTGTGCTGTGTAAACATGACTCAACTTTGACCAGAATGATTATATGATCATCTTCAATATTTCAAAAGAGGTTGTCTCTCGGCAACTGTTGTTCATGTTTTTGCTGGCGATATCGGCTCCTCGTAGGATGATCTCACACTATGCTTGAGTTACATTGTCGTATTTCCTGTCTCTGGCTCAGTCACTTTCTGCTTGAAGTGAAGCTTCATTTGCAGTAGACCTGAAATCATGTTCTTACCTCAGTCATCTTTAGGGACATGGAATGTAAAACATCTGCAATCCAATGAGGTGAAGAAATGTTCCTGAATTACGGCAGAATGTTGGCACATCACATTTCCTACTGTTAGAAAGCTAATCCATTTGTTTATTTGGGGGTTCAGTGTTCCTGCTTAACCCTAAAATTAGTTCTGGATTAAAGTACTCTACGAACTCAGACAATTCGTTTTTACATGAATTACTGTACTTGTCAGTATGTGAAAAGAAGCCGTTCATAAGACGTCAATCACCCCATTGTTTAGTGACATGGATAAACCAAAAATGGAAAACATTTAGGATCATAATTTGAGATCTGAGTTGGAATAAAATCCTTATGCTTAAGTTATTCAGGAAACATGTAGTCATATTTATAGGAATTTAGTCATATGTTACTAACTATATTTCTCCTGCAGCACCTCAATGGAGAACTGAAGGACAATTGTGGATGTAATTCGAAATGGTTCTCAATTTCCTGAGAAACCCAATAAAAACATGAAGATTTCAGGGTAAGCTTTGTTTTCCCACAATCCTCTTGGTCTGTCTGCTTGACATTTTGATTAATGATGTTCTTGCACTACCCTCCTTCTAATAGTTTTCCTAAGACACGATTATTGTTGTGTTCTTGTTTTCAATCCCCTGAATCACGGAAATGCATTGACTCATGGGAAGAGGACTTGACAGGGTAGGCGACATCATACGGCATAAGTCATGTGACGTCCGACACTTCAATGTTGTTTTTAAAGCTGTGTCATTTGGTGTTGTCATTTCAGTAAATTATGTTCTTAGCAATGACCCTTATTCAACAAGTGCCTGACAAGTGCCTATTTGTAATGACTGCTCTTAAGATATCAGATCAGTTGTTGTACTTGAGGCTCTTTAAGTGTTTTGCTTCACCCAAGTCAATTTTATATTTTACTTTTGTTTGCCTTACAATTTGGCCAGTTTTATTCCTTTACACACACATTGCTATGAAGTCAAAAATGGAACAGACTTTACCTCATAAAAATCACAGTGCATGTTTACTCAGTCTAAATCAATCAAACGATGTCCAGTCGCGTTCTCACACTATTCCTGTCACCAGGTTAAATGCTGGACAGTATACTGTTAGTCTGATCTGGTGTTATTTCTGCTGTAACCAATAGCAAAATGATCACATCACTGGGAATCAGGGTGTTAAAAAATTCCCAGCAGTCTCCCTGTAAAGTGCACAGACATAGAGGATTCATTTTGGGACTTCGTCGTGATATTTATGCTTATGTTGATAACAGATTCAGCTTAGGTTTTTGATCTTTTAACCAATAATATTCATAAAAACTGATGAGAATCCATGCCATTGGTGAATTAACAATTATATTAAAGGGGCGGTCACACTACATTTTTCATTCCATCGACTTCCACATATGCATGAGACAGGAAACGCAAGCTCTAGTTGTGTTGTCAACAAAGAGTTTTGCATTTCGCTGGGTTTGCGTGAGTTTGGTGAAATCTGACCTGAGAATTCGTATCACGTGAAGACGTGTGACCAATAGAAGATTGATTTGCCAGCGTGACCTTTAAATTAAAACAACCTTAATTCTGCAGGGTTGCAGTTTTGCAGTAAAGTGGAGTAGATGGCATATTTTTACATTTTTTAAATAATATATGTTAAGTATATAATGTTAATTATATGTCATTATATGTTATTATATGCGTGGCGCTAGCAACGCCAAGGTCATGGGTTTGATTTCCAGGGAAAGCAAGAACTGACAAAAATTTAAAAATGTGTACCTTGAATGCAATGTAAGTCGCTTTGGATAAAAGTGTCTGCCAAATGCATAAATGTAAATTATGTTTTGACTGTGGCAAGCAGGGCAGGGCCGAGAGCTATGGGAACAGAGTGAGGCCAGTGGCCCGAGTGTTAATGAGTGTCACCTGTGCGCCACACCGGTCTTGAGTCCCACGGAGGAGCTCCAGAAGGATAAAAGGAAGAGTGACGACAGTGCAAGACAGCTCTCGGCTTCACCCTGCTTGCCACAATGACATCTTATTGCGACCTTTGCACTGTCAGTAGAAATTTAGAGAGCTCAAAATCTAGTGTGACCGTTTATAGTTTTCATGTGAAGTCACACCCTTATAGGAATGCCCTCCTGGAGGGCAAAACTAGGCTTCCCTCCATTGCCCGCCAGTCATTTTTAATAGGTTTGTGCTAATGGTGCATTCAAGTCCTCCTGGGAAGTTTCGTCGGAGTAAAATTGTGGTGTACCCCTCTTAATTAATTACACAAAAACTTTATGAAGCCACTGTAAATTTTAGCTTTACATATTATATTGTTATATTATAAATTAATGCTATCAATTAGCTTACTTCGTTGTACATAAAAAAGCCTGACAATGTCACTGCTAAATATCAATAAGTATTGTGGTATTCCACTGCGTTTCTCACTGACACGCCCCCAACTCGTAAACATTAGGGCTTAAAGAAAATTGCAGGCTTCCCTCTCTTATTTATGACATTGTGGTGGCGTTCATATGCGTTCAACTCGTAAATACCATAAACACAGATGCCTCATTAGCGGCCGTTTCAGTGGGCCGCCACTATACGTAAGCCGTCCACCATATTGGAACGGTCGAAGCCGGTTTGTGAACATTCAAGAGACTGTCGCTGTAGTTAGATGCATTTATATGAGTATCTATATATGAAATAGACTTCAGCAGATGATTTTGCTAAACTAACACAATACAACTAGACAAAGGTGTTAGCTAACACAACATTAAAAAGTTACCATAGTAAAAGTAAAAACATTAAAAATACCATAGTAAAAATACCTGTGAAAGGTTATCCCATTTCTTTGGGAATTTAAATCTGGGCGGTTTCACAACCAGAGGCTGCGTAATGTTGTGGCATCGATTCTCGCTGTGAGTGACAACACGCTGGCCGCTGAAAGATGGCGGACATCTACATATACATATCTATGGTAAATACGATCATCAATAAGTTGAATACTGAATTTAATCTTTTAATATCACTGTTTTAGTACATTAAGGAACTTTTAAGTGTTTTTCATGTTAAATGTTTTAGAATGTCCTGGGTTTTTTACTGATTGAAATACTGCAGCAGTGCTATATATGGACCACAAATGCCCAAAACTTGCATTATGTTCACATATTTTAGTTTTACTTCTTTTGAAATGGAAAATTGACAGGCCTGTAATGCAGTTCTATGGATGTTTTGCCCTCCAGGTCTCACCACCAGTCACATTACTGAAAACTATCAATAGTATAATTCATCTACAAAATGTACACCATTTAATTGTTGTTAAGACACTCTGAAGTCAAGTTCATCAATATTTACAGTGCGGTAGAAAAGATTGAAAATCTGATATTTTTCCCGAAATGTAACATTTAACATATTTTATACATTCTTATTTTTCAGTTCCACTTTTCACTCAAATTATTTTGCTGATATTATAATCCACTGCTATAAATTGAATACGAACACCCCTCTATAGTGGTGTTAACCCGCATGCAAATCAGACGTTTCCTATTCTTTCCATTACATTGACAGTGGCCTATGCACCTGCTCAAACCCTTGTTTGTTTAAATATTCAGGCCCACCACATCTTTTGTATAGCCCACACTGCAATAAAATGAGAGCTTATCTGAAGGACCCTTGACTATTCTGATACCCCTCATCGCCTCAAAACCTGAGGCAGTTTCCCTCAGCCTGCCGCAGTGTGCCGGCCCTTATATAGACAGCAGACATTAGGTAAACGCAAGGTAGACGTTAGGTAAACTGAAAACAGGCACTTTTCAGTCAACAGCTGCACAACTGCGATATGCTTCTCTGCACTGGCACTGGGCACACCGCTGCAAGATTGTGTGCATAACTGTTTTATGTGGACGGGGGTGGTAGAGTTTACAAAAAACAGCTGTTAGAACACAAGAAAATTCAGGTGGTGCGGTATTGGATATATTTGTATTACTTTGTTAGAGTTCGACTTATAGGTCTGAGATCCTCTGCAAAACAAACCACATGCCAAGTCTGCATGTGTTCTTATTGGATCAAGCCTTATCAATGGACACCATGTTCTCAAGCTTTTCCTCAAATTACTTTATCAGCTTAGGGGAGACATATAACTCTTTTGTGTCTGTATTGTTTTTTTTGTTTTTTTTTTTATTCTACAGTTGTTTCACCGCATAACTATGTTCCTCCATCAAAGTGTCCATGCAAAACCATTTCAACCATGTTTTGTGAAAGGCAGTAAAACAATTTGTCCAATTACGGGATTGCAGAGAAAACACCCTGTTCTACAATATATCCACCTCTTCTCAAAAAAAAAAAAAAAACAACAAAAAAAAAAACATTTGGCTGAATCAGCTGTCAACCCCTGAATCAGAGTGTAACTGGGTCAGCAGATAGCAAGCTTATCGCTTTTCACCCAAGCCAAACATAGCATTCAGCTTGTTTTAAAACTGTCTGCTTATTGGATATCATGTTCACATGTGATTGTGTTAATATGGGAAATTTCAAAAGAGACAAAAGGGGCTTGCCTCTCATTTTAGAATATTTGAGCATCATGTTTTCTTTTTTATTATTGCTTACTATAAGGCGCTAATTGTGCTATGGACATGAATGCTACTTTTTTTAAGCAATCAGAATTAAAATGTGCTCCTGGTGGACAATAAAACAAACTAAGAAAAAACAGGACTACGGTGAATTAAAGGAGGGACCAGAGGGATCACAATAACTTACACAAACACAATAACGGATTAAAATGAACTCTGGTGCGATTGCTCTGTTAGTGAAGTTCATTTGAATAAGTGTGAACGCTGCCATCCGAACCCTGGTGCGTACCAAGCAAGCAGAACGAGACCTCTAAAAAGATGATTCTCGGTCCGCTTCCAAACCAACTCTGGTGCGGTTCGACAGAAATATGAACGCAACACGGACCAAAGACATGTAAACGAACCAAAAACAGGATGTAATGTCACCAGATGCAACCCTAAAAAGGACAGAATGCACAAGCATGCCTGTTTTTTATTTTCGTCATAGAAGCTACGTTCCCCATCACAGTTCAGTAGAGGTGTCAGAAACGTCGTCTCCTAGCAGAAGATCTTCGTTTGTGTGCAATGGAGGAATTCCTGCTGTTGTTTTAAAGGGATAGTTCACCCAAAAATGAAAAATACCCCATGATTTACTCATCCTAGGTGTATATGACATTTGAATATGGAAGGCGTTCTGCCAGAAGCTAGATATTTTACTTTTATAACGTGTTAAATATGGATATTTTTCTTACACAAACCCATCGGTTAACGCATTTATTAATCCCCCGGAGCCATGAGGAGTACTTTTATAATGGATGGATGCACTTTTTTGGGCTTTAAATTTTGGGCTGCCATTCTCTGCCATTATAAAGCTTGGAAGAGCCAGGACATTTTTAATATAACTCCGATTGTATTTGTCTGAAAGAAGAATGTCATATACACCTAGGATCATTTTTGGGTGAACTATCCCTTTAACTCCTTTACACATTTTATAAGCTCTTCACGAGTTCTCAGCTGGTCAAAATGCCATTATATATAGGCTATGCTCATGCAACGAGAAAAAATGCACTTCAAATACCCAGAAGATGCACTTATTTAGTGGGGGGGATTTTTGGACACTTCATGCACTCAACAACCTAGAAACTACCCAGAACACCCTTGTAACCGCATGGCATCCCACTCTCCAAATGTCCTAGAAACTTAATAGCAACAACCTAGCAACCACGAGAACTCCCTTGGAACTGCATATAAACTCCATAGCAACACCTAAGCAACTATCCAGGACACCCTAGCAAGCACCTAAATATGCCCAAGTAACCTCTCCAAAGCCTGCATTGCATTACCCTAGGAACCACATAGCAACCCTCTCTGACTGCCCTAGAAACTGCACAGCAACACCCAAGCAATCACCCAAAACACCTTAGCAACTGCATAGCAATGACCTAGCAGCCACATCACAATGGAATAAAAAGCACTTTAGAAAATCACAGCAACATTCTGGTAAAGTTTTGCACAGGCAAACACTAAAATCTGGTTCTATGTCTAATGATGCAAATTTACAGAGACAGACTCATTGTTAGATCTTTCTACAACTAGCAGGTGCCTTTTAATGTTTAGTTGTCAATGCTTTCTCCACATGATCATTGCACAATTATGGACAGGGATGTTTACTTTTGTGGCTTGGAAAGTAAAATTGATTACTGAGATGTGCTTCTTGCCAGCACTTCCCTTCTGAACCTCCAAACACTCACATAAAGGTATTCACATGTACATAGTTTTACATTGAATTCAAATAAGCGTCTATCAGTAGAGCAATGACCTAATCTTATTCCTTGCCAATAGCCTGAAACACAACTAGTGCTTGAACGCAGACTTTTTGGCAAAACTCCTCCAGACCAAACAAGGAGTGCTAGACAATCTGGGTTGAAAACTCAGCAAGGGGTGGGGAGGGGGATATGGTACCTTTCCAGAAAACCCCCTTGGTTTCTTTACAAAATTTGACACAAGCTGCCAGAACGTATGTATGTGCAAGAATCTAACAAGCAGTTGTGAATGATTATTACAACAGCCCATGAGTGTAAGTGACCAGTCATATGGAATGATAGCTTTGAAGATGAAACAATATCATAAAACAAAAAAATGTATTTATCTTAGTACAAGTATATGACTGTCAAGATAAGGGAACCTTTACTAATGACATTCACAGCAGTTTTAGCATGAAGTATGAATCAAACTTCTGTTGTCATGTCTTCAGGACATCATTCAGCCTAAAAGACTGTTTGAAGTACATTACAATTTATTACCTATTAAGGAGAGAAAAAACGTAACTACGAAAATGCTATTTATGTATTGGTCCCGGTTGTAAGCCTCCATTCTCAGAGGTCACATTGAGTCGTAAGGATGCACCATTATTTCAAAAGTCTTCATGACTTAGCTGTCAACACCCTAGTTGGATCTAAAGGCTTTGGGGCTACAGGGGTTATTAAAATCTGTGTTGTCAACCTTCAATGATGTGTTCGAACACACACCCATTCAGTGTTTTTCTATCATATACATGATTTCATGTGTTCCTCAGGGATTCATACGTTAATAACAATAGAGTGATAGCTGGAGGCTGTCCAAGTGGCCAAGCTCTCTTCCTTCTTGAATGATTGAATAATGAGTCTGGGCCTTAAATTTTACTTACACCCCCGTGGCTGGAAACAATAGATCATGTAATAACCTTATCTGGAGTGATTTCTTACTGCTTTTGATTGGATAAAAAAGAAATGCTCTCTATGAGAATATCTGGCAGACGTTTCTCTTGGTGAGGTAGATGTTAAGAAAGAGAGAGATTTTCTCCCTCTCCCTATCCTCAAATATCTGTCGTTATTTTTTTGGCCAAGGCTTTGACTCATGTTGGCAGAAGTGACCCAAATAAATGCACTAGCACCAGTCATTCAGGGGGGTTAGGGGTGGGGTTAGAAAAAACAGAAAAAAAAACATAATGTACAAGACCCAAGTGTGCTAGTTTCCCTAATTACGTAGTGTTCCTTCATCCTTACTTACTTTTTTTCTCTGTTTCATACTGACCCCCCCACCCCTTATCCTTCTTGTTCAAGACATGGGTGTGCAGTGATTTGCTTTTGGGGGATAAAACCCACAGTTTGGGAGTGGAGAGGAATATTACAGAGCAGGATGGCCCAGAGTAAAGTACCTCTGCTCTTGCATGGATTTCTCCTGCTGGCTCTGTGTAGACCCTCCCTTCAAGGAGGTAAGGTGTCTTCAAACTCATTTGTCTTTTTCTGTCTTCTTGCATTATGTGCAGGTGTACTGCAGTTATGGCAATAGCATCACACTCTCTTAATATCAGTAGCACACTGCCAACAGTGGACACAGTTATTTTGCACTTTGTTATCTGTATTCTGAATGTTTTAGATGCATGTAAAGGATGGATGAATAAAAAGTGGTATCAAAAGTACTTTAGTCCTTTATGGAATGCTGTGGTCTATTGTTGCAGGATGGTTTATTGTGTTAATAAAATTTGACTCTTGTTCCTTCATGATCTTTTAATCTTAATTAAACTTTACGGTGATGAGGCAACATTGCCAACTCATGATTTAGTAAAGCTACAATCTGTTCATTAAAGACCTGATATAGCAAATATAGAATATAAATACAGTATATTTGATTTTATAATGCTTTTTTATTTTGGATTATGGAGTGTTTAAACTAAATATTAGTGAAATGTGTAACATGAGTGAAACCTGATGCATTTGCATTTGGTGAAAGGTTTGATACAATGACAAATAGTACTACATAAAACCAGATGGATTCTTCTAAACATTATAAAGCTTTTTTTTTTTTTTTTTTTACGTTTTCACGAATTCAAGTTTTAATTTACTGTTTATGTTTTTGGATAAAACAAGGTTTCCCACTTGCCATCTTTTATTCATGTAGAAGGAAAGATCTGAGAAGTTCTAGTCCAGATCCTTACATCATACACTAACAACCTACAAGCTTTTCCCAATGGGTTTGTAGAACAGAGGACTTTGGCTTTTTAGTTCTAAGCTCTTGGATAAGGTCATGTATAGGATGTTGTTCTTCATATGAATCACATCCATTCTCTGTTCCCCTATGCCTACAAATCTTAAACAGCAAGGCAAAAGGACACACAAACTCATGTGGTAATGCATTCTGTGCTGTTTGAGGCTTCACATAAAAGACTCGATGTGGATATTAGTTAGAACCCCTTGGGTATGTGGCATCATCACTGAGTAAAGGACAAGAATGGTCCTCATAAACTGGTAATGTGTTGCAGGAGTGAGATCCTAATATCATCAACATAACAATAAAAAAATAAAAAAATTAAAAAAAGGGTTTGCAGTGCAGTGATATTCACAGCAGATTTGCTCATTTCTATTTCATTCATGTTTCAGAAAATATTCTCTGTTCCCCTCTTATCAATTTCTGCCTTTCTTTGTAGTTTGTCAGGTCAAACACACAACTGAATGCTTCCTTGTGTCCTCAGTCTGGCATGCTATCCTGGATGGGACATATTAATAAAGAGATTTATTAATGTTCTCTTTCTCTCTCAGGAATCTACATACCAGCTGGTGCAGGGGGAGGAGCTGGAGCTGGATTAGGAGCTGGTGTTGGAACTGGAGCTGGACTTGGAACCAGCATAGGAACTGGTCCAGGAGGTGGATTTGGTTCTGGAATCTCTGGTGTTGGGCCAGGAGTTGGTCCTGGAGGAGTTGGGACAGGTGTAGGTGCTGGTCCTGGTGGACTTGGAACAGGGCAAGGATTTGGCATCAGACCTGGAACTGGTGAGGGTTTACATTTATTCTTAAACATTTCATGTGCAATTAGTGTCTATAGCTTGCATATCAGTGCTATAACAATCCTTAATAAATATATATATATAATTTATGTATATAATGTATATATGGGGGGTAAGGTGCTGGACTGGGTACTGGAGGTCTTGGGGGAGTTGGGCCTGGTGGTGGAGGGCTTGGTACAGGAGGACTTGGTACTGGTGGATTAGGCACTGGAGGACTCGGAACAGGTTGCTGAAATTTTCTGTACATATTACTTGTAATGTACCTAATGATGTTGCAGGAATGAAAGTTTAAAAAAGTGATAAATTAAATAGATAATAGATAGATAAATAAAAAAATAGATAAATTAGTAAAGTGTCATTTTTATTATTTAATTTTAATCCATTTTTTAATTGCTTTTTTTGATTAACATCATAAACTATTTAAAGACATGCTATCAAGGCACAAAAATGACCTAAATATGTAATAACCAATTTGATGTTTATCTCGCAGGGCCATTTGTCAAGCCACCAAAAACAGGTGCATTGTAACACATTCTAAAATTTTGGATTAATGTTATTAATAGAGATTGCCAAAGACATTGATTTTACATTAGATGAACAGTTAATTGTGTCAACACAGGAGGATATCTGCCAGGAATTGGACCAGGTGGTACAGGTGTTGGTCCTGGTGGCTTTGGTCCTGGTGGCATTGGATCTGGTGGCATTGGTCCTGGAGGCATTGGACCTGGTGGCATAGGTCCAGGAGGCATTGGACATGGTGGCATAGGTCCAGGAGGCATTGGACCTGGTGGCATAGGTCCAGGAGGCATTGGACCTGGTGGCATTGGTCCTGGTGGCATTGGACCTGGTGGCATTGGAGCCGTAGGAACTAGACCAGGAGGTTTCGTACCTGGAGGGACAGGCCCTGGTGCTGGTGTCAGAACTGGAGGCCTTGGAGCAGGTATTATTTCTTAAAAAGTAATTTTACTAATAAGTAATCAAACCTATCTCAGCTTTTCCTTAACAAGGTTCTGCTAGTCTTTGTGGGACTGTAGAATAACTCTGTAGTACCTTAGCCAAATAATATTGGAAACTTCATATTTGTCATATTTGAGGGTGGAAGACTGAGATTGATTTATTTCTGGGAAGCACATTTTTCTTTTACCTTATATTTTCTGCAGGTGTTGGTGGCAAACCCCCTAAACCTGGTGAGTGGAAGAAAACTGCAGTCAATTGCAACACATATTTGCTTCACATTTTAACTACATACAATAAATTAAGCAAATAATGAATTGGTTTTATTGAGGTTTGCATGAGTCTTGCTTCACACAAACAGGTTATGGCACTCTTGGAGCTGGAGGTCTTGGTGGTGCTGGTGGTCTTGGAGGCCTTGGACTAAGGCCAGGGGGTACTGGCCTTGGAGGTTTAGTACCTGGTGGCTTTGGTGTTGGTCCAGGAGCTGGTGGCATTGGCACAGGAGTGCCTGGACAAGGTAGAGAAACTCCACAAAATTAAACTTTAAGTTAGACAATCTTTTATTGTGATGTTTCTTAGAATTGCATAATTTTTCCAGGAGTTGGCGTGGGCACTGGTGTAGGAGGGTTCGGCCCTGGTGGAGTTGGTCCAGGAGGTGCTGGAAGAGGTTAGAATTTTAATAAAACTAAATGTTAACTTTATATGGATTTTTTAAAAACATAATCCTAAATATATTAGGTTTTGTTTAGTGTAGTTTTTTTTTCCATTTCCTGTTTCTAGGTGTGGGAGGAAAACCCCCCAAAACAGGTTAGCAATTTGTAAGATGCATAGTTTAAGATTTATTGTAGGACTTACTGTAAAAAGACAGAAGATTCCATCTTCGCTAAGGAATTTAAGGTAGATTCACTCCATATACTGTATATTCTCATTATTTACAGGTTATGGAGGCCTTGGTGGCTTTGGACAAGGTGGCATTGGTGCTGGGGGAGTTGGACCAGGTGGCATTGTCCCAGGTGGTGTTGGACCAGGTGGCATTGTCCCTGGTGGTACTGGCCAAGGTGGCATTGTTCCTGGTGGTGTTGGACCAGGTGGCATTGTCCCTGGTGGTACTGGCCAAGGTGGCATTGTTCCTGGTGGTGTTGGACCAGGTGGCATTGTCCCTGGTGGTACTGGCCAAGGTGGCATTGTTCCTGGTGGTGTTAGACCAGGTGGTGTTGGACCAGGTGGCATTGTCCCTGGTGGTACTGGCCAAGGTGGCATTGTTCCTGGTGGTGTTGGACCAGGTGGCTTTGGACCAGGTGTCTTGAGTCCTGGTAAGACATCTTTGTTATTAATAGTAGACAAACAACAGTAGTTGTTTAACTGCCTTTATACTTATTCTTTTCATAGTACTATTTCATTAAAATAAATAATTTTGCATTGTCACAGGAGCAGGCAGAAAATCTGGGAAACCAGGTATGATGTGAATAAAAAGTATTTTGCAACTTCAACAAAAACACTGTGCACTCACACTTCAAATATACATTTTGTTTTCGCTGTGAACATCATTTTTTAAAATAAATTCTTATAGCTACTGCATTCAGAAATATCTTCAGCATACTGTCAGAGGTTTTGAAATTAATTTACCTCTGATGGTCTAAACTTAGGTTATGGCGGGCCTGGAGGTTTCGGTGGTGGACCGTTTGGAACAGGAAGTCTTGGAGCAGGAGATCCCAGGCTTGGTGCTATTCCACTTACACCTGGAGGTGCTGGAACAGGCTACCCATCAGGTGGTAAGGATACACTTTATTTCCTCTTAGGTTGTAGACATAAAATAAAAAACAAATCTATCAGTGGACTTGAGTATAATACACTGAATAAGATTCATCAAAACAAAGTAAAAAAAAAAAAAAAAAAAAAAGGAATACATTTAAAGATGATCAGCGTAAAATAAAATTAAATTAAAAAAGGAATATGCTTTGCTGCTTAAAAAAAATTTATTTGTTTTTAGGCAGCTATGGTGGTCTTTATCCTGGAGCTGGAACAGCTGGCCAGAAGCCACCAAAACCAGGTAAAACTAGATCTATGGACTCAGGTATTGGCTTAAATTAAGGTGTGATACTTTGTTACTTGTGGTTGGACACATATCTTGATTAAAGCCTCTTGTCACTGTTTTACATGACAGCAAAAATGTCTTCTTGACCAAAAAAAAAAAAAATATATATATATATATATATATATATATATATATATATATATATATTATATATATATATATATTTTTTTTTCAAAGAAAACATATTTAAACTGCTTGATCCTTCTGAAATCAAAATTATACCTGGTGGTGCAGGAATTGGTCAAGGTGGTGCAGGAATTGGACCCGGTGGTGCAGGATTTCGGCCTGGGGGTGTAGGAATTGGACCAGGTGGCACAGGAATTGGACCAGGTGGTGTTGGAATTGGTCCAGGTGGGACAGGAATTGGACCAGGTGGTGTAGGAATTGGTCCAGGCGGGACAGGATTTGGACCAGGTGGCACAGGATTTGGTCCAGGTGGCACAGGACTTGGTCCAGGTGGAGCAGGAGTTGGTCCTGGAGGTGTAGGAATTGGACCTGGTGGCACTGGAACTGGAATTGGAGGAACAGGAGTTGCACCTGGTGGAGGTTGGTTTTGAGGGACATAATTGTTAAGCTACTGCTTTATTTATTAATGTAATAGATTGTTAACTTCATTATGGCTCCAAGCAGCCTTTCTCCCCCAAACTGGATTACCTGGAACTGGGACAGGCACTGGGGGCAAAGTCGGAAAGACTGGAAAGGCACCAGTGCCAGGTAATTGGCGTCTATTGATATAGCTTCCCATCTTTTTTGGAATAGTTTTAACAAATCTTTGATAAGAAAGCATTGTTTTATATGTTCTCTCTTTCTGCATTCAAACAAGGTGTTGGGATCCCTGGGTTATACCAAGGGGGTATTGTTCCTGGACAAGGTAAGTGACTGAAATATTTGACAGTTACATGATTTTCCAGTGCTTCTAGAATATTCACACAGATATAACAAATCTGCATTTTTTTATGTGTAGGCTTTGGCGGTAGAGGCATTCTGCCAGGTGTAGCCACAGGATCTCAAACAGGTAAGCTTTATGTAGTTTATAGTTTACTTATAGCTTTATCCAACAATGAAAATGCTTTCTAAAGCTCTCTCTCCTATTTTGTTGCTTATAGGACAGCTTGGTCAAGGTGCAGTTGGAGCCAATGGTAAATTAATTTACTGAAAGAACGATTCTTTCAGTAAGGTATGAAAACCTACTTCTAACAGAGATCACTTCTCTTTTCTCTTGCAGGAGGCCGAGGAGGTTTTGGTCAACAAATACCAGGCGTGTTCGGTGGATATCCTCTTATATCACCTAAGTCTGGAGGTAGTAGGCATTTAAAAATCTGTCCATTTATCCATTGTAGTTATTCACATTTGATATCAACCATCATACACTATCCTTGTCAGACAATTCAATTACCTACTCATTATTTTAAAAACAATTTATTTGTCATATGAATGCAGAGTTTTAGAGTATTTATAGGAATTTACTTTCTTACCTCATTCAAGGCACAAGTGCTGCAAAGTCTCAGGCTAAAGCTGCCAAGTATGGTAAGTCATGCAGGAACAATATTTCAATATATGCCAAAAGAACATGCTTGATATTTTTGACTCTCTTTTCAGGGGCTGGTAATGTTCCTGGTCTAGGTGGTGGACTTGGTGTGGGAGGTGTACCTGGTGCAGGTGGTGTGCCAGGAATAGGCAGTGTTCCTGGTCAGGGTGGTGGGCTTGGTGTAGGAGGTGTACCAGGGATTGGTGGTGTTCCTGGTCAGGGTGGTGGGCTTGGTGTAGGAGGTGTTCCAGGTGCAGGTGGTGGGCCAGGCATTGGAGTCATACCTGGAACTGGTGGTGCAACTCCTGGTGTCCTATATCCGGGAGCTGGTGGTGTCTATCCTGGAGGTAAATTTAGGGTTTACTATAAATAGACTGAAATATTTATAGATTATCTAAAACAGTGAAACTTGCTCAACTATTATAATATCTATGAATTGTCTCTCATTAGGAGCTGGGGCAAAAGCTCGGAAATATGGTAAGAAAACCTTTAGATTTTTGTTATATACAATTACCTGTCTGTTTCATAGAAAAGGATAGGTGTAAAGAAATGACAACAGATATAAGGGTGAAAGCAAATCTTAAATCGTATGCCTTGTGAAATTTTTCATCAGTTACTTTAAAAAGTATACATTAAAAATAAAGAGCTGATTTTACTGGTTTGATATTTATCATTCAGCAAATTCTCTTGGCAAATACAGAAAGAGAGGATAATTTTAATTTCTATTAATTCTGGGTTGTCTATTTTCCAGCTTCAGGGATAGGAACTGGTTCTGGCTTGGGAGTGGGTGGTCTTGGAGCTGGAGGACTTCCTGGTTCTGGCTTGGGAGTGGGTGGCCTTGGAACTGGAGGACTTCCTGGTTCTGGCTTGGGAGCAGGTGGCCTTGGAGCTGGAGGACTTCCTGGTTCTGGCTTGGGAGCAGGTGGCCTTGGAGCTGGAGGACTTCCTGGTTCTGGCTTGGGAGCAGGTGGCCTTGGAGCTGGAGGACTTCCTGGTTCTGGCTTGGGAGCAGGTGGCCTTGGAGCTGGAGGACTTCCTGGTTCTGGTTTGGGTGGTCTTGGTGGACCACTTGGTTCTGGTTTAGGAGCTGGTGGATTCCCCAGAGCTGGAGTTGGTCCTGAAGGTATCTTGAAAATAATAATATTAGTTGAATATTAGTTAACTTTTTTTGCTGTTGAAAGTTGATATTATCATTAACAGCACAACAATGTTTAATATTCTGCTATGTTTTAGGATATGCTGCGGCCAAAGCAAGAAAATATGGTATGACTACATTCTGCATTTTGCAATGTGATAGATCTATTGAAAGGCAAATAAAAAATAAAAGTCTTCACTGTGTCCATAGATTTATATTTTTGCCTTAGAAACTCTGCTCCTGGAGTTACAGTACCTTCCTGTCCACCTAAACTAGGCTGCTGAGGATTATTAGAGGCAGGTGTGTTCAAACAGGGTTAGGACTTAACTCAGGAAGTTAGCTCTCCTGGACAAGGTTGGCTATACCTGCCCTAGCTTTTCACAGAATGCATGAGAAATGATTTGTCATGATTGAATGCAATGCACATTTTTAAGTATTACTGTATGTAATGAGTTTCCCCATCCTTATTATAGAAGGTCAGTCAAAATGTCAGACTTAATTATTGGCTTTACTGTTTGGCTATTTTTAATCAAAGTTTAAAAGGAAAGTATTATTAATGTCCTGATATAGTAAATATAGTAAATATAAATATTGTGTACCCTACATCAGGGCTTCTCAACTAGTGTCCCAGAGGCCAAATCCGGTCCTAATCATTTTTTATTAGGTCCACTGATTGTTTTAGATAAAATCACTGTATGATATAACTGTGTTCTCCACCCAAAACTCAGACTTTAAGATTTAATTTCATAAAGAAGTTGTGAGATTGTACCTGTCATAGAAACCATAAGTAAAAAAAATAATATTAATTGATAAATGCTTTATAGCTCAGCTTGGACGTACTGGAGGATTGTCAAGTGGAGCAGGCGGAGTGTCTGGTGTTGGACTTGGTGGACTACCTGGTGGAGGTCTTGGGACTGGTGGACAACCTGGAGGTGGACTTGGAACTGGTGGGCTACCTGGAGGTGGACTTGGTACTGGTGGGCTACCTGGAGGTGGATTTGGAACTGGTGGGCTACCTGGAGGTGGATTTGGTGGATTACCTGGTGGAGGAGCTGGTGGACTGCCTGGTGGTGGAGTTGGTGGTCTTCCTAGCGGTGGTTCTGGAAGACTCCCTGGCTCTGGAACTGGTACCAAATGATACCATCATATTGTATAATGTAAATTTGAAGTAATGAGGGAATTTTTAATATTATGTTCTCTGATGCTTTGCAGGATATGCAGAGGCAAAAGCTCGTAAATATGGTAAAACAACAGTTAATTCAATCCTTAAAGCATTTATAATCCAAACTTTATTGTAATTTACAACTCTAATATATTATTTTTGCTTTTCTAGGTCTACTTGGTGGAGGTGCTGGTTTAGGCCCAGGCACTGGATTAGCTGCAGGTATTCCAGGTGGATTACCAGGCGCTGGTGTCAGACCAGGTGGGGCAGGAGGTATACCAGGAACTGGAGTTGGACAAGGAGGCGTCCCTGGTGTGGGTTACGGTCCAGGAGGTGTAGCTGGTGGTGGTTTTGGACCTGGGAGTGTTCCTGGAAGTCCATTTGGACCTGGAGGTAAATCAGTATTGCACTTCGGCTTGCACTTGTGTAACAGAGGTAGGCAAGTAAGAGCTGTGCATGTAAACCTCACTCCCCTGATCTCAAGAGATGCTCTAGCGACCGACGCTAGAGGCTGCGGTCTTTAGCCTCCTTGTTAGAGCGCCCGCCGCATGCGGACTGACCGGGTTTGTGTCCCGGTCAGCACATGCGAGACCTGAACAAGCACATGTGAGACCTGAACAACACGTCGCTATCTGTGTAACTCATTTAAGCTTTGCCATTCAAAAGCCAGAAGACGCAAGCACACGTCTCAGACAGTGCACAAATATTGCATTCTCTTTCAAGTCTTGTGCTTGTATGGACAAATTCACACTGTGATACAAACCAGACTGTGAGCAATTTGAACCATTACACCCATAATATTAACACAGCACATTATTTTTTACTGACTTTTCTTAGACTGACTTTTCTTAGTTTACTCCCAGTATTGATCTTGTATATTTTAAAAAAAGAGAAAGGGGAGGAGTGATACTAACCACCAGACTTGACTGAGGGTACACTTGATAGCCCATAGTCATTGCTGTAATTGCCCCTCAACAGTGTTTTACCTCAAAACGGAAATTAAGTACAATTCCACAGACACAATGCATTGATATACTTTGCACTAAATATTGACTGTTAAGGAGTGTGAACGGATGTTGTGAGTGTGAACAACTGTTTTATAGCTAAGATCTTTCTCTACATAACTGCCTATTGAGTTTCTTCTAGACAGGCTATGAATAATATACAAGGTACATCATTCTTTTTGCAGGAATTCAGAGACAGAAAGCATCTCTAAAAAACTCACCAACCATAGAAATGCATTGTCATAAGAAAATGATAGCTTCAACCTTTCTTGGAGTTTAATTAAACCCTGGCCAATCTGGAAACCCAAGTAACATGTCTAGCCAGATGACCTTTCTTTGGGTTGATTGTAAGTTTAGCCATCACATTCTTGGGCCCATTCAAGTGTCTTATCAGTGTTCTCAGAGTGGATAACTGCATAATTCAAGCACACAGCAATTTAAGTTTAGTGTGGTTGGAGCACAATGTTACAATGTTAGGTGATTTTAAGCATATATAGTTCCATAATCTGCTCTTCTTTCCTTATAGTTCACTAGTCATGCATGACCACATTGATCTGGCCAAGGTTTTCTGAGGTGATATCTAGAAGTTGCTGGACTGGAGTTCTTTTATTAGCAGGTGAACAGAGGTAAAGATCTGGAGGTTCCTGCTCGGATGCTCCTCTCTAGATGGGGAGTGCTGCAGTCAGTGTATTTTTCAAGGGTATGCGATGCAACGATTAGTGGAGGTCCCAACAGAGGCACTAGGCTGGGCTATAAGACCTTTTTTGGTTTACTCTGATTTGAGACACTGAGATTAAAGAAATTGAAGGCCTAATAGAAAGTCACACTGGTTGTTAAGAGACACAATTAGCTAAAAAAGTGTAATAAGGAGAATTTTACATTTTAAACCACTGCAAAATCATGTCTCTAACAATGTGTTCTTATATTCTAGGATACGCTGGGGCCAAAGCTCGCAAATATGGTATGGGGAAGTTTAATAATCTTGTTCTTAAATTTTATGTAGAAAAATAAAATTATAAATGACTTTTTTCATTCATTTTGCATAAGGGGTTCCTGGTGGAGCTGGTGGAATAGGATTGCCTGGAGGATTAGGAGGTTCACTTGGTAGTGGAACAGTTCCAGGTGTTGGAACTGGAGGAGGAACACTAGGTGCTGGAACTGGACCAGGAGGGGCACCTGTAGGTGGTTATGGGCCTGGAGGAGTACCCGCTGGAGGATATGGACCTGGCTCTGGAGGTAAGCTGACAAACATTATATTACATATGCAGCTAAGGGGTTCTGTTGATTTCCATTTCTACATTTATTCTTTGTATCTCACTTTGAATACAGCCTATCCAGGTGGACCAAAGGCCTTAAAATATGGTAGGATATTTTAAATCAGTATTGTCATTGTTGTTGTTTTTTCTACAACTTGGCATTAACACTTATTAAATTATTTTAATCCAGGTCCTGGTGGGAGTGGAGGGGCTCCAGGACTTGGTCTGCAGGGTCAGGTAGGAACCGGTCCAGCAGGAGGATTTGGTACAGGGGCAGGGCCAGTTGGTGGTTATGGTCCAGGGACTGTAGGAGGTCCTGGGTCTGGATTTGCTGGAGCAGGACTGCCTGGTAGCACTGTTGGAGCAGGAAGCAGAGGAGGGCTTGGGACTGGGTATGGAACAGGTGCTGGAGGTAATTTAAGCAAGTCAAAATAGGTAATTAGCATTAGAAAATATGTATTATTAAAGCTGTATCTGATCTACATATCTTTCAATTTATTACATAAAATGCCCTATAGGATATGGACCTGGATCAAAAGCAGCTAAATATGGTAAGTTTAAATATACTAGTACTACATACACATACATGTTTTTCAAGTGGCTAAGTAGTTAATTTACTCTACATTCAAATAGTTACAAATGTCATTCAATATTTTATTAATATAATTAATATATTTTAATACACATTAATGTATTTTTCAAATATATTTTCATATTTCATGTATATTAACCTAATATTTTAATAATTATACTATGTTTATTGATATTATAAGCTTAAGTATTCAAAATTAAATGTTTGCCTTGGAATGGTAGAAAATTAGTCTAAACCCAGACATATTTTGACAGGTTTACCTGGTTCTGGAGGTGTCTTAGGAGCAGGAGGTGTACCAGGGGCTGGAACAGGAGTGGTAGGAGGTCCTGGAGGTATATGAAGCAATTTGCAACATGCAGCTGATTTTTTTCTTTCTTAAAGGGATACTCCACCCAAAAATGAAAACTCTGCATTTATGCAACCTCATATCGTTTTAAATTTGTATGCCTTTCGTTCTCCTGTGGAACATAAAAATAGATAATTTGACAAATGTCTCAGTGTTTTTTTTCCCCCATACAATATAAGTCAATTGTTTTTTGGTCCTCAACATTCTTCAAAATATCTTCTTTTGTGTTCTGCAGAATAAAGCATTGTATACAGGTTTAGAACCACGGGGTGAGTAAATGAGCACCCAATAACTTCTAAAACACTTTCAAACACTTCTGTGTGCTTTCAAAGGCTCCCGTGCGCTGATCATTGTAGCCAATCACAGACCTATCAGATGAGCGCGTGAACATAATGGCCAATCAGAGGTGTTTACGATTCCACTCAACAGCACTCAAAATGTCAAATTTTTTACATTTCAGTACAGACTTGGTACCGAAGTCCTTTAGACAACACTAAACCAGGTTATTTCCCGCTAGTGACATCAAAACCTAATCATTCATGTATCTGACTCTGAGTATTCCATTTGTTATGTCAGTTGTGATGTTAAATAAGGTATGAAAAACTGAAGAGTATTCCAACATGTCAGCGGGAATCTTACGGACTATATATTATCCTCTCATGCCATTACAAATGCAGCATTTTGACTGTACCACTTCTACTTTGGCTGTACGAGATGAGAACAAGTCTCTTCCCTTATCGCAAAACACTGGATGCTCTTAAATCCACAGTAAGGACGCTCTCCTATCTCATACCACACATGTGTACTTCAATAAGCCGAAAGAAAGCAGGTTAATGTGTATACATGCTGGGTGAAATCGGGGTAAAAATCTAGCTGAGTCGATCAGTTTATGCTTAAGCCATTTATGACCTTACTCCGATAATGGAAAATGGGTTAACGTGTTAACATGAGCACATGCATTGCTGGCTTATTAAGCATAATCAAGTTAAGATAGTATATGCAATTGTACATGTAAATGTGCTGAATGATGACAGAATTTTCTTTTTTGGTTCGAGTATCCCATTAAGATAAGCATAACATACCCTAAAATTTGAATATAAACATTATCAGACATTTTACAAACCAAACTAACAACTGATTTGTATGATGAATTTGAATACAAAACAAAAAAAGAACTTACTTTTTTTCCAGTTCTGCCTGGAGGGCTTGGTGTTGGTCTTGGGACTGGTGTTGGATATGGGGGATATGGAGGTAAAGTTTTAAAAACTAGATGTGCAATGCTGATCACTACACTTGAGACATAAAATATTAAAACAAATTGTTTAAGCATGTGTGGGTGAATCTCCTGTGTTGTTATATTTCATTCTAAAGGGTATCAAGGAGCACAAAAAGCACCTAAATATGGTAAACCACTTTATGGTACCTAACTTTTATAATTAAAACACCACATATATTCAGGCTAATATTTGACATGCATCTGCATCTGCATCTAACAGGACAACCAGCTGGTGGAGTTGGAAGTGTGTTGGGTGGGTCGGTACCAGCCACTGGTGGAACTGGGGCCACAGGAACTGGAGTTGGAACCGGTGGGTGATCACTGCTAAAAGAGGACTAAATAACAGTTAATAGATACAGGTATGAATTTGTTTACATGCTCAGCGTTACATCTCAGGTGGTGTAGGTGGGGCTGGAGGTATACAAGGTTCAGGAACCAAGCAAGACAAATTTGGTGAGTTTGTGACTTTGGTTATATCATCTAGAAATCCATCTCTCCAGTATAATATGATATTACTATTCTGCCCTACAAAGGCAAAAGACCTAAACTCGCTAGAGAAAAATGACTTTAAAAATTTTTAGTTGTCCAGCCAAATTAATTATAGGTAGGACACTAGAAATCTGGCAATTAGATGTTTTAATAATGAAAATGATCTACATAAAAAAATATTGAGCTCAAACTTGAGCCCTATTTTGAAGTTACTGCACTCTGCCTTTGTATCGTCTGCAAAAAGTGAGAAGTCACACCAAGGAAAATGGCAGTAACTTCCACATTATTCATATTTGGTTGCTGATCACCATTTACAAAATCATTATAGTATCACCTGTATAAAATCTAGTGACCATGGCATTTGTTTTCGATGATTTACAATTGCTTTTTTATATGAAGCAGGTAGGTAGCCTATTCATTGGATAGCTGACTAGCCTATTTATGCTATAGGCTGCTAACTAGCTAAACAAAGTAGATTTCAAATTTAATTTAATGTATATTTCTTACCTTGACCTTGATGTTTGTAATTCAAAGCCATCTCAACCATCTTTAAACCCTATTAGTAAAAACAACCAGTCAACTGTTTGTTTCACTTTTATTCAGGTATCGTGTGTGTCAGAAGTGCTTCAGTGACAGATGAATGACACAGGCTACACCGTAATTTAAACGCAGCAAACTTTAATGGACAGTAAAACAAAGGCAGAATACTGTAACTCCAAGCAGACACAGTAACTTCTAAACAACAGCTAAACAAAGGCAGAGTATCCTAACTCAATTTGAGCGTTCTAAAACAAAGGAAAGAACATTAACTGGTGTTACGGTGTTCTGCCTTGGGTTCTCCTGGGGTTTTGGAAGTTACTGTTAAGACAACCCATTATTTTCTCGATAAAACAACAGAATTGACTCAAGATACTTATCCACATGATAAAGGATGTCTTGAATGTCCCAAAAATATCAATAACTAATTTTCGACCAAGGGCAATATTCTAATTTCTTATTTAAATCCAGGGGTACCAGGCATCACAGGAGGACCAACAACTCCTGGTAGTACAGCTGCTACCGGCACAGATCGTGGAGCAGGTCTTAAACCTGGAGTTGATGGAGGTAATGCAATTATGAATGTTGTTTGTCAATTTGGAATGTACTTGCATGTGATTTCCAAAATAGTGTCATAACTACCATTCTGATTTGTTCCCTGTTTAGTGATTGGCAGTCCTGATGGTACAACTCGTAGTGATGGAGGTCAAGGACATTACTTTTTTAATATCTTTTACAGATATTTATTATTTGTTCTTCAGCTGTTAATTTGCTTGTTCCTTTCCTTTTGTTGAACACACAGGTGGAACAAAGGCTCCCAAGACTGGTAAGAATATATCTGAAATAATACAATTATCGTTTTGAAATTATAAAAGCTTATATGAGCAGGCATGCCCTTTTAGACACCAATTTTGTTTTGTGATCATTTTAGAATCTGGAGGACCGATAGAGGGATCAGGTGGGTCCATTGGAGGTTGTATTATAAGTATTTAATAATGGAACATTTTACAGCCTTAAAGGGTTAGTTCACCCAAAAATTAAAATTACTCACCCTTACGTCGTTCCAAACCTGTAAGACCTTCGTTCATCTTCGGAACACAAATTAAGATATTTTTGATGAAATCCGAGAGCTCTCTGACCCCTCCATAGACAGCAATTTAATTAACACTTTCAAGGCCCAGAAAGGTAGTAAAACATTGTTAAAATAGTCCATGTGACTCCAGTGGTTCAACCTTAATCTTATGAAGCAACGAGAATACTTTTTGTGTGCAAACAACAAGCAAAAATAACTACTTTATCCAACAATTTCTTCTCATCCGTGTCAGTCTCCTACACAAATTTTCGTTGGCCAGCTCCAGTTTCAGCATCACACGCATGCGCCATGGTGCTCACGTGAACAGCATCAGCCAATAGAAAGACGGCATTCTGGTGTAGCTCTGACATAACTCAGAAGCGCTGCACTGTATTTACTATGTAAACAGCGTAGGAGACTGACACAGACGTGAAGAAATTGTTGAATAAAGTCGTTATTTTTGTTTGTTTTTTGCGCACAAAAACTATTCTCAACGCTTCCTAAAATTAAGGTTAAACCACTGTATTCACATTAACTACTTTCTGGGCCTTGAAAGTGTTAATTAAATTGCTGTCAGAGAGCTCTCGGATTTCATCAGAAATATCTTCATTTGTGTTCCGAAGATGAACGAAGGTCTTTACGGTTTTGGAACGGCATGAGGGTGAGTAATTAATGACAGAATTTTAATTTTTGGGTGAACTGACCTTTTAAGTTGAATTTCCAAATTTAAAATGATAGGAACTGAGCCGTATGTAATATTTTTAAGGTGTTACTGGTGGGCCCATTGATGCTGATGGGCTTGATGGAGCTGCTGGGACAAGAAGACCCATCTTAGCTGGAGAAAGACCAGGTAGACCCTTCCTGTTCAGTGAGCTTGTAGACATCCTTATCCTTTGTATTTTATTTTGGTCACTGTATTATGGACAGATGGATTTGAAGGTGACAGGTGCTGCCTCTCATATTTGTACTTTTCCACCCTCCACTGTATGTAAAGACTATTACAGGCTTACAAATCTGTGGTTTAAAAGGAATACTTCACCCAGAAAAGGAAAACGAGGGAATCAATATTCCCTCATGATATTCCATGAGTTGTATGAAAAAACATCTATGATGCTTGTATGCAGGTTTGTCAGGATATTATTAAAAATTCAGCTTTTGGTCAACAGAAGAATTAAAGTCATACAGGTTTTGGAGTAAATTATGGCATAATTTTATTTTTTAGCAAACTATTCCTATAATTGTAAAATAAGCTATTCATCTTTACGGTGGAATTAATATTATTGCTGTCAGTGTACCATTTAGCAGCTGTTTCTTCATTATAGCAAAATAAAATCACATAAACGGATGTCAAAATATCCTGCATGTTCAGAATCACTGAAATAAGAAACTCCTCCAGATTTGTATTTAGCTTCTAGCTGTGCTATACTACATCGATCAGTCATTTATTAAGTTTGAAAATTCCTAATTACCTTAACTGACAGTCTCCCTTTTCAGGTGGAACGGGATCGCCACGGTCAGACGGTAAGATCTGTCTTCATAACTTGAATATTACTTACTGACCTCACACGTGATCACTGACCTCAAGATTATTTAATGTTTCTTCTTTTGGTTGGTGGTGGAGTTCTTCGAACTGATATACACAAAATTATCCAACTAAGTTACACCTGTTCAAAAAAACTGCATTCGTCAGACTTCAATTTGCTAATGTTACAACTCCCTCTAGTGGTGGCTCCCTCATTCATTCGGATGTACAGTAGTAGCCTATAAAACATATTATTTTAAAACGTGTTGAGCTTGTGAATGTTTTTTAATGCAAAGACATTTTGCATTTAAAATCCAGACACATAACATGTTTAAGACACATAAGCAACTATACTGAATAACTTGTTCAGTTAATAATGTGTTTAGGGGATGGGGCTCATGGTTAGTCATTCAGTTCAGTGTGCAGTCCTAAGATGAGAATGTCCTAAGATGAGAATTACTTGAAGAGATTTTTATGCTTTGTTCATTCTTAAATGTTTGTTTCACTGTGACTGAATCTCTTCAAATAACTATATGCTCTTCCTTAGGAGTTGGTGATAGTGGAACATTACCGGGAGCCAAACCACTAAAACCCCCAGGTACTTTATACTTAACCCAGGTCTCAATATATTTGGGCAAGCAGGTGCTTTTTCATTTGTAAAAAGTTTTATTTTACTTGTCTTACTGTAGGCATTGGAGGTGGAGCCATTGCTGGACGTGGAGATACACCGGGCACTATTGAAGGAGGACCTGGTGGTGTAGGTGGTGGTCCAGGTGGGGTTGGTGGAGGACCGGGAGGAGTTGGTGGAGGACCGGGAGGAGTTGGTGGAGGACCGGGAGGAGTTGGTGGAGGACCTGGAGGTGTTGGTGGTGGACCAGGAGGAGTTGGTGGAGGACCGGGAGGAGTTGGTGGTGGACCGGGAGGAGTTGATGGAGGACCGGGAGGAGTTGGTGGTGGACCGGGAGGAGTTGGTGGAGGACCGGGAGGAGTTGGTGGTGGACCGGGAGGAGTTGGTGGAGGACCGGGAGGAGTTGGTGGTGGACCGGGAGGAGTTGGTGGAGGACTGGGAGGAGTTGGTGGGGGTGGACCAGGAGGAGTTGGTGGAGGACTGGGAGGAGTTGGTGGGGGTGGACCAGGAGGGGTTAAACCTCCTAAAGGTAATTTACCATGAAAATGATCTGTAAAATGTCTATTTTTTAATGTGCATGTCTGTAAAATTATACATCTATTAAATCCAATTTTTTTCTAGTTTATGGTGGTCCAGGTGGAACTGGAGCTCTGGGAGTTGGAGGTGTGGGTGGAGTGGGTCCAGCTGGAGTCGGAGGAGCAGGACTTCTGCCTGGAGGTGGTGGTCTGCTACCAGGAGGCGGAGCTGCAGGCACAGGAGTTGGGGCGCAGAAACCAGGCAAAAGTAATCAAAGCATTCATCAGATCAACAAACATTTTAATGTGCAATATTAAATATATTTAAATGAAGATTAATGATTAAATAAAATGTAAACAAAACAAAATTAATGAACACTTAAATATCTCAAGAATTGTTTTGTAAAAACGAGTATGTTTTACATAATATGCATTTATTGGTCTTCAGTTAGAAGCTTAATATTTACAATAGACTTAGGCTTTGTAAATCTATTGCAGGTTATGGTGGAGCTGGAAGTTTAGGAGCCGGTGGGATCCTACCAGGGACCGGTAACTGAAAAAAGCTACCATATTCATGATATTTTATGCACTATGTCTTGTTGTGCTGAGAACTATGTCTTTAAAAAAAATTTTTGCAGGCCTCAGGTTTCCCAGTGGGGCTGCAGTGGGTGGAAAACAAGGAAAAGGTGTCAGAAAACATTCTTGCTATTCCACAATAAAAATGCAGTTTAGTTATATTTATAAACTTGTTGTATTTATTATGGACTGAACTGGAAAGAATAAGAGTCAAATAACTCTTTATCACTTTGATCAAAGTTTATGGGGCAGCAGGCACACTTGGGGGCCCAGGCGGGTATGGAACAGGACCTGGTGGCTATGGAGGTGGTCCAGGCGGATATGGAACAAGACCCGGTGGCTATGGAGGTGGTCCAGGCGGATATGGAACAGGACCTGGTGGCTATGGAGGTGGTCCAGGTGGTTACGGTGGTGGCCCGGGTGGTTATGGTGGTGGCGGCCCAGGCAGTGCCGGTGGATTTGGTGGTACGTTTTTTGAAGTGTTTAAACATTTCATACTGTATTTCCCTCACACTTTATTTAAATATTCAAATATTTATTTGTTTTTTAAGGGCTTGGTTATGGTCCTGGTGCATTAAAACCACCCAAAAGTATGTAAAACTCATTAAATAATCACATTACTGATGCAATAACCAATCCTTAGGCAAAGTTTATAATCACAAAAACATTTTTTTGTGTGTTATCAGGCTATGGAGGAACTGGAACATTGGGTGGGGCTGGAAGAGGAGGAATTGGTGGAGGTCTTGGCGGTGGTCTAGGAGTTGGACCTGGTGGTGCTGGTGGCATTGGTGGGGGTCAAGGAGTTGGACCAGGAGGTGTTGGGAGAGGTCCTGGAGGCGTTGGAGTGGGTGGAGGTATCATGCAATTTAATAAACATTAAACAGAAGTTTGACAGCAGTGCAAATGTTTTGTTAGAATAGAGGAATACAATTATAGAATTGTAAGGAATACCATTATAATTAGATGACAAGATCCATTGCAAATGCCACAATCCATTAAATACCAATATATATCCATGTTTACATTGAAATACATTCACTACACATCTGTGGCATAAATAGCTTATATGCAGGATATCCAGGTGGTGGCCTGGGAGCTGGAGCTGGAAAATCAGTGGCCGGTTGCATGAACTGCTTAGAATAGTCTTATAAGTTTATAGTTCATCTATTTTTTTTTCTTCAAGACTGGTCATAGCTTTAAGTCCGTTACATAAAAAGATAGCTCAGTCTAATTTGAATCCGAAGACTGATTAGCCGTGATAAACTGCTAATTCGTCAAACTAGTTCTTAAGACTTAGAAGAGGTCTTAAGTTAGCAGCTGTTATGCAACTGGCACCAGGTTGTTGTTGTTTTTTTGTTGTTTTTTAGTATTAACATAATGGTGACTAATTATTACAATGTCATTACATTAGCTTTAGGGCATAAATTTATATTCACTATGAATAAATCTACTAATCTGGCTTGGAATGTTAATAAATCTTTTAAGGTTGCACTTTATTTTACAGTATCTGCTCTTACATGTACTTACCTAAGAAAATACTGGGTAATATAAGGTAACTACATGGGTCAAGGTTAGGTTTCGGGATCAGGGTTGAGGTTTAGGTTAAGGGTTAGTACCTAGTTATTATTGCAATTACTATAATAAGTACATAGTATGTACAGGGGGAACAGTACTGTAAAATACAGTGCTACCACTTTTTAATGTTTTTTAATGCTTAGATCTTTTCAATACTTTTCAGATAGTGAAAATGCAGTCAATTTGCCAAAAACATTGTTTACCCTAATAGATGACAGCACCCTAAAAAAAAAGGTCAAAAGTCATGAGTAAGAAAACTGATTTTGGAAAATTATTTTAGTTTTAAATATACACCGATCAAGCTTAACATTATGATCACCTTCGTAATATTGTGCTGGTCCCCCTTTTGTGGCCAAAACAGCCCTGACCCGTTGAGGCATAGACTCCACTAGACCCCTGAAGGTGTGCTGTGGTATCTGGCACCAAGATGTTAGCAGCAGATCCTTTAAGTCCTGTAAGTTGCAAGGTGGGGCCTCCATGGATCAGACTTGTTTGTTCAGCACATCCCACAGATGCTTGATTGGATTGAGATCTGGGAATTTGGAGGCCAAGTCAACACCTCAAACTCATTGTTGTGCTCCTCAAACCATTCCTGAACCATTTGTGCTTTGTGGCGGGGCTCATTATCCTGCTGAAAGAGGCCACAGCCACCAGGAAACACTGTTTACATGAAAGGGTGAACATGGTCTGCAGCAATGCTTAGGTAGGTGGTACGTGTCAAAGTAACATCCACATGGATGGCAGGACCAAAGGTTTCCAGCAGAACATTGCCCAAAGCATCACACTACCTCCGCCGGCTTGCCTTCTTCCCATAGTGCATCCTGGTGCCATGTGTTCCCCAGGCGCACACGCACCCGGCCATCCACGTGATGTAAAAGAAAACATGATTCATCAGACCAGGCCACCTTCTTTCATTGCTCTGTCGTCCAGTTCTGATGCTTTCAGTGGTGGATAGGGGTCAGAATGGGCACCTTGACTGGTCTGCAGCTATGCAGCCCCATACGCAACAAACTGTGATGCACTGTGTATTCTGACACCTTTCTATTAGAACCAGCATTAACTTCTTGAGCAATTTGAGCCTTGGCCGCCCATGACCCTGTCACCGGTTCACCGCTGTTCCTTCCTTGGACCACTTTTAAAAGACACTGACCACTGCAGACTGGGAACACCCCACAAGACCTGCAGTTCTGGAGATGCTCTGACCCAGTCGTCTAGCCATCACAATTTGGCCCTTGTCAAACTCGCTCAAATCCTTACGCTTGCCCATTTTTCCTGCTTCTAACACATCAACTTTGAGGACAAAATGTTCACTTGCTGCCTAATATATCCCACCCACTAACAGGTGCCGTGATGAAGAGATAATCAGTGTTATTCACTTCACCTGTCATAATGTTATGCCTGATCGGTGTATGTAAAATATAAAGTGATTTATTAGTTATCATAAACATAATTAGTCCCATAGAGGGTTAAACCATAATACATTGTCATTTAGTTGTAAATAATATGCAGTAATATGTACTCTTTTTAAAAGTATGCTAAAGTTTAGTTTTTTCACAAGGGAGTACTAAATTTGCACAGAATCATTCACCTCGATTAAGACCCATAGCAGATACCAGGTAACCAGATATGGATGTGGTTGAAAACATTATTGGAGAAAGTTGAGAAGATTCAGTTGTAAAATATCCAATTGAAACACTACTGACATCTTCACCATCATATGATGATGATGATGATGTAGATCTCAGTTCACATGTTGTTTTTATTGTAGGGTATGGAGGTTTAGGTGGAGCTGGAGGCGTGGGAGGTCTTGGAGGAGGTGCTGGAAGCCCAGTAGGAACCGGTGGAGGTAAAGTTTCTGTTAACAATACATGCATATGCCTATGTATTCAGCATTGTCACATGAGATTAATTATTTCATAGGTGGGAATGAAATTTTATGTTTGAGACCATTTTCATTTTATTCATTATTAATTGTTGTTGTCAGGTCTGAGGTACCCAGGGGGAGCAGGAACAGGGAAACCTGGTAAAACAGGTAAATTCACTTAACTTACTGCATGATTTTTGAGCATCAATTGCATGTAAAATTTGCTGGCTGGTTGCCATCAGATGGATGGATTTTATTTACTTGCGTTTGTTTTAACGTATTAAAGGCTTCGGCACGGGTGCCTTGGGTGGTCAGGGCTATCAGCCAGGTGAGACATTATATCTTTCCTCAATTCTCTTCAGGGAAATGGGGTTATCCACACCTTCTATTGTCATCCCAGTTGAATTTATGAAGCGCTTTGAAAGAGCAGATATCAAGATACAGAGTTACAGTGGGTCTGTTTATCTTGCAGGTGGTGTCCCTGGATATGGGACTGGTGTAGGTCCAGGTGCTGGATATCAACAACCATATCCAGGTAATGAAGACAAAACTAAAGGAAACATTGTGACAACTTTAATGTGCACATCACCAACTCTGGGGATTCGAGAAAGCATTGGTTATATTTTAGATGTTATTCAAGAGTTAGTTGACAAAAAAATCTCATGTTTTTCCAAACCCATGTCTTCTAGAGAG
Source organism: Paracanthobrama guichenoti (assembly GCA_018749465.1). Classification (NCBI taxonomy): domain Eukaryota; kingdom Metazoa; phylum Chordata; class Actinopteri; order Cypriniformes; family Gobionidae; genus Paracanthobrama; species Paracanthobrama guichenoti. The sequence goes on along the minus strand of CM031963.1, from coordinate 20,539,394 downwards.
ACACGATCACTGGATATGATGAACAGATTTAAATGGTAAACAAAGCTCAAATGCCCATATTTGATGTGCTCTATGTATGTGTGTTGATCAATGTTTAGAAGTGGATAAAAGGTTAAGATAAATCTGTTCATCATAAGCAATCGTGTCTCTTCAGAAGATTTAAATTACTTTGCTTCAAAAAGTTCATAAAAGGTTTGAGTGAGTGGACTTTTAAGTGAGGGATAAAAGTCTGTCCGATTTTATTAAAAATTTTCAAATGTAATTTGTGTTTCAAGATGAACTAAAGTCTTTGGGGTTTGGAATGACATTATGGTGAGTAAATAATGAGAATGATGAGAATTTTCATTTTTTTGGTGAACTATTCTTTTAAGCATTTAAATGAGAATAAAGAAATGGGGGCAAAACAAAAAGTTAAGCAATTTTTCATTACAATTCTGAATAAATTACATGAGTTTGTAAGATTGTTCTGTACAACAAGGTTGCATATAAACAGTGCAGTACAGACTGCAGTGTATGTGTGTGGAAAGAAAGCTAATACATGTGATACTATACCAGGGAATTCATTTATAAAATGTAGGAGTGTGATAATTACAGCAAATTTACTTCAATTGTTTGAATTTCTCACAAAACAAATCCAACCAAATAATGTAAAAAGTCTTAAACGGCAAAGACATTCAAACTATCTACAACATTTTGCTGAATCTAAACCTGAATTAATGTTGGTGGTGTGTAAATAAAAGTCTGCAGGGTGATGTTTTCTTGAACCAGTGTGATTCAATAATCAATGGAAGTGGTTTAGAGTGATTAATGAAAAGTTGTGATGTTGTATTGTAGGCTATGGAGGCACTGGTGGAGGGGGACCTGGAAGTGCTCCACTTACACCTCAGCAATGTAAGACATGCTGCTATTACGTTGTCGTTGTTGTTAGCTAATATTTCAAATGCTGCGCATGATAAAATGAAAGTTTGTACTAGAGCTGTACATTATCCACAGCCAATTACAAGTATTTATTCTATTTAAATGTGTGATTCTTTATAGCAAAAGCAGCCAAATATGCAGCTCTTCAAGGCTTTCTAGGTGCAGGAGGCAACAGAGGTACGTAAACAGATATAAAGGCACTTCTTTCAATCTTTTTTATGGTCCATACTGCAAAAACCTGTCGAAACAATGACTTTTAGTTGTACATGTTTTACTGTTCATGTTCATTTTCATTTACAAAATGAAATCGACATTTACTTACTTTCATAATACACATTCCTATGCTTATTATAAATGACTACCACCGTTGCCTCTGGCTTTTGGCTTGCTCAGTTGGGGACACCTAAATTTCATCTATATTACCGATCTGCCCGCATTGACACTATATGATACTTGAAATTAGCTGGATAACATCACCGTTTCACCAGAACGGCTGTACAAATTCTGTTGCATTATTTTCCTGTTAACAATGTGAAGCTGCTTTGAAACAATTGGACTTGTTAAAAGCGCTATATAAATAAAGGTGACTTGACTTGACTACTCTTCAGTGCATGTTATTCCATAAATGTATGTAAGTAAAATGGGTTGCACACAAGTTTTATATTGACCTTAAGGCTAAATAGAAAGCATGAACCAAAATACCACAGTAATTTATGGGAACAGTGTTGTAGTCAGGGTTATTATAGTTAACTAAAACTAAAATAAAATTAAAAAAAACTTTTTTTCTTACTTTTTAAACGTATTAATTTTTTTAGTTGCCAAGGCAATATTTCTAAAGGTGCATTCACGTAATTGCCATAACTATAAAAGCATTCACGTGATCGAAGAACAATTACAATTTTAGACTCGTAAATTTAATGAGCTACGACTTGTACCACGTGACCGCTGTTAGAGAAACAATAGATCACATGTGTAACCCCAGTTCTCTGATAGCCTAAAGTGAGGTGTCTCACTGTGGGATAAACCCCTTCCGCTTATTCCTCAGAAGGCCTATTACATTATGCCAGCCCCAATTGGCTGGCAGATGTGATGTTGTGTCTTATAAACTTTCTAATGAACTAGGGCTTGGTGATATGGCTGAAAACTGTATCACGATATAAGTGTTTCATATCGGTCGATAACGATAATTATCGATATTTTTTATAACCCATTTAAAATAAGGACCAGGAGAAAAATATATTACATTTAAAAAATATATATTTTAAACTTAAACTCTGATTATAATCCCCTCAGTTATAAAAATCACAATGAACACTTAACAATTATCTCTTAACATTAAGGTGCAGTGCCTCCGTTTAGATGCTTTGTCATAAAGCACTGATACAGAGTAACGTTACCTCTCCATGTTGTTTCAAAGAATAGCACAACGGCGAGTGCGTCGAGTATAAACACCTTCCCAAACGGACAAGGCACGCGCACAGTCAGTGGAGGCTCGCGCTGCAGAGCCAGACGAAAGTATAAACAAGGTTTAAGGTGGTTAAACAAGTTTGTGGTATTACCAGGCTTCATGGGGATTGACGGTCTTGCATAATTTGCAGATGACATTGGAGTCGTCTGCAAATGCCCTCTGCGACAACCGGTGCTTCCAGGATGGCTTCTTTTTCCCTGTCAGAGAGATTAGCCAAGTTAAGCCATTGTCCTCTCTCTTGAATAACCATTGTGGCCATGGCTTTGCCCGTGGCTTGAACCGTGCATCTCTGGAGACGCAGAGAGAGATCCGTAATGACACAGATCTCTTCCCACTGTGTCTGACCTGGAATGGTAAACGCTTAGTCCTGCAATTCCACTTGGTATGAGGTCAGCATAGAGATCGCATTCAGAGCCCTGACAGAGAGAGCGACTGCCTTTATATGTGCGTTCTGTCATGCTTGACTGGAATCAGGTTTGCAACCACTGTGCACTTTGGATGCAGGTGCGCGGCAACCAATGGCTCTGGGGGGGCATTCCGAGAAGGCCTTCCTTGTCCACCCCCTCCACATCAAGAGCGGTAAATGGTTTGTCCTTCCATGTAACCGCGACCTCCTACAGGAGCTCTGGAAATACAGGAAGGAGTTGTTGTGCTGCCTGTTTCGCTCTCGGCAGTCTCGTACACTCGTAGCAAGACTTTGCAGTCTCTGCTACCACAGTCGGCGATGGAATATTTTGTTTTTCTGCAGTGCGTTTGCACACATCTTGCAGATCAACACTGAGAAGCAGAGAGGATGGTGCCCCGCTGGCCACCTCCGTGGATCCCGCCGCAGTGAGAAGTTGTGCCGGGTATGCAGGGGGGAGAAAAGGGGAGTCCTCAAAATCTTCCTCTTCTTAAGAGAGAAGAAAGTCTGATTGTCCCTCTTCATTGAAATCAAGTGCGTCCTCATCCGTGTTGAGCACACTGGACAGAGGGACGCATGCATCAAGTTGTTCACCCCAGGATAAGGCTGCCGTGGTGGGCACCTCTACAGGAATGGATACCTGCGGAGTGGCAGCTGGAGAGTGGCTAGGTGACATGAGGGGATCCAGGCCTGACAGTGCTAGCCTGTGACGAAGGCTCTTCTGCATGTTTCAGCCCAAGAGCAGACCAGGTGTGTGTCCATGAAATTTTGTTCCCGCATGAACAAATTCGCATAGAATCTCCCTCAGTAGCTGGGATAGTCTGTATTGCTGCAGCCATCATTGTATCAAACAATCCTTGCAATCGGCTGGAATGCAAATTGAAGGAGCCAGGCAAAAAACGGTGTGGTGGCCAGTAGTTTGTCCAGAAGTTTGTTGAAGTTTTATCCAAAATTTGTAGGCTTCGTTGTGTCGCTCCTCTTATAGAGGGGTGAGGAAGCCACGTCCAGACAGTGTCTGCCAGCCAACTGGGGCTGGCGTAATGTAATAGGGCGTCTGAGGAATAAGCGGAAGGGGTGTATCCCACAGTGAGACATTGAAACGTATGCTAATGTATGCTAAGACTAAGAGAACAATCTGAGAACGTGAACAGCTCCAGTTACAGCATCATGTGTTGTAATCTCTTATTATGACATGACGTGAATGCAGCATAATTTCCGTTTAGTTTAACTGATGGACTAAAATAACTAAAACTGAAATAAAAATGTATTAATAAAAATGTAAAATAACACAACTGAATTATTAAAACTTTAAACTATTATAATTTTTATGAATTAGTTTTTCTTTTATATTTTCCATTTTCATTTTTAAAAATTTGATTTGGTCTCTCAATGATAATAAAATAACACTGTAGTTTGAATAAAATCACTGTTATCAGTAGTGGCGGTAGTGACAGTGTCTTTTCCTGTAGGGGGCGCAGGATGCCAAGGCAAATACTGCGGAAGGAGGAGGAAGTGAGAAACCAGCGGAGAGAAGTGACCTCATAAACAAGTGGTGCTACTGCCTGATCTCAAATGCACTTTTTTACAGTTTAAAAGTGCCTAATTTTATATGTTTTTTTTTTGTTTTTGTTTTTTCAGCCATATGATTAGATGTGATATGAACCTCACAAGGCACTCTTTGCACTGCCTAACTTCCCTTATTTACTTAGGTCACTAGACATTTCTTTTTTTTTTCTTTTTTTTTACAGACATTTTACCATTTAATGTTCCATCTCAAACTACTGCAATTCCAGCTGTGCATCTCTTATGGTTTTGCTGCAGTTGCTCACTTACACACTTGCTGAATATTCAGACACATGTCATCTAGGGTTGTGTCGCTGCTATTTTAAGATGAACTGACGGTGGGGGGAGCAGCGTCATTTTCTGGCTATGTATCAAAAAGTAAAGGGAGACTATTCTCCAGCTGTATGCATAAGACTTCTTTTCCAGCATCTCCAGTCTTTCAAAGTATAGTCAACAAAGGAATGGGATTTAGGCATGCACATTTTTTAGTCGTACAAGAACAAAATGCTTGTCATTACTGCAGTAGACAGCATCTAAGTACTGAGGATTACAAGCTGTCTTCAAAGATACCTCAGGAACTTGAAGCGGTTTCTTTTCTAGTATCCTGACCCTAGTAAAACCTTGTTTGTGTTTGTTTGTTTTAACATAACTCTTATTAAATTAAAATGTTGGGTTTTTAAGAGTATCTATGCATTCAACCCAACTTATTTTGGTGTTTGTGTGTTGTGAATGATGTAGGCTATCTGTGTTTGTATAAGTGCAACTATTCAAATGTGACCTGAAAGTATGATAAAAGCAATTCATCTAGTGAATCGCCTCGCATTGTTTACCTTTGTTCTTCACTTTTATGCACTTGTTACTTTTGTGAAAGTCCAACTAGTTCACGTTTGTATGATCTTGGATTTTATTTGGGCCCTTTATCCATCATTCTAAAAAATAAATTGTAAAAACAAAAGGATGTTTTTGTTTTCACTCACAATCTACTCTTAAATGCAGGGGACACATGAAAAGGCATGTGGGATTTTATTTTTTAATAAAATATTTAAAATAAAATTTCACAAATGTTTTCTGTCAGTTATATAACTATATGTTATCACCCAAACTAAAATTTCAGTATTGTAATATATGTTATAATTTTATTTATATATTATTTATTTACTATCTCCTTACCTTAGCCCGATTCACAGTGGTAAGCTTGAAATAATGTGCTATAATTTGAGATGTTCTGGTAGCTTTCTGCTGGAAATTTGAGCATGGCGCCATTACCTCACTTCTGTATACATGAAGGAGTTCAGCTTGCATGTGAGGATGCTGCAGGTGGCGGATCATTTATAGCCTTTTCTCACAGCAGCTGGAATAATTAAACGTTTCATTTTGAAGGCGGATTGTAATCCAGAAAGGTCCAAACGATAATCATCAGTAACAACTGGAGATTCACCCATAAGCAAAAGTTTAGACTGTACAGAAATTGAAATCTACTGTAACACTAATACACACTAAATAATGTAATGTAAAATCTTTTTCTCCGTTGATCAGAATAAAAGTGGCAGTCATGTTTCCGGTGAAAACTCTTATTTTGGTGATACTTCCGAGATGTAGAATCTGTGATTCTCCACACACGGTGCGGTGAATGAATGACAGCCACACATACTCCACAAAACATTAGATTAATCCACGCTGAGGACCCGATGCATGTAACGATAATAATTCCGCATATAACTGCAATTGCAGGTTTCAAACAGAGATGGCGACAAAGAGGCAAAACTTACAGACTGCAGCTTTAAATTGCCTCATGTCTATAATATTACAATACACGGATGAAAGTAAACAACTTACAGAGCTCTAGTTGTACCAGTGCCATCTCTCTGCTGCAGTTTCATTTTGGCATTGATAGTGTTGACATAGAAACACACAAATCTGAGGATGCAAACAGCTCACAGGTTGCCATTTCGAATTTACGGTTAGCATCTTCTTGTTTTGGGTGAGAATCTGTAAAAGTTGTGTGCTGTTTGTTTTTGCCGGTCAGTGACTGTCTACAACTCTGGTGCAGGTATGACGTCACTTTGATGCAGTTAGCATCACTCTGGTTCCCTCAACAAAAAAAAACAATAGGATTTCCCTATAGGCTTTTGGATTATGCAAAAAAAAAAAAAGCACTGTGATCAACACAAGTTTATAATAATTTGTCCATCAAGATAATTATCACAGATGAACACAACTTTTATTAATTTTGAAGCCTAAATGCAGTCGCCAGAAGTAAAAGGCTAAGGTGCTATAAACGGACTACACCATGGTCCCGCGATTTCAACGTCACCATCACAAAGCTTCCGAAAACTCTTTCAGTTTTTATTTTAAAACATTTTCCCAGAACGTTTGAGTTAGAATAGTTTATAAGAGCACACTTATGAGCCTAATGGGGCTGTAAAAGCGGACTGAGTTTCCCTGTAGGCATGATGATGTTTATTGTCCCCAACAGCCTCTGCAGTCCCATTTAGCAACTTGTTAACAACCGCCTTTTTCAAGACTAACAGCTTAAAAAATGATGACTGGGGTAATACTGATGTATTTTATGTCGTAGAATAAAACGTGAAATTATCTTGAGCTTCCCCTTTGAATCCCATTCAAAAAAATCCATTGATTTCGGGACGAGGGAACCGGAAGTGCTAAAATACTAACTCGCTTCCGCGTTTTGTCCCTAAGGTTTTGTCCTACAAAGTGATGTCATACCTGCACTACCTTTTTTTTTTTTTTTTTTTTTTTTTTTTTTTTGCCTGAGCAATCTTTTTTTTAATGTATTGATGCTCAAAACAATACACAAGTTTATTAAAAAAATAAAAAAAAATACATAACAACAACAACAAAAACTGGAGGAATAATATAAATTAAACATATTGATAAATTATGAGAATTATATAATTTTTGTTTAGTTTTTTTTGTTCTCAGATAATTTAATTGAAAAGAGGTATTTTTCAAGTTCTTTCACAAAAATAAGAAAGAGAGGTTTGGCATTTAGATATTTAGATTTATGAATGTGGAATTTAGCGAGTCATCCCAGCACTACTCTATAATCTTACGGAATGTGCTGATGATGTGTTGTCTGCACGAGCAGGGTGTGCAGAGGTATGGAAATACATTGGCAGACAAGCAGGTAACATTGGCAGACACAAACATTTTTAGGTCCTGTGACTTCCACAGAAGATATATGTACATGTTTTAATATTTGACCCCTTCTATTATTGATGGCTGAGGATGTGAAGAGAGTTTCAACAAGTATAACAAGTGTTACAAAACACTACAAAAACAAATAGCTTAATCTACCTTTAAATGATAATGAGCAATTTATTTGTTACAGTATTTATTCATCTTTGTCAATGTTATAGTTAATAAAAATGAGTTAGTAAAATGCAACTGTTGTTATTGTTAGTGATAGGTCCAATAAATAAAAATCATGTTTATGTTAACTAATGTAGTTAACTAATGTAACTACTAACAAACCTTATTGTAAAGTGTTTTTCGAAGCCTAATTGTTTCAGTATAGTTTCTAAGTGTATTACACATAATTCAGACAGCAAACATTCTTTTAAAAAAAAAAAAAAAAAAAAAAAAAAAAGGAAATTGCTTCACTTGTTCCTCTCATGGATGTAAGTGGTCCAGAAACAAATGCGTGGTGAGCAGTTCCAAAGCAAGATCCATTCACAATTTCTCTCGCATGAATACATTTACACAAACCCTCTCTTCATGAAGGAGTGGGATTTAAATGCAAGGCTCTGCACGGTCATGTAGTTTATGAGGGCGATCAGCTGGTGATACCGGTCGGGACGTTGGGTAACTCTATCCTCCGATAGTTGAAGTTGAAGGTGGGCTAAAGTTAGGAGGAGTGGGAGGGATTTATATCTCTTTTTCAGACACTTGGCAGGAAATAGAATAGTGCAGCTCAGTGCAGCATAGCTATGATATGAAAGAAAAACTGAGTCTGTTGTTTGCAACTGCTTTCCTTTCTGAGACTGCTTTCCTCTCCTCCCACTTCACTCCACCCCTGAAATGAGTGGGGGACAGTAAGAAGACTAGTAGAGCGCTACCGCAGCTGCTATGCTTAAGTCTTGTCAGGACCTGTATTGCCGGAGAGGAGGAAAGGCAAGGTAAGTCAAATTGGACTCGTTTTGTTTACTAGTTTACGTTTTCTCTGAAATTTCAATGTCTTTTTCTCGTCTTTTTCGTCAAAGTTGACACACAGCTGTGGTTTCAGTCATGTTGCTACATGCGTCTCAGTGCATTTCTTGTAAAAACAAAAACAGGAACTTCTTTGTCAACAGCCTGCTTTCAGATTGTCACAAGATATGGTTATTGGGCTCGTTAAATACGAGCTTAAATACAATATGTTATTTTGTTACTTTATCTTCTAGATGTGCTGTAAATGTGTGCTCTTGTGAGATGGCTTGAGTCGCCTTAGGCATAGTCAACAAAAGCAGAATTGTGTTTGTATTTATGTAAATACTTAAAGAGAATTCAGACTTAGTTTGTTTCACTCCAGTTCTGTTCCACTCCCACTTCTCTACTGAGAATCTGGTTTAACAGAGTGATGCAGGACAGTAACACTGACTTTTAGATAGACTTTTGCAGTTCATTAGACAGTCAAACTTGTACAAACAGGAATTATAAATGAGGTTATAGTTTCTACTAAATTCTAACTGTTAAAGTGCAGTGTTACTAGTGGATGAAATATGCAAAGTATTAAAGTATCTAGACAAAACACATTTGAGTTAAAGCAGAAGAGTTTCCACATTTAACAGAACTTGATGCATTAACTAACGGGCAATACATTTGTCACGCTTTTTTTTTTAACATAAATGCTTTAGAAGTATGTTTTATTGTTAGTTCATGTTAACTAATGTTAACAAAATGTGTAAAGTGTTTCCTTAATTTAAAAAAAGGCTGTTGAAGAGACTCAACTGATGCTCAAACACTGTAATGAAACCAGTTCAATTACAATTCACACAAAATGTTAATAATATACTGATAGTAATAGTACCCAGAAGGTCTATATGTTGCTGTAATGAAGAAAGAAAGAATAATTTTTGTGCTTGGAAATGAAATGAGTAAAAATGCATTCAGTAGCACTCAAGTAAAGCGCAAATTCTCCAAATTAATACTTAAAGGGATAGTTCACCCAAATAATGAAAATTCTATCACCATTTACTCACCCTCAAGTTGTTCCAAACCTGCATGAATTTCTTGCTCTGCTGAACACAAAAGATATTTTGAAGTATGTCAGTAACCTGAGCCCCATTGACTTCCATAGTATTTTTGGTTGCACTTGTATGTACAATGTACTTACCTAAGAAAGTACTGGTAATATAAGGTAACTACATGGGTTAAGGTTAGGTTTAGGGGTAGGTTCAGGGTTAATACCTAGTTATTACCCAGTTATTATAATTATTCTAAGTACATAGTATGTACACAGGGAACAAGACTGTAAAATAAAGTGCTACTATATTTTCCCCCCCCATACTGTGGAAGTCAATGGGGCCCATCAACTGTTTGGTTACCCACATTCTTCAAAATATCCTTGCTTGTGTTCAGCAGAAGAAAGAAATTCACACAGGTTTGGAACAACTTGAGGGTGAGTAAATGATGAATAATAATTTTTTGCCTAGGTGAACTGTCACTTTAAGTATAGTAATGGAGCACAACTACTTCACACCCTGCTTTTCTGCTCTCTGTTTGCTATGTTTAAGACTTCATGGTGTGCACGGGTGTGTTTGTGTGTATAATGTGCATGTGTTTCCGTGAAAGGGCTGTATGTTGTTGAATGGAAGGATGGAAGAGCAGATAACCACCAGCTGTGGAACACATGACAGGCATCCTGTTGCAAGAGAGGAAAAGCCCCTGGAATTCGCTCTAGTTTTATTTTATTCAGTTCAACTCAGGCCCATTCTGTCGGGGGTAGCGTGTAGTTGAATCCAAAGGATGATGACATACCTGGATGACGTTAATACGAGACAATGAACTGAAGCAACAGGGCTTAAATACACTGAGTAAGATGATCAACAGGAAACAGGTGTGGGCTAATTAGAAACAATGATGAAACTAATGAATGACTAAAGCTGGGCATACATGCGATTTTTGCTGTTGTACGAGCTTGCAGATTATTTTTTTCTCTCGGGAAAAATCGCGTGGACAACGTGGATGCTCGAATGGTGCATGTGAGAGGAATTACCGAGCACGTTACGAGCACCTCCTGACCTCACGATAATTTTTCAAAGTGAGCCAATATTTGGCATGACATTTCAAAATGTCTCACTTTCAACATTTGATATGTTATCTATATTCTATTGTGAATAAAATATAAGTTTATGAGGTTTGTAAATTATTGCATTCCTTTTTGATTCACAATTTGTACAGTGTCCCAACTTTTTTGGAATCGGGTTTGTAATTATATAATGACCAAATACAACCATAAACAAATGTTCAGTCTTACTTGTGAAAGATAATTCCCCAAGACCTGTTTCCAAATGTGCAGCGATTTGTACAGCCCCAAGCAGCACACGAAGCAGGCATTTTTCTCAATTCCAGTCATGAGAGTTATGGGAAAGTCGCCCTCCGCAATATGGCGGCGCCGTTGACGTACGATCCAGCGGTCAATGGGGCTTAGTTATTATGTCTATGGTTGCAGCCCTTCACTCTCCAGTCCCCACATATCTCTCCAGACCATGTGAAAACTATCTTTTCAGACAGAGACAGAACATTTCGCATAAGATTTGCATACGTAGACATAGTGCTGTAATGGTGCATCTGCATGCAGGGAAGCCAGAGAAAACAGAAGAATCTCCAAAATCTCCTCAAATTATACCTCAAAAGGTAAGCAGACAGGGTGAAAACACATCTAACATAACAGTGACCGGACAGAAACTAAAAGCACTGAAAGCTGAAAGCACTGAACAAAGGAGCACAGGAACAAATCAAAATACTAACTGAAAGTCTAAACACGAACTGAATGTCCAAAACCAAACAGACACGTGACAAGTACACACATAGTATGGAGATATTTATTTGGTGTCTGAGGCAAATTCTTAGCTAAGAGCAAAAACGTCACAACAAATTTTCTCAAGAAACTCAAAGTCTCAAGAAAATAAATATTATTGACAAAAATGTATCTACAAATACTGTTGGGTCAGAATTCCATAGGAAATGAATACAGGTCAATTTGACCCCCTTTATGCATTCTTGGGGTAGTGATAAAAAATAAAATAATAAAAAATAAAAACACTTTTCCACCCTATGACCAAGAAACATGAAAAAGTAATTGATGAGGGTTACAAACAAGTTTTTGGGAACAATTATATCAATTAAATAAATGTTTTCATTGATTGATAAAATATTTTAAAAATCATATCATGCTGGGTCAATTTTACCCCCTTTATGAATTCTAGGGTTAAGAGCAGATCTGGTACATCACATAGTATTTATTCAAGTGATCCAACTTACTCTGTCATGAAACTCAGATGGCAGTGGCACAGGTTGATAGGTCCTTAACTTAATCTGCTTGCAATCACATCATTCTTTATAGGGCACAACTGATTGGTTCCTGCTGTATCAGTAGCCTATCCCCGGTTTCACAGACAAGGCTTAAGCTAGTCCTAGACTAAAATGCACGTTTGAGCTGTTTTAACTGAAAGCAACTTGCACTGACATGTCTTAAAATATGTCAGTGCCATTGTTTTTCTAAGGCACGTTTATAAAAGCTACTTAAATGCCCTAATTACTCTACTAATTGAACTATGGCCTAATCCTAGTTTAGCCTAAGCCCTGTCTGTAAAACTAGTGCTTGCTGTTCAACCTTCAAATACTTGGCCATCATTTGCTATAGCAGTGTAGTGCACTTTCAGAAACCCTCCAACTTCCCCAGCTCCACCTGTATAGATCTACTATGGGTAATTCATGTACGCTCTATTGTACAGCAGCGGCATGTTTTTCTTGCTTGTGTAACCAGTCCTACCTGACCTCCTATGAGCGGGATTCAGCCACTAGCGTCAGTCGCTAACACGCCTCTTGAGGCTAGAGGAGTGATGTTTACATGCAAGTGTCATTTGCGTCAACGACACCAGTTATAAACACTTTATTCTGTGTTGATTAGGTTTGTGGAGTAGGACAAAATAGTGAAAATATAGATATAAAAGCAATAATTACAATAGATAGATTAAATAAGATTATCAGAAAGTCAAAAGAAACCTACCTCTCCCATAAGATTACAATGCAAAAGGGAAGAGGAGGAGACAGAACAGAAAGTTATGTTGATTGATTTGTGACATCACAACAATTAAAGGGGAAAGCACTTATTTTCTATCAGGCAGCCACATCAGGTATATGTAAATGAACAATTTTGTGTGAATTCTACAAAACAATACATAGAAGTCCCGTACTTGCTCTGCAGCAGTAGCAGCAATAACCAACAGCAGCAGTAATAACAGCAGATCTATTCCGCCAATACCAAAAATATCAACACTGTCATATCCATTACCATGCCAAACACTCCAAGAGTTGTCATGACAGAACTATATATATATATATATATATATATGTGTGTGTGTGTGTGTGTAATTTTTCCTATTTCTCTCTTTTTCTCTCTCTTTTTGTTAGGTGTTGTGAATGTAATTCTGTTCTTTCCAACTGGTACTATGAAAGAGATGGACAGTTCTTCTGTAAGAAAGATTACTGGTCACGATTTGGGGAGCAGTGCCACGGATGCTCAGAGTCTATCACCACCGGTCTCATTATGGTAAGAAGTTAGAACATAACATTGATAATGATGTTCATAAAGATTAGAAATGTGTGATCAGAGGTGGAATTAATAGTTAAAGGGTTACTTCAGCGATTAGCATTAAGCTTTGTATCAGTAGAAACCCGGTAGTATATTTGAATGATCGTGCTTCCCCCCTCATATCCCCCTGAGATGAGAGATTTATGTATTTCATTTCTGGAAAAAATCCTCAGATGACGCAAATATCGTCATTTTGCGTCATCTGAGGATTTTTTGGCCAGAGGCTAGAGACTACGAGAGATTTATGTAGTAGGAGCTAGTGCCGCATGTTTTCCCATTGGGGGTGGGATCTCACTCACAGCGCTCGGCTTGGGCAGCTGCGGGCATTCATGTAAACGGAGCGGTGCGGAGCAAAGTGAGTGTTTCAACTTTTCAAATGAATTCTTATGAAAGTTAAGCTTCCATAGGCATGATCTGAACACGCGCTGTGAACGTATGCCGCACCCGCGCTTACCTCAGCTCTTCGCTCTCGTGATGAATGTAATCTGACTCCTGCTGCGTTTGTGCTGTGACACTCGCTCGGCTCACTCACATTATATTGAACAGACACGTTCAGTTTTTAATTATAGTGTCTGTTCTCTAACTGAACTAAATTATTTTATTATTATAAAACAACGGTAGGGGCGGTGCCGCGGTGGGCAAGTGATCCAGTGATCCAGTAGCAGTGGCTTTGGGAGTGGCCTCGTAGGGCAGCAAAGCAAGTGCATTCTGGGAGTTGTTGTCTTTCATCCACATGAGCCAAAAATACATTTTCTGGCTTTTCTCAGTCTAGAAGGCACCAAATTCAAAAATAATTTCACATTTCTACTACATAAATGACCCAATTTAAATACACATTCATCTTCCCGGCACTGAAGTACCCCTTTAAGTAAAAAATCCACTCGATGAACAGTACATCGGTACCATATACACTGAAAAGAAATTGGCGTAGGATTTACATTGAATTCTGAAGTAGACTGAAATAGTATTTTCTTGTAAAACATTACAACTACAAAAATATCTTTTTTAGTGTAGTTTATTAGCCTTTATTGTAGATTGTATTTATTGCTCTGTATTGGCTAATATTGGTTATTTGTGCATGCTCATTTCCTCTATTTTTACATTTTGTTTACTGCTCAATTAAAGTTCATCTTTAAAAACACTAATAATTAAACACTGTTAAACAATCTTTAGCAAAGCATGTTATACTTTACATTATAATGTTGTGATGCCTAAATTGACTTATAGCATTTAAAATGATTAATCTTATTTTTAGTACTTTATTTTTATTTTTTTGTTAAAATAATATAGAACTTTAATATTGTACATAATATTAAAAATATATATTATCAGCTACTAATGCCTAGAAAGTAGCATCCCCATGTTTGAGTGCCTCTGAGTAGTTTAACAAGACATCTGTTCTCCCGAAATCAACGGAATTTACTAGAACAAAACATGACATCATTCAAATCTGACATTTAATTTTTTGAGAAGATACAGAGTAGATCAGCGGGCATTAACCCAGTGGATTCAGGAATGCATGCATTTTTAGAATTTTTAGCTTGGATTCTTTTGTGTTTTGTCACTGTTTCCTGCCTTGACCTGAGGGCTGACGAGGCGACCCCTCCCACTCACAATCTCGCTTCCTTTCATTGTGCCGTTTCACTTGAATGATGTCACCCGCCCTGTCCCACCTCAACACCTCCCTCATGGTTTCAGCTGAATTCAACAGTACTAGAACATAATAGACTGACTTTCTCTTCCTTTCATCTCTGCAGGTGGCTGGGAACCATAAATACCATCCCGAGTGTTTTCTCTGTGAAAGCTGTGGCATAATAATTGGAGATGGCGATTCTTTCTCTCTAGTGGATTATGCCAATTTATACTGGTTGGTTTTTGTCAAATAATTTGATTACTCACTGATCTTTTGAAGATTTTGATGGAAAAGTCCCTCCGTTTTGTCAGGTTTATGTTCTATGTCTCTTTTCTTCTTCTCTCTTAGTGGACAGTGTCATTACCAGAAGGTTTCAACACAGCATTCAGCAGCAAAATGTTCACGGTTTCCTCATACAGTGACATCGATGTCATTTCCTCCCTCTGCAGAAAGCAGGCGAGGTTTAACCTTCACTGTGGAGAAGAATGATGCAGGCAATTTGATCACTGTGTCTCAGTGAGTCGTTCGTTTAGACACAATCAACTCAAAATAATATGGGGCCACAAAACATAATTTAATTAAGACTAAATTTAATGAATATTGATATTTTCCTTCCCCAAAAATTCCAGGCTGGACTTGCATAACCTGAGTCCTGAGGTTAAGCCCTTGATCCATGTTGGAGACAGGATTCTTGAGATCAATGGAATATCTGTCCAGAACATTCCACTCAATGAGGTCGGTCCAGTGACTGAGATAAGACAATAATACAGATAATCTGCATGACACATCTCCTTTTACCATTATTCTACTTATCTCTTCATTTTTAACAGATAGATCTGGTGGTTCACGATACAGAGCATTGGCTACAAATCACAATTGAACATGACCCTAAAGACCTCACAAAACAGGAGGACCTATCAGGCCTACTGGGAGAAGAACTGGACCAACCTGGAAAACTAAGTTTCTTTCCCCTTCCCAGCAGCAGACGAATAACCCCTCGATCAAAAATTATTCTGTACGGTTTATTATTATGGTTCTATCAGATTCTTTTTTTAAAAATGAGATACTAAACTACAAATGTTTTCTAATTATAAGGATTTTTTTGCTTTCAGGTAAAAATATCTAAACATCTAAGCAACATACATTTTTGAGAAGCAAAATTAGGCTGACTTTAAGAAAACACATCCTGAATTAAGTTTTCGGTAGCACTTTGTTTTACAGTCCTGTTCCGCATGTACATACAGTGTACTTATAGCAATTACAATAACTGGGTTATAACTAGGTGCTAAACTTGAACCTAACCCTAAACAAATATTATAAAAATTAAATTATATAAGCTTTCTGGACCAATATACGATATATGTGACCCTGGGCCGTACGGGTACATTTGTGTCGTACAGTAGATTGTTAAATATATAAAAAAATGTATTATTAGTAGTAATATGCATTGCTAAGGACTTCATTTGCATATACACTCACCTAAAGGATTATTAGGAACACCATACTAATACTGTGTTTGACCCCCTTTCGTCTTCAGAACTGCCTTAATTTTACATGGCATTGATTCAACAAGGTGCTGAAGGCATTCTTTAGAAATGTTGGCCCATATTGATAGGATAGCATCTTGCAGTTGATGGAGATTTGTGGGATGCACATCCAGGGCATGAAGCTCCCGTTCCACCACATCCCAAAGATGCTCTATTGGGTTGAGATCTGGTGACTGTGGGGGCCATTTTAGTACAGTGAACTCATTGTCATGTTCAAGAAACCATTTTGAAATGATTTGAGCTTTGTGACATGGTGCATTATCCTGCTGGAAGTAGCCATCAGAGAATGGGTACATGGTGGTCATAAAGGGATGGACATGGTCAGAAACAATGCTCAGGTAGGTCGTGGCATTTAAACGATGCTCAATTGGCACTAAGGGGCCTAAAGTGTGCCAAGAAAACATCCCCCCACACCATTACACCACCACCACCAGCCTGCACAGTGGTAACAAGGCATGATGGATCCATGTTCTCATTCTGTTTACGCCAAATTCTGACTCTACCATCTGAATGTCTCAACAGAAATCGAGACTCATCAGACCAGGCAACATTTTTCCAGTCTTCAACTGTCCAATTTTGGTGAGCTCATGCAAATTGTAGCTTCTTTTTCCTATTTGTAGTGGAGATGAGTGGTACCCGGTGGGATCTTCTGCTGTTGTAGCCCATCCGCCTCAAGGTTATGTGTGTTGTGGCTTCACAAATGCTTTGCTGCATACCTCGGTTGTAACAAGTGGTTATTTCAGTCAAAGTTGCTCTTCTATCAGCTTGAATCAGTCGGCCCATTCTCCTCTGACCTCTAGCATCAACAAGGCATTTTCGCCCACAGGACTGCCGCATACTGGATGTTTTTCCCTTTTCACACCATTCTTTGTAAACCCTAGAAATGTTTGTGCGTGAAAATCCCAGTAACTGAGCAGATTGTGAAATACTCAGACCGGCCCGTCTGGCACCAACAACCATGCCACTCTCAAAATTGCTTAAATCACCTTTCTTTCCCATTCTGACATTCAGTTTGGAGTTCAGGAGATTGTCTTGACCAGGACCACACCCCTAAATGACCAATTCAAAATGGCGCTGCCGTGTTCGGTCGCCGTTCAGGTCGCTCCGCGAAGACTGTGCTTTTATTTACTATTTTACTTTCTTTTACTCTCAATTTTTACAAACTTATCATCTGCATTGATCTACTATGACAGCAAAACTCTTTTGGACATTGGTTACCTCTACACTGGACTGTTTCAGGACACTTTCGCCGATACTCTGTGGCCATCTGAGATCCTTCGGGACGGCGAGTTGAACAATGGACAGACGAGTCAACGGCGAAGAATCAAGAAACACCGTGGGAAACGCGCTGGAATTCGAAACAGACTGAGGAAAAGGGCATTCAGTCCTCCTCTCCCGAGCATTCTTCTAGCAAATGTTCAATCCTTGGAGAATAAGATGGACGATCTTAGAGCCAGGATAAGTTTTCAACGGGACATGAGAGACTGTAACATCTTTTGTTTGTCCGAAACATGGCTCACGCCCACGGTCCCGGACACAGCTGTGACGCCATCGGAGAACTTCTCTGTTTTTCGGATGGACAGAACAGCCGAGGCCGGTAAATCCAAAGGCGGTGGAGTATGCTTCATGGTCAACAAGAAATGGTGCGATCCCAGGAACATCACCATTCTTTCGCGGTCCTGCTCGCCTCATCTGGAACATTTAACAATCATTTGCCGCCCATTCTATCTGCCGAGGGAGTTTTCTGTGGTTGTCGCGACCGCTGTTTACATTCCACCACAGGCAGACAGCGCTGGCTTTATCTGGCCTTCATGATGTTGCCAGCGGCATCATAAACAAACACCCCCGATGTGGCATTCATTGTCGCGGGCGATTTCAACAAAGCAAACCTAAAGAAAGTCCTGCCAAACTTTCACCAGCACGTCTCCTGTCCTACACGAGGAGCAAACACGCTGGATCATTGCTACTCTCCGTTCAAGAACGCCTATAAAGCGCGGTCACTTCCAGCGTTTGGCAAATCGGATCATGCCGCCATTTTCCTCCCTCCGAATGCAAACAAAAGCTCGTTCAGGAACCCCCGGTGAGGCGGGAAGTTAAGCGCTGGTCACCCCACTCAGAGACCGTGCTTCAGGCAGCTCTGGATGATGTAGACTGGGACATGTTCCGAGCGAGTTCAGCCGACGTAAGCGAGTTCACAGAAGTGGCGCTTTGCTTCATCAACACCCTTGCAGAGCAAGCCACGCAAACAATAACAATAACGTCCTTCTCAAATCAGAAACCGTGGGTGGACAATTCAATCCGCGCTGCAGTGAACACACGCACTGCCGCTTACAATGCCGGTCTCCTTTCAGGGAACATGACTGAATACAGATCGTCCTGCTATGCTCTCAGACGAGCAGTTAAAGCCGCAAAACTCCGAGTGGAGTCTCATTTCCAACTCAACGACTCGCAGCGCATGTGGCAAGGTCTGAGGTCCATCTGCTCGTTTGGATCTAAATCCTTTGCAGAGGGGAGCGCTGACCCGTTGCTTGTGAACGAGTTAAACTCTTTCTACGCTCGCTTTGACTGTAACCGCGGCAACGCGACTCCGCCAAGTGGCGTGTTAGAGGAAATTACTCAGAGTAGCAACAACCACGTGATCTCTGTCTCAGAGGATGAAGTTCGGAGAGCACTCAAGCGTGTGGACGTCAGGAAAGCTGCCGGGCCGGATGGTATTTCAGGTCGTGTTCTGCGGTCCTGTGCTGATCAGCTCGCCGGGTTGTTTACATCTATCTTTAATGAGTCCCTCGCTACATCTGTGGTCCCCACCTCCTTCAAAAAATCCACCATCATCCCTGTCCCTAAGAACAGTAAACCCTCTTGCCTAAATGACTATCGTCCAGTGGCTCTCACATCTATAGTCATGAAGGTCTTTGAGAGACTCTTTGGACCCTCTTCAGTTTGCCTATCGTCCCAATAGATTGACTGAAGATGCCATCTCTCATGTCCTCCACTCCTCCCTCACTCACATCGACATCAAAAGTGGGAACTACGTAAGGCTGCTATTTATTGACTATAGCTCAGCCTTTAACACCATAGTTCCCATCAAGCTAACCGCCAAACTCCTGGATCTCAGCCTGAATCCTTCTCTCTTCCACTGGATTGAGGACTTCCTCACTGGCAGGCCTCAGGTGGTGAGAATAGGCCAGTCCACCTCCACCTCCCTGAGTGTGGGAGCTCCACAGGGCTGTGTCCTGAGTCCCCTGCTCTACTCGCTCTACACGCATGACTGTTTGTCCACACACAGCTCCACCTCTATCATCAAATTTGCTGATGATACTGTTGTCCTGGGCCTCATTTCCAACAACAATGAGACGGCATACTTGGACGAGGTGGAGCATCTAACATCATGGTGCCAGGACAACTGTCTCTCTCTGAATGTTGGCAAGACCAAAGAAATGATTGTGGACTTCAGGAAGAGACAGCAACGGACATACTCCCCCCTCATGATCAGCGGGTCACCAGTAGAGAGAGTGAGCAGCTTCAAGTACCTGGGTGTAAACATCTCCGAGGACCTGACCTGGACTGCTCACATTCAGACACAGGTGAAAAAAGCCAGGCAAAGACTGTACCACCTGCTCCAGCTGAGGAAATTCAGGGTTTCACCAGCTATCCTGAAAACTTTCTATTTAGGGGCGATAGAAAGTATATTAACTCATCACAGCGTGGTATGGGAACAGCACCAGTCATGACCGCAAAGCCCTGCAAAGAGTTGTGCGCTTATCCGAGCGTATCTCAGGGTCAGCTCTCCCGTCTCTGCAGGACGTCTACACCAAACGCTGCAAAGGTAGAGCTACTAAGGTCATCAAGGACTCTAATCACCCTGCAAACCTTCATTTCACGCTGCTGCCATCTGGTAAGCGCTTCCGAAGCCTGATGGCCAAAACTGAGAGACTCAGGAGGAGCTTCTTCCCCCAGGCCATCAGACTCCTGAACTCAGTCACTTAACACCACGTGACTTCACTTCAGGATAAACATCAACATACTGACATTGCACTGCACTTTCTGTTCTCGTTGTTACTGTGTAACAACCTGTTATAAACCTGTTTGCACATAATACTCTTTATACATTTGTTAACCACATATTTATAAGTCTACAGTTTACTCACTGCACAGTCTACTTCAATTATTTTATTCCACTTCTTTATTCTTATTTTTTACTTTTTTCTTCTACTTGACTTGATTATTTATAATTCTACAGATATATATATATATATATAGATAGTACTTTTTTATCCTATTTCTATTATAATTTCCTCCTTGTGTTTTTAACTGTGAATTTGCACTGTCCATGGAGCGGACCTGTTTACATTTCACTGCCGGTTGTATATTCTGTATATAACTGTGTATGTGACAAATAAAACTCTTGAATCTTGAATTGAAGCAACTGCCATGTGATTGGTTGATTAGATAATTGCATTAATGAGAAATTGAACAGGTGTTCCTAATAATCCTTTAGGTAAGTGTATATATATATATATATATATATATATATATATATATATATATATATATTGAGGTTAAGGGTAAAGGTTAAGGGAAGGATGAGGTTAAAGGGTGTATAGAGAGTTTTGCTGCATAACAGGCCTAAAAGTAAGAAAATGTGTAAATGTTATTTGATTAAAAATAAAAAATCAGTAAGCTTTTGTAATGTTCTAAATAAATACATCCCTCTGTAATTGCATAAAATGAGATTTAACAAAAATGTCAACTTCAATTTCCCGCTTTTAAAAACCCTCCAAACAGGTTTGTTGTTTAATGCTATACATTTCTCATAAGAATTTTCCAGATGAAGATAAAATCCTAGTTTAGTGTCAAAACTTTTTTTGGTTATTATTATATTAATATGTACCAAATGATAAAAAAATTTCAGTCATATTTCAGTCATGCGCTTACTAACATTGTTCATTTCTTTGTGTGCCTCTGCAGGCGCAGCTGCAGCATTGATAAAGCTCCATGCTCGCAACGTCACGCTGCACTTCTTTCCCATAGAAGAGACATTAATCGATCAGAGTCTCTGCGTTTTGATGCTTTGGACAAAACACAACGTATCTTCCGACCCTCCGATCTAATATATGGTGAAGTTTTGGGAAAAGGCTGTTTTGGACAAGCCATAAAGGTAAAGCAATGAGTCTAGCTGAGCTGACAGTGAAATACAAACTATTACAAAATTACAAAAAACAACCTTTGGGTTGTCAGGTGACACATTTGGAAACAGGTGAGGTCATGGTGATTAAGGAACTTCTTCAATTCGATGAAGAGACTCAGAAGACATTCATGAAAGAGGTTTGTTGTAGTTTTTACTTTCTCAGACACCTAAGCAGCAAATGGATTGTTTGCTAATAAAAACGTACTTGTCTCCAGGTCAAAGTAATGAGATGCCTGGAACATCCTAATGTCTTAAAGTTCATCGGCATTCTTTACAAAGACAAACGGCTGAACCTGATCTCCGAGTATGTGCAAGGAGGAACGCTGAGGGACACCATCCAGAAGATGGTTTGAACATCTGTTTTTTTCTTTGTTGGATATACTCTCATTGCATGAAGTCCATGTATTACTTGGTTAAAAGCATTTTTCTTTTAAGGTTCTGAGTGAGTAAACTCATTTTATGTCATAATTTAGGACTGGGATCACCCTTGGAAACTTAGAGTGAGCTATGCCAAGGATATTGCTGCTGGAATGGTATGTAATGAGGAGCAATGAGTGTTTTTCAGAACAGTAGAGATCAAATGTGAAGAAAACTTCTGAGTTTTAAATCTACAAGCAGTACATTACTATCCAACAATTTATGAAAAGGAATCTTTCCTTGGGATTACTCCTGTCTTGCGTCCTATTTTCTTATTCCTTAATGTAAAGACATGACTTGACAGGGAATACGAAGCTGAAGTTTAATTAGCGTCCAAATATGAAAGCCATTTTGCTATATAATACAGTCTATACATTAATTTATTCTCTCTGTCCAATACAGGCTTACCTACATTCAATGAATATTATCCATCGGGATCTAAACTCACACAACTGCTTTGTTCGAGAGGTCAGAATACATGTCAATACTCATAAACACAGAGCATGTCTTTAAACAGACTGTATTGTGTGACAGTACTAGTTTTCCTCACAGAATCAAACAGTGGTAGTTGCCGACTTCGGTTTGGCCCAGCTTGTGAAGGAAGAGAAGACGTCCTCTCCTGGACTAATGTCCAAATTGAACAAGCTTTGTCGTAAAAAGCGGTATACGGTGGTGGGGAACCCTTACTGGATGGCACCAGAAATGATCCACGGTGAGTGAATCAACTATCAATGTAATAAGACTCACAGGGTAGGAATTACTCCATTTAATTGTGACTTTTTTGTTCATACTATTTCTCACCTGCAGGAAAAGTCTACGATGAACACGTTGACATTTTCTCATTCGGGATTGTGCTTTGTGAGGTAAACTTCTATATTTCCTTAATTTTAGTCATAATTTTTATTTAAAATAGCCCAATGACTGAAAATATATGTATATTCCCCATAACAGATTATCGGAAGAGTATATGCCGATCCGGATTACCTCCCTCGTACGCAGGAGTTTGGATTGAATGTGAATGAATTCCTTGAGCGCTTCTGGTTCAAAGAATGTCCTGCAGCTTTCTATCCCATCGCGGTTCTGTGTTGTTCCTTGGAGGCTGAAAACCGGTGATTGTCAGTTACTAATCTACATAACCCTACCACAAATTACATTTTATTTGCTAAAAAGTGGCGTTTTCTTTTCATTCTTTTCTATAGTCCCATTTTTGCCAAATTAGAGGAGTGGCTGGAGAACCTGCATATGCACTTGGAGATCGGACTTCCTCTGATGTCGGAACTGGATAGGATCCGCCAAGCATTTTGGGAGAACCACAGCCAGCCAAAACAAACATATGGGATTCCTTCGAAACAGATGGACAACTCAGCGTTAGGCAGAAGCTGAGACTTGGCATACCTATATAGCAGACAACAGTATTTTCATGTACTGGTTTTCAGATTCTCAGACTGTTATTTACAATGACCCCACTTAAATATGAATGAATGATATACGTACATGCTTCTCTCAGTGAATTCTCTGAGCCATTTTTTTTTTTCAATGACTTTTACTCTTTTGTCTTAATTTTGAAGAGAATATCTATTGTTTTATCATATTTATGAAATGTTTTGCCTGAAAAGTATCTGTAAAAATTCATTAGAATTAATGTCAGACATTCGTACATCATGTTGGGGTCACTGCATTTTTCTGCTGCAATAATTTGATCTCAGATACAATGGTGCTCTAGAACGTTCTTGAGAACAGTATTATAAATTTAAGCTACAAAAAATTGCATAATCTGTTATCTACTTTAATTGCCTTTTTGTTTATGTTTTTAATTACGATTGTAACATTTTGTTTATGTGTGTGTGTGTGTGTGTGTGTTGTATTACAGGTGTCAGAAACTGTGAAACTCAATCTGACGGAACTAACGTTAATAAATGTCATGTTTTCATTTGATTTCATTCGAGTCGGCGGTTTAACGGTTATTTTCGGTCACCGAAACAGATGCTCCTTAACAAGTAGGAAATAATACAATTATTTCATAAATGTACTATTATTTTACACATTTACCACTGTCTGTTGGACAGCTTATAAACGCTTATGTTCTTTTGAAGTCTTAATTTGTAACAGTTAACGATTTACAAAAAAATTACCAGGTTTTAATAATTTAATAATTTTATGTGTAGTAAAACTGTTATGCAATTGGCAATTAATCCGCGAGAAAAAAAAAACATGGCTACACTTTTACTATAAAACTGTGGTTGAATTTTGAAAGGGCAGTTCATTTGTTTTGGCGAAACTAGCATTTCTGAATAGTTGAGGAACATGTCTAAGCACAGTGAGTAAGTTAACTTAACTATATCCATGAGTATGCTTAAAAAAGTTGCTCATTATTTTGTTCCTCCCGTATTTTTAGTCAATAAACGTTCGTTATAATAATATCAGCTTATTTAACCGGTGACATTATCTGGATATCTAAATGAACAAATGTCAAGTGGATATCGAGTTGATACTTAATGACATGAACTAGTCTAATAAGAAATTAAGTTAGTATCTTTAAAACGCAGTTTATGTGTCTCAGATAGCCTAGCCTACAGTAAAACATGAAGTTTTACATTACTGCACTGAATCTACTAGGTTTTGATGAAGTCAGAGATTATTAATGAACTTGAAGGGAAAATAAGAGGTTAATTGTAATCACTGCATATTTTAAAACATCTAACTCACCACCAACATAAAAACAGTAAAGTCTAACAGCATCTATTGAAAATCCACAGTGTCTATTAAACGTCTAGACAGTTTACAGATTGAGGACGTCGACCTTCAAGGTAACAGTAAATCATACATTTTCTTTAATCTCACAGCAAATTGCTGTTGTTATAGATAATAAACACTGTATGCTATACAGTTAGTGTTGTCAAGGAAGTTGCTTGTTTAAAATAATTATTATTTGTCTATTTCCCATGCCACATCATCTTATCATGCCAATATCTGCCTTAGTTGATGAGGTATGTCATATATTTACATATTTACGATTTAGGAATAAGTACAAATTCAGTTCACACAAGCTGTCAATCACCATTCAAACGATCTGCCTTTCTGCTAGTTTTCCTTAGCGCTGGATGACTCTGGAATGGAGAGCCTCCCCAGGGATCCTGACACCTCTCTTATTGACTCGGCTCAAGCAGAGGACACAGATAAATGTGTCCTTTCCTCAGACACATCCTACTCATCCTCATGTCTGCATGAACAAAAGACTCTTCCCATCGATGACAAATCATCTCTTAGACGCAAGAGTCCACAAGGCCGCTTTGACCCGTATGACTCCTCAGAGGTACAGTAACACACATGCCGCAGTGGCCACAGTGTGAAGTCTCCTGTTTTATCAAAAACAGTCATTTTGTGAAATATTATTACACTTTAAAAAGACAGATGATGTCATGTGATATACTGTACAGATTATTTATTGTTGTCCCTCCCAGGAATATGTTGGCGTTGTGACACTGCCTAACCAGGTCCGACAGAAAGCAGTGAAAAAAGGATTTGTGTTCAATCTGATGGTTGTTGGTAAGAAACACACGCTATACAGTTTTTGAAATAGGTCTCGTCTGCTCACCAAGGCTGCATTTATTAGATCAAAAATACAGTTAAAACAGTAATATTTGTGAGGCATTATTTCAACTTTAAATATGTATTTATTCCTGTGATGGCAAAGCTACATTTTCAGAATTACGGAAGTCTTTCTGTCACATGATCCTTCAGAAATCGCTGCTCAAGAAACATTTCTTATTGTCAATGTTGAAAACAGTTAATTTTTCCTTTTTAAGATTTTTTTGAACGTTCAGAAGCATTAATTTGGAATAGATTTTTTCGTAACAATGTAAAAGTCTTTACAGTCCATTTAATACATCTTTGCTTAAATTTTTTTATATTGCTTTGTTTTATATTTAACTAAATTTTAATCTTAAAATATATCATTTGTATGTTTAGGTGAGTCCGGCTTAGGCAAATCCACTCTTGTCAACAGCCTTTTCCTCACAAACCTCTATACGGACAGATGCATGCCAGATGTTTCAGGTACACTTAACATTACACAACAACAATTGTATTCATACTACTTATAAAAGCAATACTGCATTGATTAAGGATAAAAATCATGCAAATAAGATCTGATGTAAAATGTATACATTTCTGTCTCACAGAGAAGATAGCTCGGACAGTGTCAATAACAAAGAGCACCGTAGACATTGTTGAAGAGGGAATAAATCTAAGGCTCACTGTTATCGACACCCCTGGTTTTGGAGATGCCATTAATAATTATGAAAGGTACTTACGTGTTCATTGTGGATATTTCTTGTTTATGTTGCACTTGTTGATATTGAACTTATACTGACATCTAGGGGCGTAGAAACATCATGCAACAGCATGAACTTTTTTATGATTCATTTATTCCCCAAGTGAAGCTGATGCTTCTGGCTATGGAAGCTTGTTTCTAGCCTGGCTCCACCCTCCTACGTACTTCCGCTCAATTTTCATTTTCCTTCAGTACTCCATCTGGGATTGCGGCATATTCTCCGGTTTTCTCCAGTCAAATTTTAACCGGTCCAATCAGCGAACAGAGAGAGTGGCTGAAAACGATGACGCTGATGTCGTGCGCTAGTTTGAGATGACATACGTCACGACCAAACGTTAGCGATTGGTTATGGCAGATCCGGAGTGGCTCTGGGCAGATACAATAGTTTTAAACTTCCCACCCTAAAGGAAGTTAACGCTTGTCAATGGAGAGAGTCTGGTAGGACCAGGCTAGCTTGTTTTCGCCACAGAATTCTGTGGATTGTCTCACAATTCTGACATTTTTCTTGCAATTGTGAGTTTACATTTCGTAGTTTTGACTTCTTTCTTTCAGAATTGCATGTTATAAAGTCAGAATTGCATAATATAAAGTCACAAATTTGAGGAAAAAAGTGGGTTACACTTTATTTTAAGGTGTCATTGTTACAGTGTAATTATATATTTAAGTACTGCGTAATATTAATTAGTACTTACTATAGGGTTAGGGTAGGAGGTAACACTTTATTTTACAGTGTCCATGTTACACACGTTACATGTACTTACCATAGTAATAACAGTAAATTAATCATAATTACATGCAACTAAAAAAACAAACCCTAATCCCACTTTAACCCTATAGTACTTAAAGGGATACTCCACCTCCATCACCCTGAGTGTGGGAGCTCCACAGGGCTGTGTCCTGAGCCCCCTGCTCTACTCTCTCTACACGCATGACTGTTTGTCCACACACAGCTCCACCTCTATCATCAAATTTGCTGATGATACTGTTGTCCTGGGCCTCATTTCCAACAACAATGAGACGGCATACTTGGACGAGGTGGAGCATCTAACATCATGGTGCCAGGACAACTGTCTCTCTCTGAATGTTGGCAAGACCAAAGAAATGATTGTGGACTTCAGGAAGAGACAGCAACGGACATACTCCCCCCTCATGATCAGCGGGTCACCAGTAGAGAGAGTGAGCAGCTTCAAGTACCTGGGAGTAAACATCTCCGAGGACCTGACCTGGACTGCTCACATTCAGACACAGGTGAAAAAGCCAGGCAAAGACTGTACCACCTGCGCCAGCTGAGGAAATTCAGGGTTTCACCAGCTATCCTGAAAACTTTCTATTTAGGGGCGATAGAAAGTGTTTTAACTCAGTGCATCACAGCGTGGTATGGGAACAGCACCAGTCATGACCGCAAAGCCCTGCAAAGAGTAGTGCGCGCTTATCCGAGCGTATCTCAGGGTCAGCTCTCCGTCTCTGCAGGACGTCTACACCAAACGCTGCAAAGGTAGAGCTACTAAGGTCATCAAGGACTCTAATCACCCTGCAAACCCTCATTTCACGCTGCTACCATCTGGTAAGCGCTTCCAAGCCTGATGGCCAAAACTGAGAGACTCAGGAGGAGCTTCTTCCCCAGGCCATCAGACTCCTGAACTCAGTCACTTAACATCACGTGACTTCACGTCCAGGATAAACATCGATACACTGACATTGCACTGCACTTTCTGTTCTCGTTGTTACTGTGTAACAACCTGTCATAAACCTGTTTGCACATTATACTCTTTATACATTTGTTAACCACATATTTATAAGTCTACAGTTTACTCACTGCAAAGTCTACTTCAATTATTTTATTCCACTTTATCCTTATTTGTTACCTTTTTTTTCTCTTGACTTGATTATTTATAATTCTACAGATATAGACATATATATATATATATATATATATATATATATATATATATATATATATATATATATATATATATATATATATATATATATAGAGAGTACTTTTTTTTATATCCTATTTCTATTATAATTTCTTCCTTGTGTTTTTAACTGTGAATTTGCACTGTCCATGGAGCGGACCTGTTTACATTCCACTGCCGGTTGTATATTCTGTATATAACTGTGTATGTGACAAATAAAACTCTTGAATCTTGAATCTTGAAACCGTTTTTTCATATTAAACTATGTTATTCCCTTAACTAAGACGAGTTGATGCATTTGCACTCTCGTCTCAGTGCATGCACTTAATCGCTCTGACGCGCGGTGACATTTTGATAGCACTTAGCTTAGCCCACTAAGCCCAGTTCATTCATTAGGTACCAAACAGAGATCAAGTTAGAAGCGACCAAACATCTCCACGTTTTCCCTATTTAAATACAGTTACACGAATACTTGAACGACCAAGTATGGTGACACAAAATAAAAAAACGTGGCGCTTTTCTAAGCGGGTTATAAAGGATAACTATAATGTATGGCGGAATAGCACTTTTGAGGGTACTTCGACTTCGAAAAAGTCACGCCTGAAAAATCCTCTCCCCCTCACTTCCATCAATAGAACCAACGTGACCTGCACGCCTGCATCAGTAGTAATAGTTTGAGCAGAGTTGACGAAGTATCAGTTTGTAGGAAGATAGTTTGTGAACAATCATGGTTATAACGTGCATCGTAAATGGTTGTGATAACAAGACGAAGGTATATAGTGCTCTCATGTTTCACAGAATTCCAACTCACCACAAACGGCGGAAAGCTTGGTTAGCTGCTTTGAACATGGATACAACAACACCGGTGGAGATTCTGAAGAAGTGGCGTGTTTGCCCGTGATCTTTCTTCCCTCTCACGGTTCATAAGAGCTAGTTCCTCCTCTGTGTACTCGGGTTCAAACAGATATGGCTCTGGGTCTGCTACAGACCAGTTGTCATCGTCTACAAAGTCCGTCATTGCAAATGATCTCTTGCAGTTTGCTAGTAGCACAGGTAGAAGTAAAAGTCACGTTGGTTCTATTGACGGAAGTGAGGGGGGGAGGATTTTTTAGTGACTTTTTACTGCGCCAAGTCGAAGTACTCTCAAAAGTGCTATTCCGCCATAGATTATAGTTATCCTTTTTAACCCGCTTAGAAAAGCCCCACATTTTATTTTGTGTCACCATACTTGGTCATTCAACTATTCGTGTAACTGTATTTAAATAGGGAAAACGTGGAGATGTTTGGTCGCTTCTAACTTGATCTCTGTTTGGTACCTAATGAATGAACTGGGCTTAGTGGGCTAAGCTAAGTGCTATCAAAATGTCACCGCGCGTCAGAGCGATTAAGTGCATGCACTGAGACGAGAGTGCAAATGCATCAACTCGTCTTAGTTAAGGGAATAAAATAGTTTAATATGAAAAAACGGTGGAGTATCCCTTTAAATATATAATTACACTGTAACAATGACACCTTAAAATAAAGTGTAACCGGGAAGGATTAGAGTTTGGTAAGTATGCATAATTTACTGTTATTACTATGGTAATTAACATGTAACAAGGACACTGTAAAATAAAGTGTTACCAAACAGTCTATTTTTTCCATCAGAATTGGACTTTATAACTCATAATTGTGAGAGAAAAAAAGTCAGAATTGTGAGATAAAAAGTCACAATTATCTTTTAAATTGTTTTATTCTGTGGCGGAAACAAGCTTCCATATCTGGCAGTGCTGGGGAATGTTACTTTTAAAAGTAATGCATTATAATATTGCGTTACTCCTTAAAAAAGTAACTAATTGTGTTACTTAGTTACTTTTTATGGAAAGTAATTAGTTACGTTATTTTTACGTTACTTTTTCTCATCTGGGCTGGGCTTGTTTAGCTGCTTTTCCACTGTCGGGCCGAACGGTTCTTAGAATGGTAAGGAACGGTTCCATTTGTGTTTCCATTGAGCCTGGTATAGCACGATTACAAACCGTGCCGAACCGTGCTGGTAGAATGCGTGTAGTGACGTCGCAACTCAGGATTTGACACTTGTCCTAATTCCTGGCTACCGGTTTCTCTGTAGCAGTCTATTTGAGCGACGTAGACACAGATTAATAATAAAATTAAAAGAAATACCTGATCACCCTCTATAACGCAGTCGCTATTTACATAATGCTGTCTTTCTTTAAACAAACTTGAATTTGAATTACATTCCAATGTGAGAGCACCCGTTATCAGCCCCACAGTGGAAAATTAAACTGTAACTGTACCGACTGGCCTGGATCGGCACGGAATAGAACGGTCCCACTCGGCCCGATGTTGGAAAAATGGCTTTTGTTTTTTAATAACGGCAAATGTGAAATGAATAAGCCTCAGGCTGAAGGAAATGCAAATTCATGCCTGTACAGGGCGCGACTCAAACAAACATTTCAGCTGTGCTGCAATTCTGAATTACAGAAGAATAGGATAGCAGGAGAAGGAAGTTCAATGCTCTTTAGCAATAAAAACAAATAAAAAAACACAAATGTGATGTTTATCTAAAGGAATTGAATTGGATAATTGAAGGTCAGCAGCAGAGACATTGGTTAATAAAGTGAGATTAAATACATCAAGTATATTTGTGTAATTTAGCATATTTATTGCAGGTTTTTGTATTTTTTTGAGTTTGCATTCTTTTTGAGGAATACTGAATCTGTGTTTGTGCAAATGAGATGAGTAAATGCTCACATTTCGTCTAGAACTACTATAAGCATCATGTTTACACAGCGCACACAACACCTGTGCACTTAATTACCATTTCTTTTAAGGAGAGCTGTCAGTCAATACATGGGAAAGCAAAGTAACTTGAGTTACTTAAGTGAAAAAGTAACTTAGATATTTTGTTGTAAATTTTACTTTTAATCTGTTACCCCCATCACTAGTTTCTGGTATAAAATTCAGGCCATCATGTGAGCTTTTATTAGGCTATGTGACTCAGTCTACATCTCTTGTGAGTGTATTAATTTAAACATAGTTTTGTACTATTAATAATCATTTTTTTTTTTATGTGTTGTTGCCATCAAACAGCTGAAATTCTTTTTCAGAAATATCAAGCTCTATTTTTCTCACTTTTACTCTAATAACTTGAGTGACCGCCTGTTAACAGGAATTAGTACACATTCCAAAAGGTATTTAGACATGGTTTTGGTTACAGCTGGAAGGCAGCAGTTCATTATGTAGACCAGCAGATGGAGAAGTACCGCAAAGACGAGATCGGGCTGAACCGTAAAAACATAAGGGACAACAGAGTGCACTGCTGTTTGTACTTCATCTCACCTCATGGCCATGGGTAAGACCTCTTCTCAACACAGGTCTTTGTGTTTATTTATATCTCAAGCTTTCACAGACCATAAACAAATAGACTAAAGTCAGTTAACAAATGTAATTTGTGCTGTCTCAGTCTCAAACCAATTGATGTGAACTTCATAAAGGCCCTGGATCAGAAGGTCAACATTGTGCCTGTGCTGGCTAAAGCAGACAGCCTCACTCCAAAAGAGACACGCAATATGAAAGCCAAGGTGAGAATGAGCATACACTGAAAATCTGTTTCAAAAGTGTATCGTATAGATATTTTTGAGAACATGACTTCCATTGTCAACAACAACCACCATATCTGCGATTTAAGCAAATGTGTTGCATTTCTTTCCATAGATTTTGACAGAAATGGACAAATGCAAAATCAAGACCTTCCAGATTCCAGAGTGTGATCTGAATAATGGGCAGCAGGATCTAGAGTTAAAGGTCAGCACTACTTCTTTTTGGAAATGAGTCACAGATTTATTTTTGCTTTTTAAAAGCAGTTGTGACATGTATTCTTTCCCTTGTGAAAAAGAGGTACACTTTAGCACAAAAAAAGAGTAATGAAAATAACATACTTTTAAAAATGATATTTCTTTACTTTGATTCACATGTTATTAAATCAAAATATATTATAGTTTAAATGTAGATTTAGTGCAGTTAGTTGAACTTAAGAGTGTTTTTTTTTACCTGCTCAAGTATAGGACTTAAAGGGGTACTTCAGCGCTGGGAAGATGAATGTGTATTTAAACTGGGTAATTTATGTTGTAGAAATGTGAAATTATTTTTGAATTTGGTGCCTTCTAGACTGAGAAAAGACAGAAAATGTATTTTTGGCTCATGTGGATGAAAGACAACAACTCCCAGAATTCACTTGCTTTGCTGCCCTACGAGGCCACTCCCAAAGCCACTGCTACTGGATCACTGGATCACTTGCCCACCGCGGCACCGCCCCTACCGTTGTTTTATAATAATAAAATAATTTAGTTCAGTTAGAGAACAGACACTATAATTAAAAACTGAACGTGTCTGTTCAATACAAGTGTCACAGCACAAACGCAGCAGGAGTCAGATTACATTCATCACGAGAGCGAAGAGCTGAGGTAAGCGCGGGCGCGGCATATGTTCACAGCGCGTGTTCAGATCATGCCTATGGAAGCTTAACTTTCATAGGAATTCATTTGAAAAGTTGAAACACTCACTTTGCTCCGCACCGCTTCGTTTACATGAATGCCCGCAGCTGCCCAAGCCGAGTGCTGTGAGTGAGATCCCACCACCCATGATAACATGCGGCACTAGCTCCTACTACTGGCTTGTAGTCTCTAGCCTCTGGCCAAAAAATCCTCTGATGATATTTGCATCGGGGGGGAACACGATCATTCGAATATACTACCGGGTTTCTACTGATACAAAGCTTAATGCTAATCGCTGAAGTAACCCTTTAAGTCCATCTTTATATGTAATTACATAATTCTGTTGTTTTTTAAATATGGTGAAATATACTTTTAAATGTACTAATAAGCATTTATAGTAAACTAAAATATACTGTCATTTCTATTGAAATTTGTATATCATGTATTTAAATGTATTTTAATTACACATTTGTAATGATGAAGTTACAATTTACTGCATTTAAAATATATTACCTTTAAATTTAATATAGCATATTACACTACATAATGTAAATCTTTAAATGTTATTTAAAGGGGTCATGAACTGGCTTTTTAAAAAATGTTATACTGTTGTCTGAGGTCAACTAATGACGTTTGCGTGGTTTTTTACATTCAAAAACATCATAATGAATAAGTAATAGGCTATTTTCTACCCTGGTTTTGAGCCTCTCTATTGGAACGCTCTCATTTTATGGGCGTACCGCACTGAAGACTTAGAAGTAAACACCCACTGCTACGATTGGATAAGCTTTGCATATTTAATGAGCTTCGGCTCCCCCGCGAGTGCACGTGAGGAATTGTTTTGAAAGCGTGTGGGAAAACGGCAACCGGAAAGATTCGCCCACAGGGCTTGCAAAATGTCTTTATCAAACAAACACAATGATTTATCTCTCATCCGCCCACAATTAATTGGAATGTTATTTTATGTTTACTTGGCCCGCCCGATCAGTGGATATAACCACAAACCGTGCATCACTAATACACACACATGCACAAGCCTCACTGCAGAGTCAGACAAATCAAAGCATGATCAAAACTTCCGCGATTGCATTTTTCCTTCAAATATCAATTCAAGAGAGAGTGAACAACACACTTGGTAGCCCGTCTAGAAAACACAAAGCCCCAGGATGTTGGGCTCTGCGAGCCCTGGCCCATACATGTCCGAGTCTGATCACGAATCACTGCACAATGAACCAACAGCACCTCAAATAAAGGATTCGGTCATTGTGACAGCATGCTAAGTTATGTTCAGTTAGACACGTACACATAATCAATAGATATCAAACGATCTGTAACAATGCAATACTATCACATATAAAAAACATTTTTACTCACATAAGTGTGTTGCTTCATTCATTCATGTAATCTCATCCTGTCTGCAAATCCAGTCTCTTGTTTACAAACGAATCCGTGGTGAAATGAAGGAACAAACGTGCAATGTCTTCCCCACGTGAGTTGGATATTCATTAAAAATAAAGTTCATCCATGCATTCATAATACTGGAATCCGAATTGAAGCTCGGCATGTTTATTGCTTGGAAGTTCGATCCGGTCTAGCTCCAGGTAGGCCTATGTTATTTATCATGTCAGTGGCGCGAGTCGGTGGGCGGGGCTACAGAATCAGGCGTTGTTCATCTTATGTTGAGGCGGCATTTCACCACACTCTGACGTCACAGCCTGGCACATTCTGAGATCGAGCATTTGCTGGCCCTGGTGTCAATAAAAGCTTTTCTTTGACTAACAAGGAAGTTTTCAGCTCCGAAACTTACAGTATATTCTTATATTACCATGACCTTTTATATATCAAAAGCTCAAGGGAAAGTTGATTTCTCAATTCATCACCCCTTTAAAGGGATAATATGTAATATGTTTTGATTAAAATATCCTAAAACCACTAGAACAATGTTATATATTCTGTGTACTTACATTAAACGTTTCCAACAATGTTTGAATCCAGAGAAATCAGCTATTTTAACCAGTGTTACGGACCATGTCATTGCATCGCCTGTCAGTGAATCCATGGAAACACAGAAGATGCTTTAATATAGTATTAGGCCTGTCGCAATAATCAATATATCAATATATTGCACAATATATGTACATGACCTCGATTGTGCTGTCATCTTGTATGTTTTCCGTGACGGAGGCGAAAGTTATTCTCGGGCAGTTCCTTCGTACACAGAGCGGTTATCGACAGGTGAAAAAAGGCGCCATTTGAGGCGTTAGTGTTTTCCTGACAACTACTGACAGTTTGGAAGAATAAGCCCAAATTGACTCGATTTCAAAGCCGCAATACCCTGTTCATATAAATGTCAGACCCCTGCACATATAAATGTCAATGCAGAATGACGAGTGTTAAAGCCGTTTCACAAGGGAAATTTTTATTTATTTTTATTTAGGATAATATATTTTTTACCCTTAAGTTCCATGATCTAAAGAATTAAAAGGTTGTCATTTGAAAGTGTGTAGGTCTACTTGCATTATTATGCTGTTATATTAGGATTATATATTCAGTGGCATAAAATAGTCTTAAAATGACAATAATATCGTTTACCACAATTATTTCTGGGACGATATATCGCGAAACAAGAAGTAGTTATCGTGACAGGACTATATATAGTATGTATTTTATTAGACAGTCGAGCAACTGTAGATCACTGATCTATATAGAGAACTGGATTGCTCATGACGTCATAAAAAATTAAGCTGCCATGTTGGTATTCCCTAGTAAGCTCACACGTTCTATTGAATTAATAGGAAATTATATGATTTTACTGAGAAAACTGTTTTTATATGTGAAGTCCCTGTACATTCTTACAACACAAACACAACCTAAGTATGTAAATGGTTATTCGCTTAAAGTCAGGAATTTCCCCTGCTTATTAAAAAGTTACATTCATATTCATTACAGTAGTGAACATCAGATCAGCTGACGGACGAGACACTTCAGCGTATGTATTACAAATGTCAAAGTACACATTCTGAAATCAGAATAAATATTTATAACCTGAAATCGACTCGTACTGTTGTGTTTATGTAGGCATATTTATGTTGTGCTGTAGTATTGTTTTTATTCATATAGTGCAAATGTTTCAACAATGATTTTGTTAACAGCATGCATTTTGAAGCAGTTAATGATTTAAACGATGATTAAATTAATAATTAATTCAACAACATGGCATACATAACACTTTACTTGCGCTGTCTTTAAGAGTTTGAAGTAGATGTTGCTCAATCGGGAAATAAAATACATGCATCATAACTTATTCATAACGCTGACTGCTTTATTTCCGAGATGATGCATGGTGAATTTTAATACAATATAGTGCAATATAGTAACATAGGCTTGTAATAATATTTATTGTATAAGCTATTCTAATAAATTTCTGCAGCTAAACACAGATATATGTTAATGTTTAATATTTCCTCCATAATTATATACATAAAGAAGTATATATTTTTTTTAGTTAGTTGAGTTACCTGTATCGGACGCGTGCAGTAGACAAACCCACATTAACGATTTCAACATATGACTTATCCTCTCCAAAAAGACCATAAACATTACAGATAACATCTGAAGTAACTATTATTTTACATACATATATCGTAAAAGGAATCCTGTGAAACTAATCTGCTGCAAATTGTGTGATTTTAGGTCAATATTTTGGCTGTACGTCAATGATAAGGCCGCTCTAACACTTCCGCTGGCTTCACTGTTTGCTGGCAGTTTAGAACGGGATAAGCAATCTAGTCATTTACATAGATAAGTGGTTTGGATATACATTTATCATCAGAAAACGAATCTTTGTTATACATGCGAGTGATGCTTTTACCAAGCCTCAGAGACAACACTATTTTGGCAAGTGGAAGTGAAGAGTCAAGACTACAACTCCCATGATTCCATGCTCATTCACCCTGTCATCAAGCTACGCCTTTGTTTTGAATAAGCGACCTCTAGCGGCAAAATACATAGTATGCCTTTAATGTGTTAGTCAACATCAATATATCAGTGTAGTGTACAACAAAATAATATTAAAACATGGTTTTATTTGACATTTAAAGTGCACCTTTTAAAAGTCATGAAAGTGTACTCTCTGTAAGTACACTTTTATTTCATAGTATATTCTCTGCAAGTACGTTTTTTTTTTAGAATATACTTTTAAGATTTGACATACAATACAATTGAGGGTACTTTTTCACAAGGGTTTAGCTTGTTTATAATCCTTTTGTGACAGCTCTACAATGTTTCCATGTCCTTTCATAGAGATGTATACCCTTTGCTGTTATTGGCAGTAATACAGTAGTAGAGAGAGATGGCAGAAGAGTTCGAGCCCGTGTCTATCCATGGGGGATTGTAGAGGGTACGTGCATTCACACCATGAGATGTCATGAGATCACTTAAAAATAGAAATTATGTAATTGTATCTGTCATTATCATGTTGTTTCCAATCTATATGATTTCCTTTTGTGTAACACAAAAGGAGAAATTGAGAAGGATTACACTGCTCTTTCCCATATAAAGAGGACGAGGATTTTTCATTTTCAAAAATCTTGAAATATAGCATAGAGTTTGTATATGGTGTGTATACTGTATATAACAGCTCTTTTAAGCATCACCCCTTTTCTCTCCAACAGTTGAGAATCCATCTCACAGTGATTTTGTGCATCTGAGGAACATGTTGATCCGCACACACATGCAGGACCTGAAACATACCACTCACCATGTGCTGTATGAGAACTATCGTATTAATTGCCTGTGCAAGAACCCATGCTTGGTAAAAAAAAAAAAAAACATGCAACTCATTTATCCTTTAGCGCTGAGAGAATTTCATAAGCTTAATAATAATTAATAATAATATATATATTTTTTTTTTTCACCAATAGGAGAATGTGTAAGGATTTGCCAGCTGGATAACAGAAGAGGACAATATGTGTGTCACTGAAACCACTAGATGAAAGAGGCAATAAATTAATAAATTAATAAATTAAATTGTATCATATAGAAATCACAGTTTTATTTTTTGTTTAAGCAGTAATTATCCTGCTAATATAAAAGGGCTGACAATTTACCAGCCAATTACATTAATTATAAAATGAATATTGTAAATTTTTTAAAACGAATGTCGAATGTTTGAGCTCTTTAAATTGTTTTGAAGTGTGTGAAAAATGTTGCATATCTGAGGTTAATGAATAGATCTGGGGGAAGGCAAAAAAAAAACTATAATCTGCATCTTTTTATTGCTTTTAACTTTAAATGATGGTGAGTCGAAATTGAAAAACATAACTAGCAATACTTTACAGTGGAAAGCACATGTATTGTATTTTTGTCACTAGTGCACCGGTCCTCCCTCACTGCTGCACTCCCTCTCTTACACTAAAAACTACAATTCCCAGCATTCCTCCTGCTCATAACCACAGTCATAATCTGCACCTACACCTGATAGCACGCTCACCACCACAGTTTTTAAGCACACGCCTAAGCCTCATTCATTGTCTGTGATAAGAACTACGGACTTCTTGCCTGAATACTTACCGCCAGCGGTTCTCCAAAGAGTGCCTACTTGCTCCTTGTGTCTCTGATTCCCCAATGATCCTCTTCTCCGCCAGTAAGCCACTTCCCTTACCTATGTACTCACTTGTTTGGACCATCCCTGGAAGTGTGTGCCCAGTAGACATCTTGTTCCAGGACCAGGCCCTTAGGGAAGATCCTTGTAGGCCCCAGTGCCACTTATACACAGTCCTCCATCTTAGTCTATGTATTTTGAGTAAAAAAAAAAAAATTTATGTAAAATGTCTATTATTATGCATCTTTGCATTTTTTTTAACCTAGATGTTTTTTTGCAGAGTTTCACATAGCTCATTTTATTGTAGGACAGGGGTGTCCAACCCCTTCTCCTGGAGGGCTACCATCCTGCAGAGTTTAGCGCCAACCCTGATCCATCACACCTGAAAAATCTAACCAAAGTCTTCAGGAATACTTAGAAAATTATATGTTGTATCATAAATTACATTAGGCCTATATGATTGATTAAGGATGGAGCTAAACCCTGCAGGACCCTGTGAGGTGGGGCCTCCATGGATTGGACTTGTTCAGCACGTCCCACGGATGCCTGATTGAATTGAGATCTGGGGAATTTGGATGCCAAGTCAACACCTCAAACTCATTGTTGTGCTCCTCAAACCATTCCTGAACCATTTGTGCTTTGTGGCAGTGCTCATTATCCTGCTGAAAGAGGCCACAGCCACCAGGAAATACCGTTTACATGAAAGGGTGAACATGGTCTGCAACAATGCTTAGGTAGGTGGTACGTGTCAAAGTAACATCCACATGGATGGCAGGACACAAGGTTTCCCAGCAGAACATTGCCCAAAACATCACACTACCTCCACCGGCTTCCCTTCTTCCCATAGTGCATCCTGGTGCCATGTGTTCCCCAGGCGCACACGCACCCGGCCATCCACATGATGTAAAAGAAAACGTGATTCATCAGACCAGGCCACCTTTTTCCATTGCTCCATGGTCCAGTTCTGATGCTTTCAGTGGTGGACAGGGGTCAGCATGGGCACCTTGACTGGTCTGCAGCTATACATTCCCATACGCAACAAACTGTGATGCACTGTGTATTCTGACACCTTTCTATCAGAACCAGCATTAACTTCTTGAGCAATTTGAGCTACAGTAGCTCGTCTGTTTGATCGGACCACACGGGCCAGTCTTCACTCCCCACGTGCATCAATGAGCCTTGACCCATGACCCTGACGCCGGTTCACCACTATTCCTTCCTTGGAGCACTTTTGATAGATACTGACCACTGCAGACCGGGAACACCCCACAAGAGCTGCAGTTTTGGAGATGCTCTGACCCAGTCGTCTAGCCATCACAATTTGGCCCTTGTCAAACTCACTCAAATCCTTACGCTCAACTCTGAGGAAAATTTGTTCACTTGCTGCCTAATATATCCCACCCACTAACAGGTGCCGTGATGAAGAGATAATCAGTGTTATTCACTTCACCTGTCAGGGGTCATAATGTTTAAGAAAACATGTCTCTTCATGGTTTTAGCAATTAGTTCAGAGTTGAACACATTTATTATTTACTTAGTCTAGTTATTTAAATTGTTCAATGGTATTTATATTTTAAACGCAATATAATTATTATATTATACCGACCAACAAACGCTATGACGCGAACCAACGCGTCTTCAAGCTGGCGTCGGCACCTAGTCGACCAATCAAAGACCGGTTAAGCGCGACGCGACTAAAACGCTCCCAGGACACTGCAAGTGAACGCGACGCACAGCACAGCTCTCACTGATATAGCATTGAACGGTTGGCCGTGCTGGTTTGTGTTCTGTTCCTTTGTTTTTCTCCTTATATCCTGAACATTTAGTGTCAGGAAAGTGTTCTTCCTGTACTAATCTCCACAGATGAACTCAGCATAGAGGAAGATTAATTTAGGTAAACATCAACAGCTCTGACAAGTGGATGTAAACTCCGTCTGGTGAAATGGAGCACCTGTCGTCGACCACCAACCGGTTCGTGAATGCGATGTACAGGCAACGCGGTAAGGGCTTTTTACATATAAAAAATAAAGAAACAATTTATTTTCCAAATTATGGATATGCATGTAGGTCATAAACGTAGCTTTTACATACATTTTTGAACTTTAATATGGTCTCTTTCTCTCTGTTTACACTTTCATTGGCTCCAGATCCTGAGGTATGGATGCATAACAATTCAACTACTCATTTATGATTGAAATGTAGTTAGATTTGTAACAAAACAATCAAACTGTGCCTGCAGTCACGACCCCCACTTGTCTAGCATCTTACTGGAGATCAGAGCATTAGTGTGAGGTATTAATGTGTCTGGACTAATGAACAGTGACAGGCTGGATGAATGCGGGTCACGTTGTTGGCATTAGAGACTGAGCGACTTCCTGTGTTGAAGCTCTGTTTATTTGACATTC
This sequence comes from Paracanthobrama guichenoti, assembly GCA_018749465.1. Lineage (NCBI taxonomy): Eukaryota > Metazoa > Chordata > Actinopteri > Cypriniformes > Gobionidae > Paracanthobrama > Paracanthobrama guichenoti. The sequence continues at coordinate 20,498,687 of CM031963.1, read as the reverse complement.
AAGCCTGTTGAGTGTGTCCTGTAAAAAAATGATTACAAGTACAGTAAAAACATGGCAGTTGGTTAACAGTAAGCTCTCTTTCTAAATACGGGGGAAACTGTTTTTCATGTAATTTTACAGTAAAATGTTAATTGGAGTGTGACAGACCCAGTCCACATTCACTTTAATTGCATGGAATTAAGAAGCCGGTACATTCTGTTGTGTTTCATGAATAGGTTTAGAACAACATGAGGACGTGAAGGTGAGAGAACTGATTTTTGGGGTGAGCAGATGATAAAATTATGGCAATACCACTTATGATTTTCTCTTATAATGCTTACAATTCACTTCAATATAATGAAAGTAAAGGGGGACTGGGTCTGTCAAGCTCTGACATTACTAAATAAATCATTAAAAAGTATACAGATAAAATAAATAACATCATTGTTTCTCACACAAATGCTTTTTTTATTATTATTATTATTATTATTATTATTATTATTATTATTATATCCATTTGACATTGTGGATTGATGTGGATATATAGATCATCCAACATCATATATAGCCAATCACAATTGATTATACAATTAAATACAGGAAAATAATACCAATCACAGTTTAGTATAAAAAGACATGCAAGAAAGACGCCCAATCACAATTCATATGCAAATATTAGAACAATGAATGTTTAAAATATAATGAAAATTGTCAATGGAAGATTTTCCCATTTTAATCTTACATTTCATAATTCGTGAAGATCAAAATAGATTGCACTCCTAAATCTGAAGGTGCAATACTATTTTTAATGCATGTTATCAGGGGTTCTCAACTCTGGCCCTCAAAGGTCCACTTTCCTGCAGAGTTTATTCTGTGACCATTTACCTCGGAAGTGGGATGTCGCATGCTGGGAATGACGTCACACCCAAGTTGACCGCGTTCCAGTACGCATGGTCAGTGTACTAACATGGATGCGTCCAGGCAAACCTTTGTTGTGCCTGCTTTTTCGGAATACAAAATCATTTTTCTGTATTTTGCACAGTATGCCAATTATCATGTCTACAAATTGAGTATGGATAGTATGTGCACTAGGAGTTTATAATGACACAGACAAACAGAAATATATCACAACTGTTTCACTACGGAAGATGCGCTGAGCATCCATATTAGATTCTGAAGTCAGGGTTGTTGCTCTTGCCCTGAGTCCAGTTAAAAGTTCCTACTGGGAACTAAGAATCTCCCACGTCCAAGGACAAATGGAATGCACCATTAGGTCCAAACTGATAATTTAGAGTTTATCAGAGTTTATCTGTGTCCTATATCTGCAGTTGTCTAGTTTAGCCATAGAAGACTGTGAGGATGCTGAACTGGCCTATACCATGAGAGACCTGCCCCCTAGAGCCGATCACACTTTCCCTGGACATGAGGTGCCCATAATGGACAGGGAGCCCGATGGCAGCACCCACCCTCACACCCCAGGGATGCCCACTTTCACACGACCGATGAGCAGAAGTCTCCTGGGCTCTGAGCCAGAGTTACTTCGCCGTGGCCCGCTCAGCTCCATGAGCTCTCTGGATTCTCCTCTGAGCCCCTCTCGCCCGAAAAGTCCTTGGGGAAGATTTGACCCCTATGACTCAGCTGAGGTAATGATAATGCTCTGTATGTGGTGTAATGTTGACTCCGGCTATTATATTGGTTGCTCCAAACTTTAAAAAAATCCAAGTTCACTTATTTTGAAATCAAATCACTATCTGAGATTTTTTTTCTCCTTTATTTAGGATCAAGATAAGGAGTATGTTGGCTTTGCAACGCTGCCTAACCAAGTGCACAGGAAATCTGTGAAAAAGGGGTTCGCCTTTACTCTTATGGTGGCAGGTGAGGTCATCAGATGTCAAAGACAGGTAGCCAAAGTAAAGGTTATATTCAGTGTTGGGGGGTAACTCATTAAAAGTAACTTATAATGAGTTGCGTAATTACATTACTTTTTCAAGTAACCAGTAAAGTAACGCATTACTTTTAAAATTTACAACAAAATAGTTACTTTTTCCAAAAAGTAATGCAAGTTACTTTTTTCTCCTATGTATTGACTGACAGCTCTCCTGTCCCAATGTTGAGACAAATCATAAGTGCAGAGCAGGGCCGGTTGTAGCTCTTTGGCTGACCTAGGCAAGATTGGACCTTGTTCTAGACTAAATGTTAGCATTTACTCATTTCACTTGCACAAAAAAAGATTAAGTACTCCTCAAAATGAATAAAATCTGTGAAATGCAAAATCGGAATACTATGCAAACCTCCAATAATTAAATGTTAAATCAAACAAATATTTGTATGCATTTTATCTCACTGTATTGAGACTGTACTTGCTGCTGACCTTCGACGATTCCGTTAAACCATAAGCAAAAATGAATTTTACTGAAGTAAGTGTTAAACATTTTTCTCCTGCGTCCTGTTCTTCCATTATGCAGAACGGCAGCACAGCTGAAAGGTTTGTTTGAGCTGCGCCCTCTACTGTACATGTGAATTTGTATTTCCTTCAGCCTGAGGCTTATTATTTCACTTTTGGTGTGAAAGGGTCTTTACATTTGCTCAAAAATAGAACTTTCTTTTTTTTTTTGTTATAAAATAAAAAACAAGCCCAGCCCAGGTGAAAAAAGAAACGCTAATGTAACGCATTACTTTTCTTAAAAAGTAACTAGGTAATGTAATTCGTTACTTTTTAAGGAAGTAACGCAACATTGTAATGCATTACTTTTCAAAGTAACTTTCCCCAACACTGGTTATATTTGATGTGCTATAAAACTTTCTTTTGATTTCTTCCAGGGGAGTCAGGTTTAGGGAAATCTACACTAGTCAACAGTCTCTTCCTCACAGACCTTTACAAAGACCGGAAGATGCTCAATGCTGAAGGTAAGAGTCAGAGATATTATTATTATTATTATTACTAACTAAAACCATAAAAACACTTTCAATACTTGAAATAACAAACTGAAATATGTATTAATTCAACTGAAATAAAATAAAATATAAAAACACCTAAAGGCAACCTTTCTCGCTTTCATTTAGTTGAATACTAAAATAATAGTAATTTATTCAAGAATACATAAAAATGCATTTCATAAATACAATGACGTAAATACACCAAGCATATTTTTAATTTCTTAATTTGATAAAATATTATACATATTTGAAAAACTTGTAGACTAATTCAAAGTCACATGGTGCACCAAAAGGTCTGTAAGTCTCTTAAAATATCAGATAATTAGACTATAGCCCACTCAGCAATCCCGGTAAAATTATCAGAATGACTTTTCTGGTAAAAACACAAATATGCTGTTCATATAAGAAATGGCGTTCCGTCTTTTTACCGATAAGATACCATTCACACATCAGTACCAAAATACCGTTAAACTCTTTGATGTCAATCATCGGAAATGACCTTTAAACCCTGAGATGTTTTTTTTTTTTTAATCCACCTGACATGAGGAGACACGATTTAGTTTCATTTAGTTACCTTTTTTTTACATCTGTGTGACAGGCGTAAGGGGATTATCACACAGAACGCTGTTTTACTCTTAAAAACATAGTATTACAGTTACTATAATGTGCAATAACTGCAGAGCAGCAGCGATGACGAATGGAAAAGAAGGCAGGGTCTTGAGCGCAAACCGCTCTGACAGAGTTTTATGATTGGCCCACAGCAAACTTCTTACATCAGTGCGCTCGGACCTTGCACATGCTCATACCGGTAATCCTGTATGTGTGAATCTTGTATGTAATCTAAAAACCAGTAAATACTGTATGTGTCAAAGAAGCTTATGACTAGACATGGTTAATTCAGGTTGTAAAATGTCATATGGTATACCCACCACAAATATAATAATATTTGATTTACTTTGAAAAATACATTTCAAAACATTTTGAAAAAGATTTGTATACTCGCACTCACATTTTTAAAGTCTTTATCTAAAAATTTACTTAAAAATGGTATATCTATTTTCGAAGCCATATGAAACTAACAAGAATACAAATATTACACATCTAAAACCTTGGCTTTTAGTTTTTGTTTCTTAATATTTGTCATTGATCCATTTGCAGAGCGGATCTCTCAGACAGTGGAGATCACAAAACACACTGTGGCTATAGAGGAGAAAGGAGTCAAGTTGAGACTCACCATCGTGGATACGCCAGGATTCGGGGATGCTGTCAACAACACAGAGTGGTAGGACTGCATTATTAGTAATTTCTCTCAGAATAAATGTTTCTATGGCTGTCATATTGTACTATTGTTACTCAAGATTTGTTTTTGTGACTTTGTTGATCAATACAAAGTAACCATATCAAAAACATTTGCTCATTTTCAGCTTTTTAATATCCATTTAATGTTCACTGTAATAGCTGGAGGGCAGTTGTGGACTACATTGACCAGCAGTTTGAGCAGTACTTTCGTGACGAAAGCGGCCTCAACCGTAAGAACATTCAGGACAACCGTGTGCACTGCTGCCTCTACTTCATCTCACCGTTTGGCCACGGGTAACACTCCCAAAACAAGTTGGAAGTGCTTGTTATTCACAAGTATTGATGAATAGTTTGACCACAAGTGTGAAAGACTGGTTGGCCAAGAGAAGGAAAGTGCTGTTTTTAAAAAATGTGCAAATGTGCTTCACACTAGTATAGTACATATTCTCTATTTCTTAGGGGCCGTTTATACGACACCATTTTCAACTAAAAACTGAAAACTCTGTGTTTTGGGCATTCATTTACACAACAAAGGCATTTGGGGGAGGGCCTTAAAACGCGAATCTCGATTCAAACGGGATCCCGAAGAAACAATAAATTACACTGTCATTGTCTCCGTGTAAACAACAAAAGTAGTGTTTCTTTACAAAGTGACATCAACAACTACTGGCCTGGCAGCAGAATACAGCGTTTTTAATCGCTTTCGCAGATCCACGCAAACGGGGATCGTTTTGTGTTTTTTCGCGCACCTACGACAACATTGTCAAAGGAAAAACGTTTCCGTTTTTAGTACATTGTCGTGTAAACGTGCCCTTATATCCTTCCTTGTTCTAGCTTGTACAATTCTGGACAATGTTTGAAACTTTGTACTGCTAGCACTTGTCGTGTTATTGCATGGAAGCTTGTTTGTGCCATGGAATAAAAAGATAATTGTGACTTTTTATCTCACAATTTGAACTTAAAAAAAAATTGTATCATTAGTTTATCAAGTTTATGTTTTGCAAAATGCTGGGGATTTAGGGGGGTGTAATCTGGCAGGGAACAGAATTCTGCACAACATCGGAAACAAGCTTCCATATTATTGCCTTCCTAAGATGGGCCGCTTGTTGTATTGTCGCTTTGGATAAAAGCATATGCTGCTAAATAAATAAATGTAGTACCCCCATGTGATGTAAAGGGGAACCCGCGAATGAAGCAAACATCTGTAAGAAATGGAGAAATTGTATGTAATGTCGTTAAGAACAGTTCTATACTGTTGAACCAACATGGTTGATGTGCGATAAAGTTACTATGCTTTCAGGAAACCATTGTGACTAGCTAGTTGATTTCTCCAACGATGCGTCGTACTATAAATAAGCAGTAAGTTACGTTATTGTTGGGGAAACAAACCCAGGGGTGATTAAATGGCTGGCATTTAGTATTTTCAGATTATCTGAGAAATTAATGTTTACTATTGTCATTTCCTCTTCTTCTTTTTCTCTCTCTCTCTCTCTCTCTCTCTCTCTCTCTCTCTCTCTCTCTCTCTCTCTCTCTCTCTCTCTCTCTCTCTCTCTCTCTCTCTCTCTCTCTCTCTCTCTCTCTCTCTCTCTCTCTCTCTCTCTCTCTCTCTTTTTTTTTTTTCATTGCAGTTTTCCAGATATCAGCATCACATATTGTAGAAACTTTAACCACTATTCACAATAACAGTTTGGCTTTGGAGTTTTTACTAAATTTTTGTCGTGGAAATGTACCTCAGGAATCATGGGAGTGACTTTTTTCTTTTTTTCTCCTCTTGTCGCAGTCTCAGGCCGATGGATGTGGAGTTTATGAAGACGCTACATGAGAAGGTCAACATAGTGCCTGTGCTTGCCAAAGCAGACAGTCTCAATCCAGCAGAAGTCAGAAAAATGAAAATGAAGGTCTGTATGAACGGTGTATAAAAATACTGGCTAGTGCGTATCGTTACAACCTTGTCTAGAGTGAGGACCACAAGTGAAAGCAAATGCCAAAACAACAAACAAACACCAAGCAAGGAACAACTAAATTCCCTACTAAAGAAAAATAACAAACTAAAAATACACTTTACTACCCTACACCCTGACTAACGAAACCAAGATGTAGAAGCATCAGACCATTAAGCTATGACTTCTACCATCAGGGGGCTTGTATCAACAAGCAGTCCAGTAATTGCTCTTTGAAATAAGCTATTTATTTCTTCTTTCCTTTGTACAGCATACACACACACGCACACACACACCAATATTGCAATCCAATAGAAATAAGCACATAGAAATATAATACAAATGAATATCATAATTATAATATAAATAACTTTTGAAAATTAAAAAATAAAACATGAATGTGGCCATAACAGTATTTACAAAAGCTTTCAAGTGTGGAAAGATATTTACAGTAATATGCAAAAAGCAAGGGGATTGCACACAACAGGCAGTCAAGCCAGCATGCAATTCAACAGGAAAGCCAGCAGTGTAGGGGTGTGTTCACACTTGGCCGGTTTGGTTCGATTAAAACGAACCCTGGTGCGATTGCTCTATAATAGTGTGGATCATTTGAATAAGTGCCATCTGAACCCTGGTGCGCAAGTGGATAGAGACTGAAAAGACGGGTCTTTGTCCAAGCGAAAACTGGTGTGGTTTGAATTAAATATGAACGTAACACAGACCAAAGACATCTAAATTAACCAAAAACAGGACATGATGTCACAAGATGCGACCCTAAAAAGGGCAGAATGCTCAAGCATACCTATTTTTTTATTGTCATAGTCGTGATGTTGCCCATCACAGTTCGGTACGAGCAGTACTGCTGTTTTGACTACTTTACACATTTTATAAACTCTTCACAAGTTCTCACCTGGTCAAAATACTATCATATGGGCTACGCACATACAAACGAGCGCATTCAGCCCAGAACACAGCACTGTTTTGGATGTTCTAATCCGACTAATCTGGTTGTAAACGTATCCCTGTGCCTTTAGGTTCGGTGTTAAATGCCAATGTGAACGCTAAACAGACCGGGACTAAATGAACCAAGCAAACCGAGTGTAAACACACCCTAACAAACAGTAGCAAACACTCTCTTCAGGTACTGCAGTTCCGTATTGCTCTTTGGACAATGTTCTGCTGGGAAACCTTGGGTCCTGGCATCCATGTGGATGTTACTTTGACACGTACCACCTACCTAAGCATTGTTGCAGACCATGTACACCCTTTCATGTAAACAGTGTTCTCTGGTGGCTGTGGCCTCTTTCAGCAGGATAATGAGCCCCGCCACAAAGCACAAATGGTTCAGGAATGGTTTGAGGAGCACAACAATGAGTTTGAGGTGTTGACTTGGCCTCCAAATTCCCCAGATCTCAATCCAATCGAGCATCTGTGGGATGTGCTAAACAAACAAGCCTGATCCATGGAGGCCCCACCTCGCAACTTACAGGACTTAAACGATCTGCTACTAACATCTTGGTGCCAGATACCACAGCACACCTTCAGGGGTCTAGTGGAGTCCATGCCTCAACGGGTCAGGGTTGTTTTGGCAGCAAAAGGGGGACCAACACATTTATTAGGTCATAACGTTATGCCTGATCGGTGTATATCACAGTCACGGTGTGTTTTCTCTCTAGATTCGTGAGGAGATTGAGAGACTCGATATCAACATCTACCAGTTTCCTGAATGTGATTCAGACGAGGATGAGGAGTTCAAACTTCAGCACCAGGAACTGAAGGTGACCCGACCCAGCTCCATATGTACATCAAATTCTCCAGAACACAGACTAAATTCAAATGTGTATTTCCTTTTTTTGTTACAGGACAGCATTCCTTTTGCCGTAATTGGCAGTAACGTCCAAGTTGAAAGCCAAGGCAGGCGCTTCAGAGGCCGTCAGTACCCCTGGGGTGTGGTGGAAGGTACCTAGCATAATGGTGTTGAATACATATTTTATTTTATTTTATTTTATTTATATACATTCAGACAAATTAATTAAATGTACCTGCAAATAATTTATGCTGTAGTAATCTTTACTAAATGCTCTTACCTGGGTAAATAAAGTACACTCATGTTAAGCAGTGTGTACTATACAGCAAAATTATCGGCCAGCGATAAATTAAAATTTGGATCCTACTTTACCTGCATACAAATTCATCCAATAATGTTGTAATTTGATTGAATGTCATGTATTTGACCTTTTACAGCACTACCATTTTCATGTTTTTACTCTAGAGGGAGCGTTTTGCCTTTTAGAAATGCATGCTCTGTTTTAAAGTTATTTTAAGGTGGGGTACAATTAATAACAAAACTCATCATTTTGTCCACATACCCCGTCACCTCCTGTACCCCAGTTTGGGAACCACTGCTATAAGGCATAAATACGTTAAGATGTTATTACCATTAGCATCATGATTTTCTGTAAAGCAGCTTAGAAACCGTGTGTGTGAAAGGTGCTAGACAAATAAGATTTGACTTGACTCTTGCAGTGGAAAACTCAGCGCACTCCGACTTCCTGAAGCTGAGGAACATGTTGGTGCGCTCACACATGCAAGACCTGAAGGACGTGACGCGAGAAACGCATTACGAGAATTACCGCGCTCAGTGCATCCAGAATATGACCCGCATGGTGGTCAGGGAGAGGAAACGCAGGTCAGAAGATAAACTGATGTCACATGATCACTGTACTTTGCAGTCCAGATGAATGGTGTTCTTGATCATTATCAGTGCTTCATCTCGCTGTGTTTCATTGGTTGTGTTCATCCAGTCTGTGTAACCGGCTGAGAGACAGCGCCTCAGAACTTCCTGTGCCTTTGGTGCCCGTGGACAGTGACACGGAGCGCCTTATTTGGGAGAAAGATGAGGAGGTAATACTTTTTGTTTTTAACTAGACCATGTAATGTCTTCAGTCTCTTCAGAATGGATTCACTTAAAAAAAAAAAATACTAAGTCAAAGAATCGGTATTATGCACTTGATACTCATTTCAAGTACAAATATGAAATAAATGTTTTTTCAGTTTGGATTTTGTTTGCTTTAACAGTCTGTACAGTATGCATACTGCAACAATAAAATTAGCACATTAGCATATTTCAGCACAGCCAATGTTCGGAAGTCTTTCCTTCCGTTTAAACTTTAAATTGATGGCTTATAATTGTTCAATTAATTAATCTTTTTATTTTTGTCCTCCCTTTTTCTTCTGCAGTTGCGCGAATGCAGGAAGTTCTGGAAAGGATTCAGGAACAGATGCGTCATGGACATTAAGACAGACTTATCCATTAATGTAAATGTGTTTATGATTGAAGTACAGTTAGAGATGTCAAAGGTTTAGCAGGAAACTGCACAATGTGTCCTGTGATTGTAGGTGTTTGAAGGAATATGTCCTAAATTAGCCTTCAGAATCATCAGAAAAATATACTTATTTTATAATGTAAATATGAACAAGTATTGTGATACACAAGAAATAAGACCAGTACAACTTGACTTGTAAATGTCATAAGATTTATTATGAATCGTCATTGTTTTTTGTAGTAATCTAGCATATTTTAATAAGTTTTATTACTATTTAGTTAAACATGGTGGACAATTCGCTTTTAATGCAGCCCAAAATGTACAGGCGATATATAACTTAAACTTTCTCCATAGGGAAAAATGCACAGTTTTTCATATATTTATATATAATATCAATGTAGAATGAGGTCTAACGGTCCCGTCCACATCATACAGTATGAAACATGGTCCCAAAAATGAAATAAGGGGAGGGATTAACATTTAAACAAACAAACAAAAACTGCAATCTACATGCAAAACCAGGCATCAGTATAATCATAAATACATACACATATATGTGAATGCGTGCATATACCTCACATGTATACATACATCCATACACATATGTTTAAAAAAAAAATTTTTTTAAAAATGAAAAGCAAAAACACACTAATAAATTTCACAAAGGTTAGGCTATTTTTTTGTTTGTTTGTTGAGTGTGAAGCACAGATTGTATCATTTCATCTTCACATCCCCCCAAAAAGAAAAAGGAACAGAACCCAAGCCTCGGATCTGGGGCGTTTGCAGCAGGAAGAGGATGTTAAGAGCAGGAATCACAGTGTTCCGTTTGAAAGTGACAGTATAAAGCAACAACGTGGTGTAGGCCTACCGAACCGTCGAGTTTACAGGGGGAAACTGCGCAGGTTCAACAATGACTTCTATTGGTAAAGGGGCTTTTTGTCCTGATGTCATTGTTTGCAACAGAAAACGGCATGTTTTAACCTCCTATAATGCTTGTAAACAAGCGTCTACTTCGCGAGAAATGACACAATCACGCATATAAATGAAAACGGCTGTGCAGCGGCACTGAGACACTGGACAAGTGCGCGGCGCTGTAGAAGCGATCTACCGACGTGCCCTTGGATGTGGTTTGGGTTACGTTAACGTATTCTAAGACTTCATTTGACGTTTTTTTTTTACGTGTTGCTACAAGCACGAGAACATTGGTAATGCTGCTGATTTAAAGAGACGGAAATGCCCGACATCTCGACGCGCTGTGACACGCCGTACGTTGAAACGTTAATCAAGTATTATTATGTTAAATATCTGAGCACTTGCTGGAAGTTATAAATGCTTGTACTTTCAAATACACGTCTGCTTACAGGCATTTCTTAAATGTTGAACTGTATGTTAGTTGAGTTTCCTTGTGACCCATTCGCCTCGATACTTTTAAGACCGTTTCGTGTGCGCCAACGGATGTGTGTGACTGGTCAACGGTCATCGCGGCAGTCTCGTGCGCGTGCGCTTCATATTCAGCAATGTTGTTGCATTGCGTAGGCAGCAGGTGGCGCCAATGGGCTTGAATTGAGGCTTAGGCACTTGCATTTACTCATACAGACACTTTGAGGATTCTGGTCTTTCTTAAGTCTGAATGTACCTTTTTTTTGTATTCAAAAGCCCCTTTTGAAGCGTTTTAAAAGCCCCTAAAAATATGGTTACACAGTAAACATTTTATTTTTTTTCTCATGCTTCCAGTATTGACCTTTAAGCACTCATTTTTGATTAACATTGTGGAATCTTTTGGTGAATGAATGTAAAGCGTGAGAATTTGCATACAGAAAGAATAGGAGGAAAAGAGAAGAACGAACTGATTTGTTTTAGCACTCCACTCTCACATTACTAAAGACCGACACCCAATGTCTTCGAATTTAGTTAAGCAAGTGCATTACATGTATTTCATTCCAACGCTGCATGGCAAAAGACACGCAAGCCCCTTCTACACGTGAAAGAGGACACGCTCCGATCCTGACAAGGTCCCGGCGTGTATGAGCAACAGTAGTGAATTTCTGACTGGGATCTAGTCTTTCTTTTAGTGACTAGATCGCCGTCTATCTTGCTCTCGCTTTGTGAGACCTCCTTTCATTGAAGTCGTTCTGCGCACGCTCTCTTTTCTCTCAGGCCAGCTTTAGTGTGCTGACGGGAACAGTTACCATAGTCACTGGATTGAGCACCGTCTGGCCCACCAGCCCAGTGTGATGGTGAGCGACCACGGCCGTGGGTTTCCCCACCATGGCCGCCTGCTGGCCCGTGACCGGTGTGCCGTTAACTTGGGCGTGAGTGTGCGGGTGGTGCGCCAACGTGTGCGTGATGTGCCCCATCATCGCCGGTTGTGAGACAGCCACCGACTGAGGGTAAATTGCTGCGGGGAGGTGTGCCACGGGATGCACGGTGATGTGTCCGATTGGCTGGCCGGCACTAGAGGGCGCAATGTGCGCCAGATGTTTAGGCCCAGCTGGGATGACGTGATTGACAGCCTGGATGACAGACGCATGGGAAACGGAGGCGTGGGTGATGACTGTTGGCTGAGGAGGGGAGATGATGTGGGAAGGCGGTGCAGGGGCGATGGCTTGAGGGGTGACCAGCGCTGGCTGGGGTTGGCTGGGTGGAGCGGAGGGTGGGGTGGTAGGTTTGTGTTGTATGGAGATGTGCGTAGGGAGGATGGAGGGTGGCGGCATGGCAGGACGGGGCTCCGATGGTGCCGGTGCGGGCAGTTTGGGCGCAGAAGATGAGGGTGGAGAGGAGAGGAGGTCGTCCTCTACGTCTTGGTCGGAGTTGTCTTCACCCTCTGGAAAAAGCGGGAAAATATTCATGGTAATTAGATTTTACGTTGTCTCTTACACCCTCAAACACATTCAAATGAATCATATCAGTGGGAAAAATGTTTTTTGATACAAGCATGAAATACTTCCATAAGAACAAATGGTACGATTCATCTAAAACTAAGAGAACCCGTTTCTGGTGAAAGAAACACTACATGGCCTCAAAAGAAAGAATGAATATTTGAAATGTTTTAATATATTCAACTTATTTTAAATGTTATATATAAATTATTTCATTCTATGGGTCCGTTTCTGGTGCAAGGCTTTTACACTGATACAAAATATTCTATTTCAAGTTTCTTTTGAACTTTCTATCCTGAAAAAAGTATCAGGGTTTCCACAAAAATATTATGCAGCATGACGGTTTTCAAAATTGATAAGAAATGTTTCTTAAGCTGCAACCCAGCATCATGTGACGCGTTTACATGGATTGCAATCGGACAGTCGGATTAAAAAAAAAAAAAAAAAAGTCACATGTAACCACCCCAGTCAGAATGAATTGGCCAAATCTAATTAAAACTTAATTTGGATAGTAAGGGGTGGTTTAAACCTTCAGAAACACATGTGCAATGATGTAGAGATGGCGTAATGATGGATGACGCGAGGAACGAGCTGTTGTTGTTGAATGAAGTGTCATAAATGGCTGTCATGCCATTCTAAAATTCTCCTTCCACTTATCGTCCTCATTTTGGACTCCACAGATGCCTTGTTTTGGGTGTGGGAAGGGGCATTTTTACTGGTTGATTAATATAAGCAGCACGGCACAAAGCTTCGTGTGCTTGTTGTTTCCTAAATTAGGACCCGAAATAGATAAACATCAAGTCTGCTCTTTAAAACAAGCTATGTAGGTTAGTATTCAATCAATTCCGATGTGAAGCTTGTGACAAACACGCACATAAACCCGATCACTTTATTTAACGTTCATGTAAACAACGTTTGGATTCATCAATCAGAATTCATTCAAAAGGCGTAGCAAATGATGTCTGTTGAAAGTTCAGCTTTGCCATCACAGGAATAAAGCGTTGATAATCTGAAAGTTCACATATGTGTGTTGTACCTGATGCTGTTGATGTGGAGGCCTGATCATCTTCAGGTTGGACAGTTTGTCGGAGTATCCTGTCGATCTCTATGATGTCTATACACTGGCTCAACTCGTTCTTCAGATCTGCGAGTCTCTGCTGAGTGGCGATCTTCTCCCGCGCCAAGCGCTCCATCTCGTGCTCGTACTCCTTTTCTTTCCGCTTCAGCGTCTGCAAGAACATGACACATTAGTCTGCATCACCAGCACTTTAATATTCGCATGAATCATATTTATGCATTGTACAAACACTCATCCCTCAATCAAACATTTTCATTTTGGCATGACATTTCTTAAATCAGCTGACAAGCATGCTTTTAACAATCTTGCAAAATAAATGGAAACCCGCTGGTCATTGGCCACCCTACTCTCTAGATATTGGAACAACCCTACTCTTCTACAAGATTTTTAATGACCACAGAGAGTCAGAAACAGGATGTCTCATTGGTGCTTGTTAAGGCCTCGATTTACTTCAAGGGAAATCGAGGAACGAAATGGTCATTAAGAACAAAATCAGGCCAAAACTAAGTTCATTTGGAGTTTGTTTTGACAGTTAAAAACAGCTTTATAATACCATTGGTCCATGGCGATTACATAGTAGGTGGTTGTGGCTCTGAGGCTCCGCCCTCTTTGAGGTGTGAAGGTTCACACCATGATTACCGCAATTACATGGGAATTGTCTGAGAACTCCTTATACCACGTGACTGCTGTACCACCTGACCGCTGCAGATTCATTTAGGCGTTGGTGCCATAAGGCTAGTTCAACTTCAGACCGATCAGCAGCTGACTTGAAGCAGTGCATGCTGGTTAGAAATTTAATCCGACTTGAGAGCGCCGACGGCACGTCACTGTAATGTATGCCATCAAAGATGTCCAACTTCACGTCTCCATTTTCAGCTCCTCCCCGACTGCAAGCGGCAACTCTTGCCGATTGGTTACATTCAGCCACAGCCGATGTTGACACCTATAAAAACACACACTTCCCAGTCCGAAGATGTGAACCGCTCCGAATATAACGTGTTGTGTGTTGTCATCGAGACTGCGGTAATTACGAAATGGCGTGAATGCAGCATAAATCTTCTCCGGGTTCATTTCTTTTGTTCAGTCTGTCACGTTTTTCATGTTTAATACCGTAAAGCTGCTTGCTTTTAAGCAAGCTATTGTATAAAGTGCTATATAAATAAACGTGACGTGACTTTACTAAAGTGCCGAATTGCAGAGCTCATGCAAACATATCCATGTTGCTATGATCAAATGAATTTCGTATGCTATAAAAAAAAAAGTTTTCTGATTTGTTCAGTTTTTTACATTTTATTTCAGTTAACTTTCATTTTATTTAAAAATATTTTTTTGTTTTAGTGAACTATTATAAACCCTGGAAGGAATACCCTGTGGAGTCCACTTTGGATGGATGAAACGCACCTTAGATGTCAAAATAATTCCACGGTGAACCTTTTTAAAACAGAGCAACAGTTTGAAGTCAGTTTGAAGGGAAGAGAAAAAAGGAGGAATAAAAAGAAAGGATGTGGCAGTTACACAGGCGAACCGTTTGACCCACTTTTTTGTGTTAGTCATCTGACCACGGGCCATCAAACCAGGCTAACGGGAACAAAATGTTTCGATATTTAAACCTTTGAAGAGGAGCAGGTATGTCCATTCACATTCAAGAAACGTGCGCAAGAGAGGCTGGGCTGTGCAAGAGCAGAACTGCTCCGTGACAGCATGTTCAACATACGTGGTCATACGATTTTAGGAAACAAACTGTCCTCAGAGCAAAGCAGTTTACACACCCCGCCCCATCTGTCAAAGCCCGGCGCACGTGCCGGCTCCGACACGCTCACATCAGTCCGTTTCCTCCTCCGTCCCTCCCTCACCTGTGCTCTGCCAAAGAAACTGTGTGACAACATGGGCATTTTGGCTCCCAATTAGCAGAAGCCCTGTAGAGTCACAGAGGACTGCGGTATACAGTAGAACAAAGCACAGTGAGCCAGCGTGCAGAGAGAGCGATCGTGCAGAGGTGGATGGTGGTTTTCATGCGTGTCTGGGATTATATAACCCACTGATACAGTATTAAGGGAATATGAATGCGACTGGTGCAGTAGGTTGAGAGCACAGGCAGAGAGAGAGAGTCTGTCCTAGTGAAGCCTGATCCAGGATTAGTCAGATTGGACTGTCTGGCCCTAAACCCCCTTCACACAGCAGGCCAACACACACACACGTACAAGCCAACACCTTCTGTTTTCTGCATGGATGGTATACAACCAGCCTAATTAAAATGTAGAATATTAAAATATATATATAAATATTAAAATTAGAATTTACTCTTCAGAAATTAAACTACAATGGTTATATTAAGCTGCAATTGAAATTATTTTTACATTGAAATAAAATTACACACTTAAACACTCACCAAGCACTAAATGCAGGAATGCGCAGATATAAAAATTCTGACTGATATCAATAAGACATGTATACAAGTATATACACACAAATCTAACAAACCCCAATTTTGCAGTAGTTTTTTTTGTTTTTGTTTTTTTAACAAATTAAGTCTCTTCTGCTGCATTTATTTGATCAAAAATACAGTAAAAACATTAATATTGTGAAATATTATTACAATTTAAAATAATTATTTTCTATTTTAATATATTTTAAAATGTAATTTATTCCTGTGATGGCAATGCTGAATTTTCAGCATTATTTTCATGTCACATGATCCTTCAGAAATTAATCTAAAATGCTGATTTGCTGCTCAAACAACATTTCTTATCACCAATGTTGAAATTATTATAAATGAAAACCACAATTCATCCAGGATTTTTTGATGAATAGAAAGTTCAAAATAACGGCATTTATTTGAAATAGAAATCTTTCATAAGATTATTATAAATATCTTGTCACTTTTGATCCAATTGAATGCTGCTTAAATTAATTTCAATTTATAAAAAATTAAAATCATCTTACTGATACTGAACAGTAGTGTGTATATAACACTGTATATAATTAATATCCAATATCTACTGATACCAATAAATGAAAAAATTAAATCGGTAACTGATATTTTGATAGTTTCATGGCCAATAAAAAAATTGTCTCTGTCCTTGTAATTGTTATATGAATGGTAAAACACTGGAGTGTTTTTGTGGACAAACAACTGAACTAAAAACTGCTAGAATAGATGCTTTAGATACACAATGCAAAACTGCAACAAATTAGAATGACGACAACAATACCAGCAGTTACACAAATCTCATTCCTAACTTCATGAGCGCCGTCATGACAGTCCTTGCAAATGTGGCGCTTCAGCTAGTAATAATAAAACTGATACATCAACTCAAATCCTGATGTGAGCTGACTGACCCCAGGCCAGCTTTGAACCCACTCCATATTCCGTGTGTGAAGAAACCAACTACACATCCCTATAGACTAGATATTCAGGTCCCACTGGATATCACCACGGCAACAGCTGGAACCCGCCATGGTCTCCTTGGCAACAGAGCAAGGAAGGAGCAATGATGATGAGAAGGTGTAATAGACAGGCAAGGGCTAATGCGATTGGCTCACATCGACCTCTAGTGTTTTACAGTCCGATGGCTCTCGCACTCCTTCCCCCCCTTCACGTCTTCATGCCCCTCTTCCTTTGTGATTAGAAACACTCTCACCTGCTCCTCAGCGCTCACTGTCATCACGTGTAGTCTGAGGAAGAGATCGCTCAAGTAACCCTGAATTTATACATCCAACCAATGAAATAACACTGCGTGATGGAATCATAAAAACTGGCTATTAGACGTGCAGTATTTCATGGTGTTTTATACATGCCAATTTAATGATTAATAGTGTCACGTCAATGGATAATCCATATCTTATGTTTTAAAATATTTTATATGAATTTTGAGTAAATATCTGATTAATCAGTCAATTTGAACTTAATGAGCAATTAACAGAAGTTATTTCCTCACAAACTCCAAAATCGTAAGGTTTTTTAATTTTAAACTGTATTTGCAGATATTTATATTAATGCAATAAAAGGCAACTTAAGTGTACTTGTAGAGAGTATGCTTTCATAAATGCATTTTTAAAAAGTCCACTTTAACAAATTAAGTTTTACTTTAAAGTACATTTTAAATAATTGTTTCAATATTTTTTGTCATGCTTTGAAGTAGCAACTAACAGTAGTGACTATAAGCACTATAAGTAGTGAATACTAAAAGCACATTATAATTTAAAATATTAAAGTCATTATATTTTAAATGTACTAAATTTCATCATCACAAATGTGTAAAATCACAACTATTTTTAAATGCATGACACAAGTTTAGGTAGAAATGAGTCAAATGACATTAATGTATATTTTAGTTTACCATAAACGCCTTGTTGTCAGAACATTCAACAGTACTTTAACCACATTTCAGACAACGGAAGTAATTTTGAAATTACGCACTTTACAGTGTTGACCCACTTAAGTAAGACTCAAGTTCAACTAACTGCATTTAATATAAATGTAATAAAAACTAGAATACATTTTTCATTCAGTTGTAAATATCATGCAGTTAAGTATCTGAGATTACATTACATTCAGTTCACACTTAGGCATATTCATTTAAACTACATTATTACTTCACAAAAGGTGTCAATGAATATCATGTCAATGACTAAACGTTAGTTACTGTATTTTAAGTGTTTAATAAGTGTTCTTTCCTCACAGTTTTGAGTGCATTATCCTTGGCTTAATTTCAGAAATTGTGCACATCAATGATTAATCATTATTTGGCTGCATGTGTATATCAGAGAATTACATCATATCAGCCACCGAAAACTAATTGGTCGAATAATGTGTGAAATTTTGACATTAGCACTGGCTATTAAAAATCCCTGATGGGACCAGAACATTACTGCAGCTGTGATATGATCATTGTAATATCTTGTCTGACAATTCAACACTCCTGTCCCTGTTATATTACACTATAACCAGTGGGCGTAAAAGAAGAGTGCTATGCTTGGTTAAACCCGCAGACAGCATTTGACTGCATCCAGATCAGAAACGAAACTCAATCCACAGACAGAGGAACCCCTGCTGTTCACTGACCACAGCTCTGTTCCTCGTGGGCACCTTGTTTACAATGATTCACGTGACTGTGGCCCACAAAAGAAAAACACACACACACACACACACACACACACAAGGCCACCGACTCGAACAATGAAGCGTAACCTACGTTTACAGAAGCATGCCATACGGCACGCGTCACACCCGTAATGAAACAGTCTATCAAGACTCAGTGTGTCATTTAAACAGCCTCGTTCAGTGTGTGTGTCTGGTGCGAGCACCGGGGTTGCCAGGTACGCAAGTAAACCACCTTAAATGCCATCCAAAACCAGCCCAATCACGGGCAAACCTACCCAACCGCATTTCCCTGGTTAAAAAATATATATATATATCGTTCCAGAGTGGGGTGTGGGGTTCCTTCAACCCGCAGCAACGGTGTAAAAGTAGACCAATCCATGGGAAATCCAAAGACTTGGCAACCACGATGAGGGAGAGATGGCGGGGAGGACTAACACAGAACAGCAGCTGACGTCACCGGGCTTGTGCTCGCCATGTGCTCATGTCTCACGTGGACGCAGGAGCAGGCTGAAAGCGCGCGAGGGAGGGGGAGAAAGAGAGAGAGAGAGAACAGAGCTTGCAGAAGAGAGTAGCGTGCAAGTGGGCGGCCCACATTCCCTTGCTTGGGCTTATTGTGTCTTTATTACCATCGCCGGCTTCAGTTTTATAGCTTTTGTGATCATGTTAACTCAGATATATCTTCCATAAACAGGTCACCTTTCCTCCCACGCTATTATACTAATTGTCATGGCTGCAGTTTGCAAATTAAATGGAGTGTGTGACCTTGGCGCTTTTATGTCAGCTGTATCTACGTCAGTCATAATGTTCTGATCCGGACAAAATGATATGCACTTTAGCACCTTAACAAAGGGAAATATAATGTCATGTTGACCTACATTCTGTGACTGACCACATAACTTAATTCTAAATGTGCAAAATAAAAATAAAATCAAGGAATCTGAAAAACCAGATGGAAGAAGAAACAGGCAAATGGAAAAAGTAAGAAAAGAACAGGGGAAGAGGGTAAGGAAAAGACATAATGAGCCCACACGGAGAAGAATTCGACCCAGGATGTTTTGGCAGATGCACATGACACCATTCTGCCAGTAGAGTATGTGCAGAGAAGTGTATGTGGGTAGGAGGGTGAGAACCAGAGGATAAGGAGGAAACGGGCTACAAATCCCCATCTTGTGACCTATTCCCAACACGTTTTACAATTACAAGTTATTCGTTATTATCATACAATATGCTGTAGGCTTAGACTATATTATGATTTTATTTTTAATTAATTCAAGTTGGCATCTAACTTGTTTCAATTTAGGTCAGAGGAAATACTCCATGCTCACATTCAAACATTAACTTTTACAAGCAGACGTAACAGTCCTGCTATTGGCATAAGGCTGGATGTGTGTTTCTGGGTGAATGTTATAAAAACATGATTGGCTCATAAAACGTTAAAGAAAAAATATCTATATTATACGTATACATACATGCATACATTGTGTGTGTGCGCTGTCAATCAATTAAAAAAAAAAAATTAACTAAATCACATATTTTTTTTTCTGTAATTAAATCACGATACATTGCACCTAACATTAAAGTTTTTAATATGTTTACATTGTAATAATTTCACATTTAAATCTCCAAATTAATGTACAAACAATATGATCTAACAGGTAGGAAATATACAGAAAGTGAATAAACTTATCAAACACTTCACAGAATTAACTGCATAAATTATACATTAAATATATATTATAGATGAATCCTTATTAAAGCTACAAAAGGTCTTTTGTTGTTGATTTACATAAAGTGGCAGCAGCCTAATAAACCTGCTGCTGTCTGTCATTAAAGACCTGAAGCACACGACTCAGATCCAGATCTGACACGCATCCGACGTCCTCACAACACTGCGTTCATTTAACACTTTTTAACCCATTTAAGACTGTGCTTACGAGGATACTCAAAGTGGACATAAAGCAAGAAATTCACAGCGCACCACTACAGATTTAAGTTCTTATTTTTCTGTCTTATCATGGTTGAATGGTTTATTAGCACTTGAATGAATGATAGCGTGATCATATAGTAGCGCAGCCTAAGGATGACAGGAAAAAAGTGATGCTGCGTTAAATATTTTGAATGCATTAAACTGAAAAAAATGTATTGCATGCGTGACAGCCCTAATATAAGGGGTGTAACACGTCGCACGCATGTACCGAATGCATCCGAATGCAATCTTTAACAGTCGGCTTGTTTTAAGCGAGTGAACGCGATCATCTCTTCCTAAAGAATAAACATGAATTAATATCTCTTAAGGTATGTTGAGGATACATTATAACTTACTGAGACGTATCATATGTTGTGTAATCGCTCAATCGGTGTTTCTACCTCAGGCAGTCATTCAGTGTCCACAGCTGTTCGTTCGCTAGAGAAATTAACTCTTTCACTAAATATATGCACTATATTAGCCTATATATATATAAACTGATTTATAAGTTAATGCAAAAACTGCCTTACGTGAAGCTTTTGAGTGTTGATTATTATATCTAGAAATAAATGGCAACTTTAGTCTAATAGTTTGGGCTCTGTTGTTAACCTTTAATATTATAATCTGTAAGTAAGGGCTCCCTATATAGTTTACAGCATTATCTTTAAGAAATGTTTAGTTATAATTGAATTCATTTAAGGACAGACACAATTTTTTCAGTTTAATAAAAAGAAACAAAAAGCAATTTTGTAAAACTGCTGTACCAAACCCGTACCGATCCATGACTTCAAAAACGAGGTACGTACCGAACCGTCAGTTTCGTGTCCCGTTACACCGTTTTTATATATATATGTGTGTGTGTGTGTGTGTGTGTGTGTCAAGTGATTTTTTTTATCCAATTAATTACATGACCAATTAATGAATCTAATTTGACAGAAATTACCCCTAAAAGATCATTTAAAGTCATTGTGTTCAATGATAAAAGCATTAAATAGACATTACAAAAAGTAGCTTTAGAAAGAAATGTTTTATTTGATTCAACATAGAATTTATTACATCAACTTTTAGGCTACAGTGACCCTGATTCTTTTTCAGAAGCTTCATCCGAATTGGTATTTAGTTATATTTACAGACCAAAACAGTTTGGTTACCAACATTCTTCAGAATATCTTCTTTTATGCTCCGCAAAAGAAAGAAAGTCAAACCGGTTTGAAACGACATGAGGGTGATTTTTGTTTTCTTCTTTTGGACAAACTATCCCCAAAATATGATTTTTTTTTTTTTTTAAATAAAGTGATACTGTAAATAAGAAACTAAAACTGCCAGTAGGTGTCTGTAAATGTCTAAATGAGTAAGTCATTGAGTCATTCATTTATTCGATTCGTTCAAATGGCTGATTTATTCAGGAATTAAGTAAATGGCTCTCTTTATGAATGAGCCATTGAATCATTGGTTCACCTGATTGATGTACCCAAATGAACTGAATGAAATGTAAAATGACCTACATATATGTCTGGGGTGGGGTGTGTGCGTTAGATCATGTTAATTGCATTATTTTCCCATAATTAATTTAATTAATAAACATGTTAAACTGACAGCTCTAATGTTATTTATACTGTACACACACACACACACTTCTGAGCTTCTGTTGAATGCACATAAAATCCTAGTTTTACGGCACACACATTCAAGCCCATCTTTGACTTACCTGGATGTAGCGGAGGGCACTCCTCAGGACACTCAAATTGGAAGTTTTCTTTTCATCCACATTAGGAACGTTCCTCTTGAGGGTCTCAAAACATTCTTTTAGATGTGCTCGTCTGTGACAGAAAGAAAAGCACTAATCACTCTTTTTTGTGCAAAGCAAGTGAGATTTTAAACAGATGTTTAGGCGAAGCATTTTGGTGATGGAAGTAACAGCATTGAAGAAGTCAACAGGCAATTGCTTTGAAATATCATATTTGTTTCTGTGGTTACTAGTAGGGCAAAGGTCTTCAAGCCAATAAAACAAATGCACTAACTGCAAATCGACCAAGGGTTAATGTATCTGTGATCACTCCTGCAACCAAACAACTTACATTAAAGGCAACTGCACCTCAAACTCAATGAGTTCATATGCTCCACTTCTGTTTGTCGAAATGAATAAACACAAAAATGTAAACAGAAGTTCACCCACCTGTTCTTTTCCAGCTTGTTGTGAACTTCTCGAGTTCCAGCTCTGCAGGGAAAATATTAAATATGTTTCTACGCTGCATGTAAACTTTCATAAATCAACCCATTACATTTCATATCATGGTCTCTTGCACGTGAGTGCAAATAAGTACTTCACTGCAAAAAATATTCTGTCATCGCTCACCCTCATGTCATTTCAAACACTTTTTCTTCCAGGGAACACAAAAGATTGTTCATGCAGCTCTAACACAAACAAAGACAGCATACACTAACCAGGGGTTGGTCAAGCTCCAAAAACAAAAGATATAAGAAGCACTATAAAAGTGCTCCTTAGCTGTCTTCTGATGCCAAATGATCACTTCATGTGAACAACAGGGGCAAAACTGCACTGAAAGTCTTCCTCTCATTGGCACGCATGTGACATCATAGTGACAGTTTATCATTTGCACGTTTTGTCTTGCCAGTTTACACATTCAAGCGATTTTAAACCATTCCAGCACAAGAAGAGACAGAAGAGAACTCAATTCGGTACTCACATCCTGTTATTGGTGTGCACAGCCACACACACATTCGTGTATTACGTCACCGATCAGGGCTCAAGTAAGGAATTGTTGACGAAGCGTGATGAAACTACTTCACCAGAAATCCAGCCCTGCAGCTAATTTCATTGGTTAAGGTTACAGTGACGGGTAGGTTTAGGGATCAGTGTTTGGTGTAGGCAATCACTATTGTGATTGACATGACCAATAAAGGGGGGGGGGCGTTGAATTATTAGAAGAAAAAAAAAGCACACCGACATTCAATGACCCAGAATCAATTATTTCACTTGTACTATGGTTACCACACCTCACAACATTGTTCAGATGATGCATTTCAAGACGTTTGTCAGGTTATTCATTAAAACGCTTGTAGGACTAATTTCTTACGCATCTCATCCCAAACCTCCGTTGCCAATTCCAAAATGTAATTTTAGAGCTAGTGACGGAGGCTTCAGCCAATGATAGCAAACCATTGCGGTTATTAATGCAGTTATTAGAAACAGACAGAGATTTTAAGCGCATGTAAATCACCCGAGTCTGTGCGTTTCTCAACAGTGTTCGGTAGCAGCGTCTCTACTGTAAATGTATCTCCTTCAAGAACAGTGCCGTTATTACCTCACTGCAGAGAAATGTCTGATAAAATCGCCAGAGCAGCGCTGACAACACATTTCTGTGCAAGTGTGTGTCCGTGTCTGTGTGTGTCCGAGTGTGTGTGTGCGCGTGTTTGAGTGGGAGAGCAAGCGGGAGAAAGAGAGTAGGTGCTTTCTGTACATCATAAAATGTAATTTTGTGGGAAAAAAAACATGTAAATAATTTGTCGTTTTTATCCTATTGTTTATTGTCATATTTATTTTCTTGTGTGGTTGTGGGATTTGGTTCCTCTTCTGTTGTCGGCTGTGAGGACCTTTGAAATAACTGAAATCATTTGGAACTGAATGCGGTCAAGACCTGAATGGAAATACTTCAGCTGTGCGTTCGTCAACCATTCAGATTCAAGCATTCAACAGCCCTGTAGTTTAATAACATTACTTTAGCATTACCACCTCAGGTGTGCATTATTCTTCTAATAATTCAACGACCCGTCGTCAGTTATTCCTTACTTGATGAGCCCTGATCGGTGACGAAATACATGAATGTGTTTGACATTGACAGTGTAAATGATCCATTTTTGAAAATATGTGAAAGAGATTTAAGTGTGCAACAGATCTCAATGAATAATAAAAACATACTCATTTTTCATTGTGTCCCTCACATGACGCTATCATATGCCTTCACAATATAGTGGAGGCAGCGGGGGAGCCAGAAGGGTGTCTGGGGCCACTGGACACCCCTGACATCTGACTGGCCACCCCAAAATGTAACATTTAATTTATCTATTGTTGAAAGAAGAATTTATGTTGATGTGTGGCAGCGGGGCACACTGTTAAGCCACGGCCACACTAGACTGAGCATGTGAAATTTATTCGGACACTGCAACAGTCGTGATATGATGTCACACTCTGCAGTGTCTTTTTTTTATAAAAAATGAATTCAACATTTAACAAATAGCAATATATTCCAAATTTTAAAACGTATACAATCTACTTGACTATACTGCAAAGATATAGTGCTTTTAATTCAGCCAAAAGGTCACGTCGTGACGCATCAATCTTCCACGGTTCACATGTCTTCACATGATGCGAATTCACAGGTCAGAGTTCACCAAACCTGAACTTCAGAACTTAGCGAACTGCGTAACTTTTCGCACGAGCTTGCGTTTGTGGTCTGACACATCCGTATACGTGAAAGTCAATGGAATGAAAAGTGTAGTGTGACTGCCTCTTTAGTGTTTTAACATTAATATGAATATTAAGATAATATAAATTTTCTTTCATGCCTTGGCCACCCCATGTATAAAACTCTAGTTCCACTACTGAGAGGAGGAGCCATTAAAACTAATTTTATTGTGCTTTTCTCCAAAATATCACTTCACAGAAGAAATAGTCATTTGGGTTTGGATTGACATGTGGGTGAGTAAATTATGATATCAGAAACCACAAATACAGTCTGCAACCTGCAAACACACAGCATGACCTGAGGGGCAGCGTTACTTCTCATCACGGGTCACCGTACAGGACAGCATCCTACTAAAATTGCAATCTCCTAACAAAATAGCCAACCCAGTTTCATTCAGTTATGATTACATGATGTGTCTCCTATGGTTTAATCTACACTGCTTTGAAAAATCTCTTCAGCTTTCTGGTAGGGCTGCACGAATAATCAAAATAAAACCAACACAGAAAAATGGCTTGGTGCGATTATCAAATCTCCCTGCGGTTTTCTGTAAAAATAAAAATGTGATGGATTAACGCTTTGGAAATTAAAACATTAAGACAGCCATGCATATTAGTATTGTAATTTTACAGTTGTAATGTGAAATAAAATGTATTATCACTACATTATTTTTGTTAAATAATCGATTTTATTTTAGCAAATAGCAATACAATATTAGTATAGTAGTAATATTTCTTTTTTTGTGCCTTTTTTAATTATATATATTAATAATTATTATTATTGTTATTATTTTAAAGCCATACGTGTGTGTGTGTGTGTGTGTGTGTGTGTGTGTGTGTCTGTAGCACCGGGCAAAAGTTTGGAAACATTATTTTGTAATAGTATGTTTTTGAAAGAAGTATCCTATTTATTTGATCAAAAATACAGAAGAAAAAATATTATATATGTGAAATATTATTAAATAGAATGATTTCTGAAGGATCGTGTGACACTGAAGACTAATGGATGATGAAAATTCAGCTTTGCATCACAGAAATAAATTATATTTTAAAAGTACATTATAACAGAAAACCATTATTTTAAACTGTAACAATATTTTGAAATATTACTGTTTTTATATATATATATATATATATATATATATATATATATATATATATATATATATATATATATATATATATATATATATATATATATATAAAATATAAAATTAGATGTATATTGTGCAGCTCTACTTTCTTGTATAAAAGCACAAAACATGGCTCACCCTCCAGGTCTCCTTTTCCCATCCAGGTTGCGTGGATCTTCCACAGTGGCTCCATTAGTCCTGGGCGGTTGGCCTGCCTGAACCTGGGCCAGTGTGGGCTGAGGTTGGGGTAGTGCTGGCTGGGGCAGAAGGGTGTGTTGCTGTGGTGGGTGCTGGGCTGTGATGATGGGGGCTGGATACGGCTGCAGCAGTGTCTGTGTCTGTTGTGGCTGCAGCTGTTTGGGACCGTTATTCGATGGAGACAAGCTGTTAGTTTCTGTTTTTACATGTGCAATCAAGTGACGATGTTGTTGCTGCTGCTGCTGTGGAGGGGAGTGGGAGTCCTTGCCATTGGGACTGAGGAGAGGGGCTGCTGGTGGGGACAGGGCTGTGGCCAAGGATGTGACCACTGTCATTGGAGTAGTCGTGTGAAGGGACGCAGCAGTCTGAATGGGAGGGGCTGCAGGGTTGGCAGGGACCACCGGGATGGGAATGACAGCTATGGGAACAGGTGGTGGGAGGGGAGGGGGCGGGACCGGAGGATGGTGCTGGTGGTGGCGGTGCGACTCGAGCCGCATGTCTTCTGCCCAGGTCACATGGTTGACTTGGACAGACTGGATAACAGGGGCGGAGAGCTTCTGCTCGGCCTCACGGGATAGCAGGGCCTTCTCTCTCTGCTGCTCCTCCTCTGTAGAACAAAAAAAAAAGAACATAAAATGTTATGCAAAGAAAGACAAAATGATGGAAGACCTTTCTGCTATTTGAGAATAATATCCACATTTTTCCTAACAAGCCTACTGTGTTTTAGATTATGGGAGGCACTTCCAGTATGAGGAAGTTCCACTCAAAAAGACTGAAACAAATCATAAGGTCGCGCTACTACAACTAATCCTTATCCGTCAGTTTGACTGAATGAGCTGTAAAATTTCCTTTATGTTCCATTTTCAGATGTCAGGAGAATGATGTAATGCTAGGTATTTTAATGTGACATGGATAACAAGAATATCTATGGCAAGAGCTCTTTTCAGTCACATTCTTTTCCTCCTGATAATTTTTTCCTCTTTTTGTATTCCACCGTAACAGTATGAATAAACAACAACATATTATACTGTGCATTTGTGGTTTGCTCTCCCGATTTAATTTACAATATATGCCATGAATAATTCACTGGAATACATTAAGAATCTCTCCTTTTCTCCCCAAACTCTCACGTCTCTTACCAGGTTTGTTTTCAAATTGATGCTTTAAAATGTAATTGTCTCCCTTTTTTTAACTTCTAATCCCGATTAACAGTTTTTACTGGAATGATTTAAAAGCAGGAAAATACAATAGGCCTAATTGTTGTCTGTCAAAATGATGGAAATTACTTTGAACATTGAGTGATGATATTTCCAGTTAATGAACATATTTGATTAAGGCAACATATGATACATAAATATTACTGTATTAACTAGGGGTGTCACAATATATCATGTCACAATATATCACAATACAAAAATGCAACAATATGTATCGTGGATAGTGACAATATACACTCACCTAAAGGATTATTAGGAACACCTGTTCAATTTCTCATTATTGCAATTATCTAATCAACCAATCACATGGCAGTTGCTTCAATGCATTTAGGGGTGTGGTCCTGGTCAAGACAATCTCCTGAACTCCAAACTGAATGTCAGAATGGGAAAGAAAGGTGATTTAAGCAATTTTGAGCGTGGCATGGTTGTTGGTGCCAGACGGGCCGGTCTGAGTATTTCACAATCTGCTCAGTTACTGGGATTTTCACACACAAGCATTTTTAGGGTTTACAAAGAATGGTATGAAAAGGGAAAAACATCCAGTATGCGGCAGTCCTTTGGGCGAAAATGCCTTGTTGATGCTAGAGGTCAGAGGAGAATGGGCCGACTGATTCAAGCTGATAGAAGAGCAACTTTGACTGAAATAACCACTCGTTACAACCGAGGTATGCAGCAAAGCATTTGTGAAGCCACAACACGCACAACCTTGAGGCGGATAGGCTACAACAGCAGAAGACCCCACCGGGTACCACTCATCTCCATTACAAATAGGAAAAAGAGGCTACAATTTGCACAAGCTCACCAAAATTGGACAGTTGAAGACTGGAAAAATGTTGCCTGGTCTGATGAGTCTCGATTTCTGTTGAGACATTCAGATGGTAGAGTCAGAATTTGGCGTAAACAGAATGAGAACATGGATCCATCATGCCTTGTTACCACTGTGCAGGCTGGTGGTGGTGGTGTAATGGTGTGGGGGATGTTTTCTTGGCACACTTTAGGCCCCGTAGTGCCAATTGGGCATCGTTTAAATGCCACAGCCTACCTGAACATTGTTTCTGACCATGTCCATCCGTTTATGACCATGTACCCATTCTCTGATGGCTACTTCCAGCAGGATAATGCACCATGTCACAAAGCTCGAATAATTTCAAATTGGTTTCTTGAACATGACAATGAGTTCACTGTACTAAAATGGCCCCCACAGTCACCAGATCTCAACCCAATGGAGCATCTTTGGGATGTGGTGGAATGGGAGCTTCGTGCCCTGGATGTGCATCCCACAAATCTCCATCAACTGCAAGATGCTATCCTATCAATATGGGTCTAAAGAATGCTTTCAGCACCTTGTTGAATCAATGCCATGTAGAATTAAGGCAGTTCTGAAGGCGAAAGGGGGTCAAACACAGTATTAGTATGGTGTTCCTAATAATCCTTTAGGTGAGTGTATATTGTGTATAGTTCACCCAAAATGAAAATTACTTTGTGAAAAAAAAAATGTTTTAGTGTCAGTACTTAAACTACTAGATATAATGTATAATAATGAATATTTGTGCGTCCTGATAATGCCAAATGTCTTATTTTACCAGTAAAACGTGGCCTACATTATTTTAAATACATCTAGACAGTGACAATTTTCAGCTTCAGAATCCTAAATATTTGTATTTTTATTTTTATTCTGGTGTCACCATTGTCCTGTGCATTGGGTTACAAGCACCAAGTCCAAGCCTATTCATTTCCACACATTTACATTACATTTACATTTTTATGCATTTGGCAGACGCTTTTATCCAAAGCGACTTACATTGCATTCAAGGTACACATTTTTACATTTTTGTCAGTTCTTGCTTTCCCTGGGAATCAAACCCATGACCTTGGCGTTGCTAGCGCCACGCTCTTATTGTTTGAGCTACAGGAAAGCTGTGTACCACACCCAATGTAATACCAAATTTAGCATTTTAAATCAACAGTACATTTTTTGTTAACATTTTAGCATATGTCTTGGAGAATCGCAATAATATCGTATTGTGAGTTCAGTATTGTGATATGTATCGAATCGTTACACCTCTAGTATTAACGTGTCCGTAATATTGTTGTGATAATCTAGCTTTTGGGGTTATTCATGGTCTGTTGTAGCAATTTGTTAATGGTTTTACACTTTTAAATTTGATTTTAATGTTCAATGGTTGAAGGAAGAGTAGAATAATGTCAACTCATTGTACCAAGTTTTTGTAAATGCTTATTGCGTTCACAGAGTGAACCACTCGCTGACTGTTTACAGTTATTACTCCAATAATTCAGGCAAGGAAAAGGTGGATACTGTAAGTTTAATTATGCAAACTGTTGGATGCTGTATAAAATTCTAAAATGTGCACACACAAAAATAATAATAACAACATTACATTTCCTTGGTGAACACATTTTTTTAATTCTGTAAAAACTAATGGAAACATTTGCTGAATAAATTCCTAGATGCTCAATAAAAAAAAAGAAGCTATCAAGTCATGTGACTGATTCATTGATTAGTCTTATTACTTATTAAATTTGCAGCTTGAATGGAAACAGTTATTCTCTTCTTGACTCACACTGGAAATTCTAAGATACAAACCAATATATCAGCCGAACTTATTAGTGATTATTGGAAAATAACTTTTTCCCCTCATTTCCAAAATCTACCAACACCCATGGAAATAGATCAAAACGATTTCTGATATTCACTGATTTGAGTAAATATTGTATAAAACACTTCTACGTAAAATTGCTTTGAAATGAAAGAAAATCTAATTTGTGGTCATTAAATTGTATCATGTTCATTTAAATTAGCCGGCCAATAAAACCCACGTTGGCCAACCACGTCTTGCATTACCTTTGTTCTTGATACAGTAAGAGATTCCTTATGTACCTACACTCTGACTATCACAGTATAATCAAATTGTTTTAGCTTCAGCTCTCATCTTGTGGTTATTAATTTTCCTCAGATTTAAATATTTTTTTCATGAAAATCACATTCATATTACCCATGTAGTTGCCTGGTTCATTAATAGCCTGAAATAAATGGTCACAGCACGGATTTCAAAGGGTTTTTTAAAATGTATTATCCCGCTATGATGCTAGTTCTGATTGACCACCGGGGGGAAAAAAATCCATTTGAGCAAGAGGAGTAGAAGCCATAGCTAATAAATATCAGTAGCAATACTAGAGATCAATACCAATTTAGAGATCAGTAATGGAACTAATTAGTGCTTGTCGAGGCTCTGACTAAAAAGCTCTTTTAGGACTGTGAAGTGTAAATAAATAATGAGAAGCTGAAGACCAACAGAAGAGACAATCCTGTGATTTAATACATCAAAACTGTGTGCGCTATTCATCTGGCAGGGCTCAAAACTTGCGCTGTACCTGTACTTTCCATTTTAAACAGAGAAAGCCGGTGCAGGGCACAGTAATTCGTGACTCCATGACCGACTTGGGTGGGGTGTGTGAGCTAGCTGTCCTGAACGGTCTGTCTCTTTAAGAGAGAAGCCCCAGTAAGAGTCTTGCCTAGTCTCCAGCTCTACACTGACGTCACACAGGAGTCTGCACGGGAAGCCAAGAGCTGCCGTGGGGAACCTGAAGCCAGGCCGTACCATCTGCAACCTAAAATGCCACCATCATTGGACGATTTCTATGACTGACGGATGGATCTATTGTTTAGCCCCATCGATCCATATTCAGTTGCATCCAAGATGTGATTTCAGATCGATGTTTGATTTTTAATACAGGGGCTGCGGTCCAAAGCGTCTTTGAGCCAAAAGTATTATTTGCACTGCAAGACATTCCTGGGGCAGCCGTGGCCTAATGGTTAGAGAGTCAGACTGAAGGTTGCGGGTTCAATTCTCAAAACCAGCAGGAAATGACTGAGGTGCCCTTGAGCAAGGCACCTAATCCCCAATCGGCTCCGCAGTGAATGACTGCCCACTGCTCCGGGTGTGTGTCCATGGTTTGCAGTGTGTCTGTGCACTAACTTGGATGGGTTCAATGCAGAGGACAAATTCAGAGTATGGTTTACCATCACGTCACTTCATGTGACCTGATGCAAAGCGCTCTAAAAGGGTTAGTTCAGCCAAAAATTTAAAATGTCATTAAATCACCCTCATGTCATTCCAAACCCATAAGGCCTTTGTTCACCTTTGGTCAGAAACCGCTCGGATTTCATCAAAAATATCTTCATTTGTTTTCCGAAGATGAACGAAGGTCTTACGGGTTTGTAAAGACATGAGGGCGAGTAGTTAATGACAGAATTTTCATTTTCAACTAAACCTTTAAGGTTCAAAACTATGATATGCCACAAATCATCCTGCATCAGACATACAGGACTAAGGAATAATCAGGACTAATAGTAAAGTGTTAAAAGCCATCAAAAATAAAAGAATACTGAGATCAATATTTTCGGTGTGTGCATATTTCTCCATATAACGGGAGAGGAAAAATACATACTGAAATGTCATTTCCCTTGATAATTTACATGCATACAAAAAATGAACAGCATGTTAGCAGGAATGGAATCACGAACGCTTCAAGTGCACTCCTGAAGTGAACTGTGTCATTGTGCAAACATACAGCCGGGCTAATAAGCTCTGAACAGCTCATGAAAGTGCCATCCATTGCTGTCCATAAGCAGCACGTAAAGCTCTTGAGACGTCAGGACACAGATGAGATTCTGTGGTGGTCCGCAGGCTTTATGAGTGCGTGTTATAAACATGGCATTCACTTAGGAATGAACTGTGTAACTGGGACAAAGGAAGCTTCTAATAAAGTTCCCTCAGTCAGTCACATCTAATATACTGCAAAAGGTCCATTCTATTTTCACATGGATAATGCGGAAATCACGACCAAATATTCTCAAACAAACCAAGCCAGAATGGAGCAAAAGATACTCACATTAAAAGAAGCATTTTGAGCAATACAATCAAATGCAAACATGACATTTCATTTAACAAACAGACCTCTTTGTTACTCAAAGATAAGCAAGTGTGCTGGCTGGTATAGGGCTCTATTTTAATTACGGGCAGCTTGGGAATCAAACACAAAAATAACAAATAATTAAGTGTCTGGACAAAGACCATTCATGACTTTAACGCTCTACCTTAAATTTAATTTGTGTCTAGAGCAAGTGAAAGCTTAACCAGGTTTGACTATGAAAAGTGAAAGGAAATGATCTTGGCTTTTACGCAAATTAAAGTGCCTTTTTTTTTGATAACACAGATCAGAAAATGTGGGGATCGTTCTCATTTCCTTCAACACAAAGAGTCTTAGAGAAGAGATTTAACACGTCACATTTGAGATTACATGCAATTTTCTAGATCTAGTACAAGGTCAAATATTGTGTAAGTGTACGCAATGCCTTTAAACAGTCTTTCAGGAGAAAGGCCTTGCAGAGATGTTCAAAAATATGCCCACAATTGCACTTATTATTCTGCAAACTATTCATCTGTATTCCAAGAAAATCAAACACAGTCTGCAAAGCTCTTACTTGGATGTGCATGTAAAATGCACATTATATAACTTCTGCATTGAGGGAGGGTGGCGTTGCCCTATTTTCTCCCCAGTTGTGACCTGGGAGGGGGCTGTCTGGCGCGCACGTGGTCGAAGGGGGCGGTCTTTCAGCACGCGGTATTTGGTGTGGGTGTGGCTCTACTGACACGTCACCTCGAGAATGAAACAAAAAGCCCCTCGCTCTGTTTAAAGCGATAAGTACACCGCGAGTATAATCTTACATCGCCTGCTTTAAGGGATATCGACATGTAATACTCCAACAACAAGCAAAACGAGTTTGATCACGAGGAAGTGTGAAGGGAAAAGTAGTCTGGTCTTTAAAGTCATGAGTGAGATAACCACCAATGTCATTATGTTAAGAAAAAAAAGAAAAACCTTTTGGTCTAATGCCACCGCCCAACGGATAAGAAACACGACGTTCGTTACTTTTAGCTATAACCTGTATTAATTAGTGGGCAAAAAAAAAAGAGGTAGCTGTAATTTTAAAAATGTTTACCTAAACAATATAAGTGCAAAAATGTTTAACTTGACAGAAAATGTATTTAAAAAACGACGCCCCGTGTACTGGGGTAAATGTACCCACCCACCGCAGCGCTATTGAGCGAGTATAGTAGCACACTAAATATAGCACGGATTTAACCCGGAAACCGAGACAGCGAAATATGCCCTAGTCACGAAGACTGCACCCTACAAAGAGTGAGAGCCCGTGAGCGTGACCACTGAGAAAGAGCTCTTCTTACAACGAGAAGCTGGTCTGCAGGGGCTTTTCGAGGAAATATTACTGTAGTTATTTATCTTGAAGTGAGCCACAATGAAAATGCATTTTGCAGGGCGAAATCCCAAACAGTTCATACTTATCTAATGTATCCTGTAGATGCATGCAATGACCCAGTTCCCCCCCGCCTTACCACGTGTAATCTGTTGTTGCTGGGCTTGCCACTCCAAATACCTGGCCGCTTCCAATAGAGTATCGATACTCATTTTGAATACCGATACAATAAGTCCCCGTTAAAATGTATGCACGCCCCCGATACAGATATGCGTGTTGGCTTAATCACAGTAAAATCCACCGGCTTCCAAAGACAGTCATAAGACATCCAGGGCGCTCCCGAAATTCATCAGAAACACATTACTTCATTGGCAACAAGATGGCGATTGGAGTAACAGAAAACACAACAAGTCGAAAGGCATACCGTTCAAGGTCCGCCCTCGCCAGTGCTACTCCTCCCTCATACTACCGGTGATTAAAAAGCAGGGCAGAGCACGCTGTCACGCTAAGCGATGGGATCGGGACTCTATGCTGAACATAACCTCGCAGATGAGATCGAAATGCGTATAGAAATCATCAAGACTTCGGGATGAGATTTAGGAGACCATAGACGATGTGTAAATTGGTTTCCGGTCGCTTACTGTAGCGTAAAAGGAGGAAATCGTGCGAGACGTCTAATGAAATCCAGTTTCCGGGTTTTGGCGGCAGCCCTACCCTGCAGTGCATTAGCACATGTCGGTGCGAGGGAACCAATGGGCGTGGAGAACAACAAGGCATGGTGTCTGTCCACATGGGCAGCCGCTAAAGGCTGCGCGCGGCTCATTTGCATGGCGAGACCGTGTATGGCAAGCCGTGTTATATTTATTGCTCTTACTAGCGTCTACTTTTAAGACTTGTTTAAATACTAAGTGAAACTAGTATTTTACATTACATTTGCTATAGCCACTACCCCAATAGTGATAAGTACTGTGCCTTTGTTAAAGGGGTCATGAACTGCCTTTTTTATACTGTTGTCTGAGGTCCACTAATGACGTTCACAATTTTTTTTTTACATAAAAATACTATAAATAAGCTATTTTCTACCCTGTTTTTGAGCCTTGGGTGTGAAACCCTCTGTTTTTATGGACATGCCACATTGAAGACTTGGAAGTAAACGCCCACTACTATGATTGGGCAAGGCTGTAAGCATGACTTGAACATTTTATTTAAAGAAATTAAATAATTAAAGGATTAAAAGGGATTTAAGGGGATAAAGAAGAAATAAGAATGGTCTTATTATAGCTTATATAGTTATGAAGTAATCCATTTTAAACTCATATTTCACTTTTGTTTGCATGTTTCCATTCAGTTATGAATGACATCATTTAAATGATAGCATATTTTAAATTCAAAATGGCAAAATTTAAAAAGTTGAGTAGTTCGCATCACTGTTACTAGCTAGGTTTCCATCCAATGTTGTGAATTTAACTGCGCAAAATTAGAATATCACATAAAACATTTGTGAATGAAGCAGTGTTTCCATCCAGTGAATCGAAGAGAACAAAATCGTCACTTCCTGATAAACAGGCAAGAAATATCACTAGGAAAAATGGAAGTTGATGCAGTAGTAGAAGCTACTGTATATCATGTATACAGTATCTCACAAAAGTGAGTACACCCCTCTCATTTTTGTAAATATTTTATTATATCTTTTCATGGGACAACACTGAAGAAATTACACTTTGCTACAATGTAAAGTAGTGAGTGTACAGCTTGTATAACTGTAAATTAGCTGTCCCCTCAAAATAACTCAACACACAGCCATTAATGTCTAAACGCTGGCAACAAAAGTGAGTACACCCCTAAGTGAAAATGTCCAAATTGGGCCCAAAGTGTCAATATTTTGTGTGGCCACCATTATTTTCCAGCACTGCCTTAACCCTTTTGTGCATGGAGTTCACCAGAGATTCACAGGTTGCCGCTGGAGTCCTCTTCCACTCCTACATATCACAGAGCTGGTGGATGTTAGAGACCTTGCACTCCTTCACCTTCCGTTTGGGCTTTCCTGTAGCTCAAACAATAAGAGCATGGTGCTAGCAGCGCCAAGGTCATGGGTTCCATTCCCAGGGAAAGCAAGAACTGACAAAATGTAAAAAATGTGTACCTTGAATGCAATGTAAGTCGCTTTGGATAAAAGTGTCTGCCAAATGCATAAATGTAAATGTTTGAGGATGCTCAATAGGGTTTAGGTCTGGAGACATGCTTGACCAGTCCATCACCTTTACCCTCAGCTTCTTTAGCAAGGCAGTGATTGTCTTGGAGGTGTGTTTGTGGTCGTTATCATGTTGGAATACTGCCCTGTGGCCCAGTTTCTGAAGGGAGGGGATCATGTTCTGCTTCAGTACGTCACAGTACATGTTGGCATTCATGGTTCCCTCAATGAACTGTAGCTCCCCAGTGCTGGCAGCACTCATGCAGCCCCAGACCATGACACTCCCACTACCATGTACTCCTCATCTGGTTGCTGCCACACATGCTTGACACCATCTGAACCAAATAAGTTTATCTTGGTCTCATCAGACCACAGGACATGGTTCCAGTAATCCCTGTCCTTGGTCTGCTTGTCTTCAGCAAGCTGTTTGCAGGCTTTCTTGTGCATCATCTTTAGAAGAGGCTTCCTTCTGGGACGACAGCCATTTTGATTGGCAGACCAGTTTGATGCAGTGTGCGGTGTATTGTCTGAGCACTGACAGGCAAACGTTCCTGTTTGGGAACGTTGCCGTGTAAGACAGTTCTGAGAGGTAGGCTAATTATACTGAAACACTTTCACAATAGACTTTGCTCAGGCATTTTAGAATGACCAAAACAGCAACAAGATCGGGCCGCTGGTTGGTCAAGTTATGCCTTCTCATCGGACATGTCTTTTTTTATGCACACTGAGGAATTTATTCGCTAAATGTGTTTCCATCGTGGTTTATGCGCATGTTTTCTTATTGGATAACATTATCCGACTCATTTGAGCGCATACATTTTTTATGCACATTTTTAGAATTTATCTTTTGGCGTTTCCATCCAGTGTTTTTTTTATGCGATATTCAAAAATGCGCATAAAAATAGGTGGATGGAAACATAGCTAGTTTGGGTCCTAAACATATCCATAAAACAGTTGTCAAATATGAAATGTTTAGCTACTTATATCTTACACTCTTTCACTGTAAAAACTAAAAGCGTTGCATTGGAATTCACACTCGTCTGCAGTGAATAGTAAGCCCCGCCTTCTTTGATTTGCTTGGCCATAATTTTGACATCGATGAGCACTGTTGCCTAACTGAGGTAGACCAGCCTAAAAATGTCTATAATCTTAACAACAAACAGAGCGGTGCATAATGGAGAGCAGTATTAATAAATATCATATATTGGGGGGGACAATTGGGCCATTACAAATTATAGGGGGACTTGACCCGTCAGTGCCTATGGTGGTTACGACCAAGCCTGCTCGATCGCCCCCAGGTGGTTGGTCCCAGTATAGCTCATAACCCCCGCCCCTCCATGTATTCTAATGGACGCGAGACAAACTAAACAATCAAATTACACTTCAAATAATTTTTTCCAAAAGATGGTTTCTGTCATTTTAGGCAGTTTTTATCACAATGATTTCATTTCAAGTGTTCGTTTTTTAAATAAGTTTGGTTTTAGTCAGTTATTTGATTCTATAAAAACTGGCGGTGTGTCATCATGATTGACAGCTGAGATTGATGGCTTCCTGAGTGAAGTTGTCACTGAGGCACTAACAGACTTTTTTCGGGAGGATATTGGAGCGTTAGCTTTATTTTCTACATTTCCATAAATGTTTATTCCACACCAACATAATGAATTGTTCTGCATCTGCGAGAGTGTGGGCAGGTTTTTGATATTCAAGATTCAAGATTCAAGAGTTTTATTTGTCACATACACAGTTATATACAGAATATACAACCGGCAGTGAAATGTAAACAGGTCCGCTCCATGGACAGTGCAAATTCACAGTTAAAAACACAAGGAAGAAATTATAATAGAAATAGGATATAAAAAAAGTACTATCTATATATATATATATATATGTCTATATCTGTAGAATTATAAATAATCAAGTCAAGAGAAAAA
Organism: Paracanthobrama guichenoti; assembly: GCA_018749465.1. Taxonomy (NCBI): domain Eukaryota; kingdom Metazoa; phylum Chordata; class Actinopteri; order Cypriniformes; family Gobionidae; genus Paracanthobrama; species Paracanthobrama guichenoti. The sequence goes on along the minus strand of CM031963.1, from coordinate 20,460,728 downwards.
AAGGTAACAAATAAGGATAAAGTGGAATAAAATAATTGAAGTAGACTTTGCAGTGAGTAAACTGTAGACTTATAAATATGTGGTTAACAAATGTATAAAGAGTATAATGTGCAAACAGGTTTATGACAGGTTGTTACACAGTAACAACGAGAACAGAAAGTGCAGTGCAATGTCAGTGTATCGATGTTTATCCTGACGTGAAGTCACGTGATGTTAAGTGACTGAGTTCAGGAGTCTGATGGCCTGGGGAAGAAGCTCCTCCTGAGTCTCTCAGTTTTGGCCATCAGGCTTCGGAAGCGCTACCAGATGGCAGCAGCGTGAAATGAGGGTTTGCAGGGTGATTAGAGTCCTTGATGATCTTGGTAGCTCTACCTTTGCAGCGCTTGGTGTAGACGCCCTGCAGAGACGGGAGAGCTGACCCTGAGATACGCCGGATAAGCGCACTACTCTTTGCAGGGCTTTGCGGTCATGACTGGTGCTGTTCCCATACCACGCTGTGATGCACTGAGTTAAAACACTTTCTATCGCCCTAAATAGAAAGTTTTCAGGATAGCTGGTGAAACCCTGAATTTCCTCAGCTGGCGCAGGTGGTACAGTCTTTGCCTGGCTTTTTTCACCTGTGTCTGAATGTGAGCAGTCCAGGTCAGGTCCTCGGAGATGTTTACTCCCAGGTACTTGAAGCTGCTCACTCTCTCTACTGGTGACCCGCTGATCATGAGGGGGAGTATGTCCGTTGCTGTCTCTTCCTGAAGTCCACAATCATTTCTTTGGTCTTGCCAACATTCAGAGAGAGACAGTTGTCCTGGCACCATGATGTTAGATGCTCCACCTCGTCCAAGTATGCCGCCTCATTGTTGTTGGAAATGAGGCCCAGGACAACAGTATCATCAGCAAATTTGATGATAGAGGTGGAGCTGTGTGTGGACAAACAGTCATGCGTGTAGAGAGAGTAGAGCAGGGGGCTCAGGACACAGCCCTGTGGAGCTCCCACACTCAGGGTGATGGAGGTGGAGGTGGACTGGCCTATTCTCACCACCTGAGGCCTGCCAGTGAGGAAGTCCTCAATCCAGTGGCAGAGAGAAGGATTCAGGCCGAGATCCAGGAGTTTGGAGGTTAGCTTGGTGGGAACTATGATGTTAAAGGCTGAGCTATAGTCAATAAATAGCAGTCTTACGTAGTTCCCACTTTTGCTGTCGATGTGAGTGAGGGAGGAGTGGAGGACATGAGAGATGGCATCTTCAGTCGATCTATTGGGACGATAGGCAAACTGAAGAGGGTCCAAAGTGTCAGGAATGAAGGCGCAAATGGTGTTTTTAATGAGTCTCTCAAAGACCTTCATGACTATAGACGTGAGAGCCACTGGACGATAGTCATTTAGGCAAGAGGGTTTACTGTTCTTAGGGACAGGGATGATGGTGGATTTTTTGAAGGAGGTGGGGACCACAGATGTAGCGAGGACTCATTAAAGATAGATGTAAACAACCCGGTGAGCTGATCAGCACAGGACCGCAGAACACGACCTGAAATACCATCCGCCCAGCAGCTTTCCTGGCGCCCACACGCTTGAGTGCTCTCCTAACTTCATCCTCCGAGACAGAGATCACGTGATTGTTGCTGCTCTGAGTAATTTCCTCTAACCCGCCACTTGGCGGAGTCGCGTTGCCGCGGTTACAGTCAAAGCGAGCATAGAAAGAGTTTAACTTGTTCACGAGCAACGGATCAACGCTTGCCTCTGCAGAGGATTTAGATCCAAAGGAGCAGATGGACCTCAGACCTTGCCACATGCGCCGCGAGTCGTTGAGTTGGAAATGAGACTCGACTCGGTCTTTATAACGGAGTTTTGCGGCTTTAACTGCTCGTCTGAGAGCATAGCAGGACGATCTGTATTCATTCATATTCCCTGAATGGAGACCGGCGTTGTAAGCAGCAGTGCGTGCGTTCACTGCCGCGCGGATTGAATTGTCCACCCACGGTTTCTGATTTGATATGGCGGCTCCACAGACTTGGTCCCAAATCTGCGCAAGATGTCAGCACCATATTCGGAGGTTGGTTTACTTTTCTTCAGTGGAAGGCAGTGAAGACGCGTCGTCCATATTTTTTTACAGTCTATGGTTACAACCCTGTGATTGGGTAACTGTGTTGCATATCACAATAAGACTCTTCTGTGATTTCGGTTAGACACATACACATAATCAGTGCATATCAAATGATCTGTAACAAACCAATAATCTGTAACAAACCTCGTGGACTAATAATGGCTGCAGCGTTACATGTGTCCGTTAAGTCCACAAGACCTTACCGTCTCCCATTTGTCATTTTAAGTTTTACATGGGTGCTCATGAGTGCCCCCTTTGCAGCCGATATGTGCCCTCGATGCACACTTTTGTGCACTGCAGCGAGCTCCGCAACATACTTCTTCCTGACAGTCAAAGGCCCTGTCCCAAATGGAATCCAAAGCTCTGGTGATCTTCCTCCGAGGCCACACTTTCAAAGTCTGCTGTGGAGCTTGCGGGCTCTGGAAAAAGTGCGTAGCAAGGGTGCATATTGGCAAAGTGGGTGCTCAAAAGCACCGTTCTGAAACCTAAAATGGCAAATGGGTCACCCTACAGTCTTGTGGACTTAACGGAGTGCACATGAAGTTTGGGACAGGGCCAAAGTGGCATTACGTCATGAAAGTGTGGACTCTGAAGATTGCCAGGGCTTAGGGTTCCATTTGTTTCTAGTAACATTTCTTGTCTCTCTAGTTAGAATCAGATTTTTTTACTTGTCACATGCAATGACTAGTCAAAATGACTATTTATAGTTCAGTTAAAAATCAAACTATTAATCAATATTTTAGTATTAACAATTGGAACAATTTCTTATAAGAGTTCTTTTTACTTTTTTTATTCAGTCAGTACTAGGAAACTAGTTGCTATTGTGTACAAAAAAAGTAGTTCATTGAAAGAGATAGTAATAATTTTTGTTATTAGAACACTAGGTAACTAGGGCTTTAGTTTTAAGGAGTACATGTGAAAACGGCTTGCCATAGAACGCGAGCCTGCCTCGCTGTCTTGGTACCTGCCAATCATCCTGAACGAGTGTCTATATGGCCACGCCCAGATCGTGGTTAGGCTTGTTGAACTTGAAAGTGAATGTTCACTGCATACCGACGGAAACAAAGCCCAAAAATCTCAGTACACTTTACAAAGATTTTTATTTTGTGTGGTAGTCGTACACCAGCATGTTTGTCTGGTGTGTGTCTTACTTTATCCTGCCATTAATAAAAGTTCTTGAGCAACCGAGGGCGTGGTGAACAGACGCAGTCACGAGTGACGTAACTATCAAATATTCAGTTTAGCTTGTTTTACAGGCTAGCTCGGTTACTGAATAAACTAATTATTATGATTTTCACATAATGTCGGAATATATTTCCCAAGTAATTTAAAGAAGACAGCGCGCGCGGTTTACTTTGTAGTAAAGCGAGTCAGACAAACTGAAACTTCATTGAGGACTGGAAAGCTGTTCCGTATTTAAATATATAATTATTTTAATTTAATTTAATTTAAATTGTATATTGAAACACATCGTATTATTGATTTAATAATGTATTTATGACTCCAAACTTCTTAAAAATATAAATATGAATACATTCAATACTGACCAATTGATTTGAACATCTTAATTTATAATTTAATTTTAATTTAATTGATAAAATTCTGTTTATTTCACAATATTAAGACTTTTTAATGGCACTTGTATTATTTGAATTTTCAGTATTGTGAAGAAACAAGCTTGTTTATGTGCTGCTGTAACAGCATTGAGGCTCGTGCCATGCTGACATCTCCATGAATGAGCGCTTGCATGGCAACAGACTGTGATTGGCTGATTTGTAGGGATACCCTAGAATGATCAGCGCAGTCAGAGCGTCTCCGCCAATCAGCGCTGAGCTCAGAGGTGCGTAAGAAAGACATGATAATACATGCACACACATACACACACATTCAAGTGCATGCCAGTGTTTCACACATAAACAGCAGATGCCGACACACGCAGCTCATGTATTAGACGGCACAGACTTTGCTAACTATACTCAGTATGCAGCACAGAGAGTCAGCAGTCTAACTGCTATTCACAGCCCCTCCCCATGACTTATGACTGGATCACTGCAGGCTGTGAGGAGGATGATGATGATGATGATGATGATAAAGCGAGATGTCTTTCTCCTTTTCTCTGTAAGTCATCTGCAAACAGAAAACATAACCTCTCTGTATTTGTATACTATATCCAAGTGATTTATATTTTAATTGAAAAGAATATCTAATTTTTTACAATGGATAAAGATATCGAGATTGTGGGGTTTATTTCTTGACATGCAAACAATAGGCTGCATGCTTAGTAGCCTTTTAGTTAAATGGAGTAAATTATTTATTTTTGTAAATTAATGCAGGTTAAGGTCCATTTTGACCAAGATAGGCTACATAGAAATGCATATAGTTTTAGTACGGGAACCAAACAAGACTATCAAAATACACTTCATTTATAAATGTATTTATAATTTTTTTTTTAAAACATTAAAGGTTACATCTTTTGCGTTCGGGTCCATTCTCTATCCAGGTATCATGAAGCTTTGCCTCGTATCATGAAGCATTGTTATGCAGACTTTTTTGGTACTTATAAATCCCATATCTCACATTTTTGATACTGAATTATGTTTATAAACGTGAATATGCATGCATATCGATGAACTATTGCAGCATGAAAAAAAAATCATCTGACAGTGAAAGTTTATGCAAGCAATATTTATGTTGTTTTTGTTTTGTGTAGAAAATATGTGGGTTTGATCAATGAAGATTGTTTATGAGCATTCATGAGTTATGTTCAAAACAATTTCATTAAATCCATTGATTTCAAGGGTTGATACCAGTAATTCTCGGATTATGTTAAATTAATCATTTCTAATGAATACTGTTTTTTTTTTTTTTTTGCATCACAGGTTTTTTTTCATGTAAAATGTGAAATTTCAAAGAATTTCTTTTTTTTTTTTTTATTAATGAAAAGGAGTAAATGTACCAATAACAAGGTAATGACATGGTAAAGTCCAAAACTTTAAAAACGTTTTTTGCATTTACTCAATAAGTTACTGATCATATAGAATATGGGGTTTAATTGAAAAACATGTTATTTGTCTTATAAGCTCACATTCATGGATCCAGGAATGCAAAAATCGTAGACAGATTCTAAAAGCAGGGTTAAAGGCAAACGTCTAAGATTCTGTTTTGTAATGTAAGCACTCCCTCTAGTGGTGAACTAGCTGACAGACAGACAGACAGACAGACAGACAGACAGACAGATAGATAGATAGATAGATAGATAGATAGATAGATAGATAGATAGATAGATAGATAGATAGATAGATAGATAGATAGATAGATAGATAGATAGATAGATAGATAGGGAACCCCATAGACAAACATTGTTGGGGTGGTACCATAGTACAGAAATGGAATGAAACAGAAATAACATGGTAATTTGACAGATAATAAATCGATCAGGCATAATATTATGACCCCTGACAGGTGAAGTGAATAACACTGATTATCTCTTCATCACGGCACCTGTTAGTGGGCGGGATATATTAGGCAGCAAGTGAACATTTTGTCCTCAAAGTTGATGTGTTAGAAGCAGGAAAAATGGGCAAGCATAAGGATTTGAGCGAGTTTGACAAGGGCCAAATTGTGATGGCTAGACGACTGGGTTAGAGCATCTCCAAAACTGCAGCTCTTGTGGGGTGTTCCTGGTCTGTGGTGAAGACAACTACAGTGGTGAACCGGCGACAAGGTCAAGGCTCATTGATGCACGTGGGGAGTGAAGGCTGGCCCGTGTGGTCCGATCAAACAGACGAGCTACAGTAGCTCAAACTGCTCAAGAAGTTAATGCTGGTTCTGATAGAAAGGTGTCAGAATGCACAGTGCATCGCATTTTGTTGCGTGCGGGGCTGCATAGCCGCAGACCAGTCAGGGTGCCCATGAAGGCAAGCCGGCGGAGGTAGTGTGATGCTTTGGACAATGTTCTGCTGGAAACCTTGGGTCCTGCCATCCATGTGGATGTTACTTTGACACGTACCACCTACCTAAGCATTGCTGCAGACCATGTTCACTCTTTCATTTAAAAAACGGTATTCCCTGGTGGCTGTGTCCTCTTTCAGCAGGATAATGAGCCCCGCCACAAAGCAGAAATGGTTCAGGAATGGTTTGAGGAGCACAACGAGTTTGAGGTGTTGACTTGGCCTCCAAATTCCCCAGATCTCAATCCAATCGAGCATCTGTGGGATGTGCTAAACAAACAAGCCTGATCCATGGAGGCCCCACCTCGCAACTTACAGGACTTAAAGGATCTGCTGCTAACATCTTGGTGCCAGATATCACAGCACACCTTCAGGGGTCTAGTGGAGTCCATGCCTCGACGGGTCAGGGCTGTGTTGACCAACACAATATTAGGAAGTAATAATGTTATGCCTGATCGCTATATAGTATTGAATAAATACTATTCATGTACCACAGTATTTACAAACCGATTCCAAAAAAGTTGGGACACTGTACAAATGGTGACTAAAAACAGAATACAATGATGTGGAAGTTTCAAATTTCAATATTTTATTCAGAATACAACATAGATGACATATTTACATGTTTAAACTGAGAAAATGTATAATTTTAAGGGAAAAATAAGTTGATATTACATTTCATGGCATCAGCACATCTCAAAAAAGTTGGGACAAGGCCATGTTTCCCACTGTGTGGCATCCCCTCTTCTTTTTATAACAGTCTGCAAACGTCTGGGGACTGAGGAGACAAGCTGCTCAAGTTTAGGAATAGGAATGTTGTCCCATTCTTGTCTAATACAGGCTTCTAGTTGCTCAACTGTCTTAGGTCTTCTTTGTCGCATCTTCCTCTTTATGATGCGCCAAATGTTTTCTATGGGTGAAAGATCTGGACTGCAGGCTGGCCATTTCAGTACCCGGATCCTTCTTCTACGCAGCCATGATGTTGTAATTGATGCAGTATGTGGTCTGGCATTGTCATGTTGGAAAATGCAAGGTCTTCCCTGAAAGAGACGACGTCTGGATGGGAGCATATGTTGTTCTAGAACTTGGATATACCTTTCAGCATTGATGGTGCCTTTCCAGATGTGTAAGCTGCCCATGCCACACACACTCATGCAACCCCATACCATCAGAGATGCAGGCTTCTGAACTGAGCGCTGAGAACAACTTGGGTTGTCCTTGTCCTCTTTAGTCCGGATGACATGGCGTCCCAGTTTTCCAAAAAGAACTTCACATTTTGATTAATCTGACCAGTTTGTCAGAACAGTTTTCCACTTTGCCACAGCTGTTCCTTAACTTAATTTAAGTTAAATGTACATATATGTAAATTATTGCATTCTTTTTTTTTTTCACAATTTGTAGTGTCCCAACTTTTTTGGAATCGGGTTTGTACATTATACTCCAAACATACAGCAAAAAAGACCTATTACTACTGCCAGTACAATGATGCTAAACATGTTAATAACTTGAAACTTTCTGTGTCAATGAAATCATAACAGCATCAAATTGAAATGGTCATTATGGACACTTCTGTGTAACTTATTGCTTTCTCACGATTTAAGACAGACCAATAAAATGGATTCCGACACTCCCTTACAAGTGAAATATTAGAGCAGGAAATGAAGACATTGGCTAAAATGTCACATGGATGGCCATTGTGTTAATGCTTGTGTGGTCATATGGTGTCCGTTACAAACAATGACCATCTCATTAGACTCCACAGAGAACTGAGCGTTTGGTCTCACACACACAGTGACTGTTGCCAGGATACAGGAGCGGCTGTCTACATGTCTGATGTAGTGGGCTGAGATATATTGGAGAAGCAGCCCTGTCCCCAATATCCTCAGCACTGGGGATGTAAAGAGGCCTAACTAAATTAAAACATTATATTGGTGGTGTCTTTTTATAGCTCTCTCTCGCTCTATTAGGAACATTGCAAGTTTATATGAAGTTTCTTGAATGCCAGATTGTTTACAAACACACAACTGGCAGAAAAATTCAATGAAAACGCATTATTTTTCAACCTTCATGAACCAACAAATCTTAGAGGCATCTTTAATGCCATGTCCATGCGGCATCATCCACTGTTTCCATGGAAACCAGTGTTTTGGTGCCAGCCTGAAGTTTCTCAGGCATGGAATCATCAGATGTGCAAGTCATTGTGGCAGATCAAAGGCTGACGTCACGTAACAGAATCAGTACATGGATTAAGCCTGGCAGATATTCAATGAGCGGTCTCAGAAAGAGCTCTGTATGGGATTTAACATATGAACGACGCCTTAATCAGTTCTGCTTAATGTCTGAATATTAAATGAGAATACTTCTGAGGATAAATTAAGATTATTTATTTAGGTCTCCTGCAAACCAAGTGAATACATGCACAGACACCAAAACTGAGCATCATTGCATTTTAAACATGACCTAGACTTTTTGAATTTGAAGGTATAAAAAGTAAATTGCACTTAATTCTATCTATCCATCCATCTATCCGTCCATCCATCTATTGTTATGGATATAAATGACATTAATTAAAATGTATTGTTGTATTTGTAAGAAATATTAGTGTTGTGTTTTGGAAGAAATTTTGCATTATTTTAAAAAGGACAAAATTTGACCACAACTGAACAAACAACAATGACAACAGATGGGCTGATTTATATTTACAGATATTTTATTATTTTAATTATGTTGCAAACAATGACATCAAGATATACTGATGAACAATTATTTATTTAAGTGAGTGCATGAGTGTGTGTCAACAGTGAGACCACAAAAAGCAGAATGAAGTCCTCGATATTGGGGATTCTCAGTACATCAACAAGGCAGAGAAAGCGAATAGCTGGAGTCAGAGTCTGCTGTGTGCTCACAGACAGGAAGTGACGTCCACACACACACACACCCACACACCCACACACACCCATAGATTCTACATACACAGCTTTGGGATGGCAGTGTTTGGGCATACATGACTCTACTGTTCAAAACAGTACGCTGCGGACCAGCAAGCACAGCAAACTACTCACCACTGATGTAGTCTTATAAGATGCTAAGTGTTGCCTTGCACGGCAGCCAGTGGAGAACATTTTAAACTTGCTCTTGTCGGACTCTTTGTCTGTCTGCCCCGTTAATCTGACCAGGAGGCCATCTTCCCATAAATGTGTTCATGGAAAACACATACACACCTTAAGTCAACACAGAGCAGCCTATGGATATTGCACGTCGATCTACCATGGAGGTGTCATCCTCAAACTCCACAAGGTCCGGGACAGCGAGTGTCTTCCTCTGCAATGCCAAAAACCTCCCTGATTCAAGAGAGACTGACTAGATCGCTCATCGGCACACGGTGACCGAGCAGTACCACGGAGTACGCCAAAAAAGCCTGTACGGGCGACGTCTCCGGCACCCAGGCGGAGCAGGCAAGCAGCAGAATGAAGAAGCAATGAAAGCGCTATATCAAATGACGTCGAGTGGTTCGCCAGGAGGGGTTCATGAAACCTATGAACAAATTAAGTCATTTTTGAGAATAGCAAGGCAGAATGTGGGCGGTCAGAGCGAAAGCTGGGAAATATAGTAGTAGAGGCGCTAAATCAGGACGTGGATGAGATGTAGCTGCATTTGTGTGAAGTGTTTTGTCCCACAGTCCTGAAAATGGAGAATGTGCGCAATTAAGAACGAGTAAAATGGCACTTCACTTGCCCTCTATCAGTAAATAAAGTATATCAAGGTCCTCCAATACCAAGCTGTGGTGATGGAGGGTGTCAGAATAATATTTTCTGTACAAAAGAAAGAAAAAAAGAAAAAAAGAAAAAACACAAATGTAAACCCTGCGTGAAACACTATTGCCTCCAGGGACAAGTGCACTTTACTGATCCATGTCCTCATAAAAGAGATTACTCTTCTGCACTCCTTTTCTAACAGGACAGCATGTAGGTTTGCCTAAGCTGCTCCAATAAGCCTGTTTTTAAAATGGAGAAGGACTTCATGGATGAGCTTTGAATGAGAACTGAAGTTGTATCCTACTATTTAGCACTTCTTAAAGTGACGAATCTTCTCGTAAAGGGGAGAACTGCGCATCCAGACGTTCATATGGTGAAGTTACATTGCAGACCCCCGGAACAGACGCGTTAAGCGTTTCTTTTTCAGTCAGTTTAAATGTTAAGTCTTTCTTTTCTGTAAAGCAGAATGCGACAAACGTCAAAGGAAAGAAAACGTAAACGGTTCTGAGTGCCCTGTATCCTGAATTCCCCAAACAGCATCATTCTGCCTTCTGTTGATAAACGCTCGAGGCGAGAGCAGCACCTGTGCTCTGCATCCCTACGGTACTTTAGATGAGAAGCAAAAAATTTACAGTATACAAGTTTTGGATTCACCATGCAAGAATACTTGTTTTACTTTTTACTAATTTTTTTCTCCTTGTGAGTGTCTTGTGTAACATTTAATAAGCTCAAACTACATCCAGAGTAATTTACATAAAAGGACAATAGTAATTAGAAGAGAGCTGGATGAGGTGGTAACCATAGTAATGAGTGCATCCTGAAGAGCAGGTGTGGGAGTGGCCAAAGTGGTGGTGCTGGGGGGAAAGGGAAGGGGCAGATCCTATGGCGTTCAGCGACATTCCCACACTTTGACCGTTTGATCTACACTTCCTGTCACCACATAAGGAGAAGTCTTGTGGAAATCTGTGGAAGAAAGATGAAGTTTAATTAATTAATGGATGCTTTAATAATTGTGAAATAAGGCCAAATGTCAACCACCGTGCATTTCCAGACAACACCATCTGCTCGGCTTACCCAGAGAGGTAACGAAGTGTTCATGGGCACACAGGGTCTTCATGCAGCGCTTGTTCTTATAGTCCCAGATACGAAGGGTCTTGTCATCAGCACAGCTCACTACGAATCTCCCACCCGGATGGAAAAGAACTCCACGCACCCAGTTATCATGGCCAACCTGAGAGGCGAGAGAAGTAAAAGATGAATGAAGAGCTTGGATTTTGCCATATGATTCAGTAGATCTAATAAACGCCAAGTGTCACTTCAATGTGTGTTTGGAAAAGATGTTGCTAATATTTCATCACACAAATACAGAGCAGTACTACATTATGATATGCACACTGATGGTTCAAAATAGTCCAACGCAAACTTTCTGTATTAAAATACCAATAACACATTTGCAAAAATGTATAATATAAAATGGAGCCCACTGTGCTGGATCGCAATGCAACTTCCTCCTTTCCAGCATGAGAAATAAGCAGAAGCAATTAGCAAATAATTATGATATTACTCACATTAGTTATAATTCTGTCTTATGCACATTTCTTTTTATCATAATGGTACCGAAACCTGGTTTTAAATGAGCCCGGTGGTAAATTATGAAAGACCGCAGTATCACGAAGAGATGAGGTAAAACTATTAAAAACTAGCTGTGCTCCGTCTAGCGCAGCTTCCTTCCCATCACAGCTGTGAGCACTGGTTCCTCCCTAAAACCTAAAGCTTAAAGTCAGAATCAGCACAATCTGTGATTGTTGTAAAACGCAGTCTACTGTTGCTAAATTGCAGGACGTGTTTGCTAATAAAGAGAGATATTAAATGCACAATCCATACAAGAGACACTGTTTCCAACTTCAAGGTGGCTTGTGTGTGTGTGTGTGTGTGTGTGTGTGTGTGTGTGTGTGTGTGTGTGTGTGTGTGTGTGTGTGTGTGTGTGTGTGTGTGTGTGTGTGTGTGTGTGCGCCTGCGAAATGGTCCGACTTGCACATTATACTTTAGGTTTTGTGTGCGCACGCCTAAACCATCAAATACACAACAAATAGCCTGTGTCAAAATGACTGGCTTGGAGAGTATTCACTTAAACAGTTTATATCTTAAAGGGGCAGCAGTCTAATAAACCTGCTGACGATTGAGCCATTAATATACTCACAGCTCTTGAATGAATAACTTTAGCTTTAATAAACATTAATCTATCAATTTATACAGTGAAAGCTACACGGTGTTATTTTACCTTTCATTACTTTATTAGATTTCTTTTGTAGGCCATAGTAGACCTTCCTGAAATTAAAGCACTGTTTATTTCATTTGTATATTTAGCCCTATTTGGACGGTAATTGTTTCTTGTGGGGTCGTAAGGTATTTTCATCATTGACAGGGCTAGTCTGTGATTTTATTGCAGTCCGAATCCAGAATGTCAGTGTTTTTCTCCCACCACCTGCGTAAAAATCCCCAGCCGAATTACCTAGGCTACTGTTTTTAGACAAACACCAAGGTCGTGTGGGAATTTAATTGCCGTCCGAATCCACATCTGAGTTACATCACTTCAAAATGCACCGTTTATATCCTTTTTGACCACTGCACTGTATCGTTGCGCTTCGCTGTATTTTGGAAGCATTTTAAAAATCTAGACTTTATTACTAAAGTATTTACAAGAGCAATATATTTCAACTCCGATCAAAAAAAAAAAAAAAAAAAAAAAAAAAAAAAAAAAAAGCATATAAACATTTGAAATGGGCCATTATTACTGCAGCAATTATATATGTTAAAATAACCAAGCAGCATTATGTTTGCTTCATGTAAATAAGAGGCTGTATTAACTTGTTTCCACTCATTTCCACGTGGAATAAAATGACATCCTTTATTTTGAGATAAAATACAAGACAGAACACCATTTTAACTAATAATGTTTTAAATAATAATTGGGATATTATTTCCCTATTATTAGATTAAATATGCATTTATTCTTATTATACAAGCATATGACATTTTATTTACAGCATACAATCATGTCATTGACCACGAGAGCAGCGTTCCCAAGTGCGCAGGATCACACTCGCTCCTCCACCGTGAATAAATCACCATCCGAATGCACGAGTTTTATCACTGAGGTGGTATGCAAATTTATTTTTACAGACTTCCACGTGAGAAACAATTACCGTCTGAATAAGGCTTTTAATTTTATTGTGTATTTGACCATTTGTTTGCACTGTTTCCTTGTTCTTATATTGTATCTATGCATATAAAACACACAAAAAAAATGCTTGCACACTGGTCCATTTACAAATGGATGTTTTATATTTGTTTTGTTCAAACATTGCTGTTTCTTTTGCAATAGATATTTTTCTTTTCAGATTATAAAACGAAATGTTAATTATGTTCTTGATTAGGTTTTTAAAACAATTTTTAAAAAAGAAAAAGAACCGATAAGAATATCGTTAAAGTACCGGATAGATAAGCAGTATCGGTAAGAGTAGTAATACCGTTAAAAGCTTAGTAACGATGCACATCACTAATTACGACCGAAGGTGCCATCATTCAGCGAATTTGCACAGGCGAAATAGTCATTTCATCAGGAATCCACACTGAGAATTCCACATGATGGCAAAAGATTTTCCCAGACTTTTCAAAGGGTTCAAGTTGGCTACGCAAATTTGCAGCGTAGAACAACAGAACACCACTTGCTTTGAAAGTGACTTGTGACTTTAGAATCTCATGATTACAAATGGTCACTATAATTTCTCAAATTCGACACTTCATGTCATAATTATGATTTAACAAAGCAAGATTTTTTCTTATGTGGTGGAAATGGGCCTCCATAATAATGCATACCAATTAAAAAAAAAAGAAAAGAGGAAAGTACCAAACAGTACATTCATTTCCCATTCTGAACACAGGCAGCGTGACTAAACATATGATACAATGAAGCTGCCTGAACTATAGCTCTACTCACCAGTGTCATAAGGCACATGCCAGTACTTATATCCCACATTTTAATGGTCTTGTCTCTGGATCCAGATAACAGGAATGGTCCAGGCTTTCCACTCTTCTTGTTCTGCAAGCAGAGTGTTAACATGACAAATTATTTAAAAAATAAAATATATCTTTCATGATGCAGAAAAGGGAAAAAGAGGCAGTAAAAATACCAGAAACGGCCCATCAACGAACAGAAAGTACCTCAGAGCCTGTAGCCTCAGATATGGTGGGGTGTGCGCTCTCAGGGGCCCAGGAGATGCACTCCACCACATGCTCGTGCTCCCGTAGCTCCGCCTTGCACTCCTTGGTGGCCACCACCCACACGCGCACCGTCTGGTCATTAGAGCAGCTGGCCAACAGTGTGCCATCTTGATTGGGCCGGACCATACGCACCCACTCCCTGTGACCCGTGAATGTCTTCACACAGTAACTGAGGAAAGACAGTGAGAATCATTATACATTCACACGCACACTTCCAGAATGTTTTGTATTGCTTTGAGAGAAAAAAAAAAAAAAAAAAAAAGACAAATTATGTAATTACTTTCATTAAAAATACATTTCCATAACCATTTCTTGAGGCAAAAACTACACGATTTTCAGAGCGCAGCATGTGACTCGCTGAAATCCTTGAAGAGACCCGTATTCAGCTCACAATTAGCCACACAATGTGCTGCATTATTACTCACCCAGTGGCCACTTCCCACATTTTCATGGTCTTATCCCTGGAAGCAGACACTATGTGATCCCCGTTAGGCATGATGGCAACCGACGACACATTGTGATCATGTCCTGGGGATGGGAGGAAGATGAATGCAATATAAGGTGTGATGAACAGCTTAGTTACTGTTAGTTTCAAGCGACTGGACTGACTTGCATATCCATCCTGCGTTGAGCAAAAAAACTAATTTGAATCTTGATTCTAAGGTCGGTTTCTGACCGATGTAAAGGACAGGCACAGGATTAAAACAGGCACCTTTGTTATTTGAGTGAGCGATTAAAGCTGTCAGCCTGGTTAATCCTGCCCCCAAACAAACCTTTACCCCTCCCCCTGGACCAACAGGTCCTGACTGGGTCTCAGCGTCCAGAGAGAGGATTCTCCAGCACACTAATAAGCTTTAAGCCTATATTGGAAGTGGCTGCAGTACACGGTGGGTCAGAGGTCATTCAAGGAGCAAATGGAGTAAATGTGTACCATGCATGGTCCTGATGCACTCAAAGCCCTGGAAGTCCCAGAGTTTGATGGTCATGTCCGCGGAGCAAGAAGCCAGCAGCTTTCCAGTCTGGTCAAAGGAGATGTCCTGCACTGAATCAGTGTGACCCTTCAGGGTCCGCTCAAAATCCCCAGCCTCGTAGTCCCAAACCTGCACAACGGGACAAACATACACACTTTATTCAAAGTGATTTGAAATGATGTTGCTCAAATTCAAAAACAGATTGTTCAGCTTGAGTAAAACATCTGAGTGCTCTGGTACAGCACTACACCAATACAATACTGGACAACCCATAGCCAATAAAAAAAACTATAATAAACAATCATATTATAAATGTATAACAAAATACAGAATGTGTATTCTATATAACAGAATTATAAAATTTATTGTGTGTTCCATAACTGATATGATTATTACTATGAATACTATACATAGCATGTCTAATTTGTTTTAATATACACTCCCATTCAAACATTTGGGGTCAGAAATACTTTTTAATGTTTCTGAAAGAAGATTCTTGTACTCACCAAGGCTGCAATTATTTGATCGAAAACACAGTAAAAACAAGTAATATTGTTAACTGAAATTATTCATTACTTTTATAATATATAATAGATCATATATTTTAAAATGTAATTTATTCCTATGATTGCAAAGCTTCAGTCACACATGATCCTTCTGAAATCATTCTAATATGCTGATTTTCTGCTCAATAAATTATTATTAATCTGTTGAAAACGGTTGTGCTGCTTAATATTTTGTGGAAACTAATAATTTTTTTTTCAGGAATCTTTGATGAATAGAAAGTTCAAAAGAACTGCATTCATCTTAATTTTAATAAAAATGTAAAAGTGTTTACCCATCAATTTAATGTGTTCTTGCTAAATAGAATAATATTAAAACAAAATAAAAGATTTCTGATCCCAAATGTTTAAATGATAGTTTATTGCTGCATTACTGGGTCCATTTAACATTCAGCAGGCCAACATAAATATATAAATACAACAGAACAAGATACATATGAAATAAACAGTGCTTAAAATGTTCAATAACACTGCATATTCTTCACTGTATAAATTCAATGCATATATTATTATTACATTGAGATGTAGCTAAATTCTGCTGTAGGCTATAACATTAATCCTATCACAATTACTTTGTTAAACTGAACTTTTATTTTGACGGGTTGCCGTGAAGACCTTCGAGTTCCTGTGTGTGTGTTTATGATATGACGATAGATTTTGCTCATGAAGTGACTGGAGATGCATTCATGTCCTCATATTGAGGCGGTAGAGGCTGAAAAACAGCGCGAGTTCCAGTAGAAATTAAACCGGTCCGCGCATCTGCGCCATTCAGAGACACTAGTGTATGTATATATATGTATGTATGTATGTGCCTTAAGGCAGTTCATTAATAAACCATCGGTTTGTTATATCGGCCTTTATCATGCTATAGCCGATGGTTGTAAATTGATCAAAAATCGTCCGATACATCGGTCCATCCCTAGTTTTAAATCCTGCACAGAAAGACTACACTGATTCAACTACACCTGCAAATGGAAGCAGGTTAGACAAAGTACATTGAGGGGATTAACCCTTTCACACGGAAGTTAAAAATATTCTAGCTAAGTTATTTTAAGGCGACCGTTATTTTAGAACATATCACCTTATTAACATACACCTAATACACGCTTGTTCCGTGACACACTGCAGCCACAGTAGTGCTGTATGGCAGATGTATCGCTTTTATTTAGTTTTTCCTTTTTTATTCAAAATATTCACAACCTTGTTCGCCATGTCATCAACTACCTGATATTCCAATTCTCAAATACACGCAAGTAAATGTGTTTTGTTGTTTAAAACCTTTATAATGATCACGTTAGTTGATCTATAAAAAGTGATAGGCGCCGTCATGTTAGTTGTGCCAGATTTACAACACAAATTCATCCACTTCTCCAGAAATACATTGAAGTGGCCGGTGAAGTGTGAGAAGAATAAACTTTAGTTATTAAAGTTATAATTGAAAGGATTGTTATTGTCGCTTTCATAGACATCAGTGTGTATTTTATATTTATAAATGTATTGTTTTGCTAGTACTTGTGTATTTAAATGTCTGAAGCAGTTGATCACGTGATGCACTGAATGTTCTAATCACACCAGTTTGATTGTACGCGGTTTAATCTATGAGGAAAAAAAAGGTCTAAAGCAAAATGTCTCTAGCAATCTAGCTGTGATAATTATTGGTGATCTATAGACCTTGACATGGGAAAAGGCACAAAGAAACGCATAAAACTGCACTGTCTGGTGTCCAGAGAACCACTCGCTGCACAGTTGCCCTAGGAAACCAGAGCATCACAATTTCTCCATGGAGATAGTCAGTGACTCAGCAGAAAAGAATGAGAGCAGATGGATTTGAAAACTGAAACGTGGCACAAGAAAACATCCATACAGCATATGCATACATCCTTGTACAACCTATCAAAGTCAAATCATCTGATGCATAAACATACAGAAAAAAAAAAAAAAAATCACCTTTATAGTGGCGTCCTCTGAGGCGGAGACCATGAGGCTGAACACAGGGTGGAAGATGACGCGTGTGACAGGGCTTCTGTGACCGCTGAGGGCGTACTTCTCTGGCGGGCGTGGGATCCACTCTTTGGGGTCTCGTTTCTGTGCCACGGGGCCTCCTAAAGTGATCTCCTCCTTAGCTTCATTTAGTTTGGACTCCAACTCCATTACCTAACAAAACACAGGAAATACTGGGATTAGAGACATCTGTGCAATCATTTCAGAAATACTGCCTTGTTTTTTTTACTGAAAAAACATTATACTCTACCAACCTTTTTTTGTAATCTGATGACTGAAGTCCATTTCTTTTCCAAAAGGCCTGCATACTTCTTATCCAACTCCTCATTCTGAAATAATTATAAAGTCAGAATGAGAATGTGACCTACTAACACATCAAATGGGACTTCTTTTTTCATTTTAAAGCTTAGGTGTGAAAATGTGTTACTACCATATCCAACTCTGCCTCCTTCTTAAAAACAGAATATGCCTCTTCGTAGCCATTGGAGCGCAGATAATCTGCTATTGCTCGATTTCTGAAAGGCAAAGATGGGACTTTATTAAATAAAACGGTGTGTGATCACCCAATTCAATTTAGATTTAATGCATGTACGGTAAATGATCAAATGACGAGACTGCATTTAAAAATCACATTAGCAGTGATATAGATGTCAATCTGCAGCAGGTCACACTCACTACAGAACCATGCAAATGTTGTTAGGGACATCAAGACTCATTGGCGTGCAGACTGCAAAGCACAAAGTTTTGAGAGTGACAACAGAATTTAATCCGCTATATTATTGTTCAATTTACGGAATCCAGGAATCAGTCCTGAAATAAAACGGTGTACAGAATTAAATTAAACTCTCCAAAGAGAAGTGACAACCGTATTTAGCTGCAGTGTATGTGGTCATTCTTTTGCATTTAAGCCGCGTTTCCACCTCAGGAACTTTCCTCAGGAATTAGGGACTTTGGGGTGGTACTCTGTGTGTTTCGACCACAGGAACCAGGATCTAAAATGAAGTTTAAATAAAAATAAAAATTCCCTCCTCAAAACGTCCCTGCTTGTGAGGTAGTACTTTTTTAATGTTCAGGAACTTTCGGGAGTGGTTTGGGCGCTGAACATGCTGATTGGTTGAGTTCATGCAGCATATTATTGCAACTAAAGTCTGTTGCGGTGCGTGCAGCAAGAGTTGTTTGCTATTCGAATCAACAATGAAGTTGAGGTTCAGGCTTTATTAAGTTTATATGTGGGCGGATGAAATCCAGCGGAAATGAGAAAGTAGCATACAGTCCTATGAAACTGGACTAATCTACACAGTACTTTAGACCACAAGGGAAACGCAGACAGCAATAGGTCTGGGGGGAAAAAAAAGTTCCCTGGGCAAAAGTTCCTGGGACAAATTGTTCCGGGTAATTTTGTTTCAATCTTTAGTTGGTTCGTTTTATCCAAGAGATTCAAGAGTTTTATTTGTCACATACACCGTTATATCCATCTGCGCATCGTAAAAAAGGGCTTGTCGTTCGATGAAGTCTTAGGTATCGAGATTTGGTAATGTCAGTGAGGCAATAAGCATGCAGCATGATTGGCTGTGGTGGAAAAAAACATTTGTTTATGGTAGGGATGAGTCACGATTTTCGAATATTCGATTAGTTGATTAATTAAAGAATAATCAAATAGGTTGTGCGATTGTCAAAAAAAAAAAATTCCGGTGCCGATGTGGTGGTGACGCATTCATTTTAGGCTTCTCTTTTTTTATATTTTAGACATTAATTAATTAAAAGAAACTATGAGATGTGCTGCGCTGGTGGAAACACGAGACTACGCGACTGTCAAGAGCTTGCGCAGTGTTCAGAGTCCGGAGCAGCAGTGAACGTTCCTTCAGCGCTGCTGCAAGAGTTATGGCCTTTTTACACCTGCTCACTTCATTCGTTTTCTCTGATCAGATATCTATCCTACTGTGAAAAGACCAGGAGTAAATGCCTTTCGAAACGGATTAATATCTGATCACTCAAACAAATCAATTCTATTGCAGTGTTTGATCTTGAGCTGATGATAAATAAAATGCAGCACATATCTGTTGCTTTCGTTGACGAGAACGAAATCATCAATGTGCATATAGCGCGGGAATTGAAGATCGGATTTATATTCATTTTGCGGAGAGGTGTAAAGGTAAGACAAACTGCATGTTTTTTATTTTTATTTAGTTTATTAGTAGATTGTATAGCCCGTTTCGTTTGCGAGCAGCATCAGCCCATGCCTCAACTTGTAAAAAACGCCTTTTTACTGGTGGTGATCATAAACATACACTAACATTGTGATATGCTTGAAGTGTTTTATATCTATTGACTTTATTATAGGCAAGACAAGTCAAGTGTTACATTTATCAAATGTGGTTAACTCACTATCAGCCGCTGGCCGCTTGTTCGTCACTTTAAATAAAAAAAATAAAATAAATAAACTTTAATTTAACAAACAAAAAAAATGCTCCAAACATTTTTCTAAATTAACTTAAAGAAACTTAACATTTTATAACTACTTTGACATTAAAAACAAAACTGAACCATTTTAATGGCTGCTACAGTGTGTACAGCCGACTTTCAGCAGTTATTGTCTATGGGTCGTAACATTTCTTACAGATTTCTGTTTGTTGTACATTAGCACAGTAGGCCTACATGACATTTATTTGAATGCATTAATGAGAGAGAGTGTGTGTGAATTAGTCATACCGTCTCTAACTATGAAGCTGTGGTTTGTAGTTACTTCAAAGGTAGACAAATCTATGCTATAACGGTTGAGTTTCTAAGCTACTTCAGTGATAAACTCAACAGCGTTGAGTTTCTGCGCTCCTCTCTGCACGCGATCTTCACGTGATGTGCAGTGCGAGCTACTGTCTGTATGAGTGTTCGTGTGTCACAATGTATCAGGCATTAGTTCAACATAACTTTCACTTGCGTCCATCGGATGTGTATTATCTGGCTTCAGGGAGCGTGCGCCGTCAGAGACACGACACGGCTTGGCTCTCTGTGTCACAGCTTCGGGGCTTGCACATGCCGTCTGTGTGTGTGGTGTAGCACCGCATACAAGAACATTGATTAACTTATCTGTGTAAAACATGCAATTACCATAGTAATTTTGAGCATCCAGATTCTATAAACAAAGATAACTGCTCCTGAATCTTTCCGTGTGCCTGCAAACTGCACTTGATGTGACTGACAGGGTCACGTGACTAAAACCGAAATAACCGACATTACCGAAATTTAAAATTGAAAATTACTTCGGTTAGAGGTTCTGAATCTCGGTTTCGATTACTTTGATTAATCGTCCAGCTCTATCCTCAACACCATCATCCCTTACGTTATTGAACTAATGACGTTGTAATCAGCTAAAACACATGCGCTGGTTACTTTTCTTCCTGAACAAGTGCGCACATGCACACTGTAGATGTGTGGCATATAATGGTTACGGTAATTGGCGCGATGTCAAATAACAGCCCTATGTTCATATTTCAGCATGTTACAATAATTATATGGCTTGACTTAATATAGCCTATTCCCTAATGAATTAAACAGTTTGTTATCATACAGACTGAGACTCCCCCTCTCTCTGTTTATATGCGTAGCCTATACATGCGTGCATGCGGGGAGGAGCTGCGATTTTCTAATAATTCCAAGTGATACGCCCAGGGACGCGGCTTGCACGTGAGGCTGTAGTGTGTAACAGTACCCAGTCTGTGGCAACACGACATGGCCACCGGAGCTGATTGTGCCCACTCTAGTCAATCCTTCGGTTTATACCAGACACCCCGCGACACAAGAACGGAATAAAACCTCAGAGACGTGATGCACTGCAGACGTGTGCAGTGTAAATAGGGGGTAAGAGTTCCAACACACATAGATGTAAAAGATAAAAAATTGTGGCTACATTTCACCAGGCTCGAAGCCAATAGCCAATGCAATATTCACAACAAGATAATTACTAAGACCGACAACACAACAAATCTGAAGCACTTGACAGTGCACGGAATAAACTAAACAGCAGAAAGTTTCTTCATATTCGACTGCAAGAAGAACGGCAGCACGTCACATAAATGAACCGAAACTCAGCATATACTTTCCTTACAGACATGAGAAATAGGCCTATAGAAAGCTTAAAATATCTATATTTAAACAAACCAATTCAAATACTTTGAAAACAAATACTTTGACTATGTAATCTAAATGAAAGGCGCAATTCCATCTATAGGCGCGTGCGCATTCACTACTGTGGAGATGACGAGTCAGAATCGTCAACTTAATTTTTGCAGCCAACACTGACTCAGAAAACACTAGTTTATTAATAAACAATTAAAATTAATGTCTCCTTGCTATTTTTACATTTATAAACATTAGGCTACTTTTGCCAGTGCCTTGAGGCAAGCTTTATGTGCGCGACGCATATATTCCGCCCCCCAGTACCCTATATAGAAGTCTTTGAATCTGTTTTAAAAAAAAAAAAAAAAAATGAAAAAACACATTTTTTTTTTTTTTTTTGTTGTTGTTGAGGTAATGCAACCCTCTACGCACACCTTGGCCATAGAATCGCCATTGGCTAGTACATTTTTTTAGTTTAGTTGCCAGACTGATATACTTATAATATATATTATACTTTTATAAATGTATCGATATCTTTGTAAAATGACACCGCTTTTTAAATACCTAAACGTACACTCTTAATATCAGTCAATCAAGCATTAGACTATGTTATGATATTATGATAATCAAGCACTATTTAATGATATAACTTTAGTCATTAGAACTGTTGGTAACCATGTATGAATGGATATTTGTCATTTAACTGAACTTTGGACTGGTGGTGGTGCTTAAGATAATGTTGGTCATTTCAGTGTTTCTGTAAAAAAAAAAAAAAAATATTATAATATAATTTAAATATAATTATCTTTTTATTAAAAAAGAAAGATAATTATAATAATATATTATTAAAAGATAACAACACTACTATTAATTTTACTACTAATAACAATATACAACACACTAAGGATTGATGGGCTGCTGGGTTCATGAATATTAAAATTACATTGACAGCATTCGCTCAAACTGATCAATGAGATCAATGAGACTACCGTTTGCGCATCAGTCCCACCCACTACCGGAAAAAAACGGCATATCTTCTGCTTGTCCTCAAAAGCTGAATTACTCTAAATTAACTCAAAGAATATGGTTTACATGTAGCGCGTCGATTTTGCGTGGTATGCAAGACTCTCGCGCTGTGTGTGAGAGAGAAACGCGCTCAGCAAAGCAACAGCGAGTTGTGCGCTTTCAAACTAACGTTAGAGTTTACGGTACGTCAGATGAGCGGATTTGAAATCGTAAGTTAGATTGCTTGACGAGAGCGAAACTCAAGTGCTCATTGAGTGAAAATATATCTATGCTAAACTAATTATTAGCCTCTAACACACACACAGAGTAAAATCTAAGAATTTATTAGCCAATGGCTAATGACAGATATTGTTTAGTCGCCCAGTCGATTTACTCGCTTTACTCGATTTACTCGCATTGTAGAGGGTTGTAATGTAATCTTGTTAAAACAGAAAAATACATTTGGTATTAAAAAAAAAAAGTATCGTTCAGGAACCGGTATTGAATTCAAGGTATCAGTATCGATATCGAAAATTTGAGAACGATACCTGGCCCTAAACAAAGAATTTTCATTTAACCAGACCAGGTGGCCATCCATTAACACTATTAAAAGAAGAATTTAAAAAATTGTATTGCTTGGGGGATAAAATATAATTTGGACCTGTTTTTCATACAACAGGAAACAAACAGTACTGTTGGCAGGTGGCAACAATTAAATTTTTTTTTAAAAAGAGTGTTAAAGCTATAGATACTTTCTATACTGGTAATCCCTTACAGTTTACTTGCCATTGTTATTACTTTCCATTGTTATTACTTTCCTTACTGATTTGATGCATGGTTTGACTACATGGCTATAAAGTGTGCACTTCCGTCTCTTAATGAAAGTGGAGACTGAAGAAAAAAAAAACAGAGCAGGGAAATAACCAAAACAGTGCCCTGGTTGTCATGGACACCTGCCACTGAGGATGGAAAAAGTCTCAAATGACAGAGAAGAAAATTCCAAAATGGAAGACTGAGCACTTTCACTCTGTCTCTCGAGTCCACACACACACACACACACACACACACACACACACACACACACACACACACACACACACACACACACACACACACACACACCTCCTCTTCTCTTCCTGTGCTTCATTATGTAAATGAGTCTTTCACCTCTTCAGATGATGGTAAATATTTCATGAGCTGACCAATGGGTTAAATTTAGGTAGTGATGTCAGCATCTTCGAGACTAGACTTAGTGACTCCTCTGAAGGAAACTGATCGGAACATGAGCTGCCCAGTAACCAAAAGCAAAAACTGGATTCAAAGAACAGCCACCTGATGACATTTTATATGTAAATATAGCCAAATGAACCAGGCATTAAGTTTCTTAATGGTGACTTTTTTCCCCAGTTAAAATACTTTTACCCAAACCTGTTCTATCCTGAGCTGACGTCAAATGCAGCAGATGGGAAAAAATATCCATAAAATCCATTTTAAGTGCCCCCACCCAAAATACATCCTCTATTTTCTACAATCTACTCTGCATCGGATACAATGCAAAAAAACAAAAAAAATTCTGTGCAGATATTAACAAAACGACAGTTTTCACAGAGAAAGCATGAGCAGTGTCACACTTTTGATGTGAACACTCATATTTGCATTGTCAACACTCGTGCATCTGCTGGCAGATACTCCACTGCTGAGTTGTGCACCCTCTAAATTGTTAGGATGCTGTAGTGCCCTCTTAGTTGAATTGCACTTTTTTGCTCCGATGAAATTAACAAACCTGAAAATTGATTTTAGAAATCTGTGAATCATTTCAAATTAATACTAGATACAATGATTCATGTGTGAAACATTTTATTCCCCTACCTCTAGTAAAAATGCTTCTGGAAATTTATATAGGGGGGAAATTATCACTCCTTAATGGAAATGTTAATTTCGGTCACTGCATTGCACACAATATGAATAAGAACATATATCAGCTGTCCATGTCAGGCCTAAACCAGCCAAGGTCCCAGCACAAAAACAGTCTAATTCACGTTATTGACAACTCCCCAAAAATAGATTTTAGTCAATATTACACACCCCTAGAAACCAGTATGACAAAGGTTATTTGGTGTAACAAATGATACACTTTAAAGAAATATTTAAAAATGCAAAGCATGAGTCAACTTCAGTACAGTGATTTGTGCTGCATTATAATCATTGGCCTCAACTGGTTAAGTCAACTGGTTAAGTCTTTGATGTTTGTAATGTGGCTTTGGCTTAAAGGCTTCAGCAGTACAAGCTCCCAGAAATAACTTTCAATCCAAACAAGGTGGCCAGCCAACAAGGACACATTCAAATGTGCTCAAATATTTGACAGAACTGCCCTTTAATCTATATCATATCTTCTTAACACAGCTTCTTCTAACCATCACTCTTTAAATCAGTGAACAGGGATGCACCCGAGATTACCCAAAGACCCCTGGTGTTACATGAAGCATGGAGAATGCACAAGGATAGTCACACAATTATGAACCCCTCCTCCACTCTTCAGTCATGAGGCTTTATGAAATATTAACGCTAACTAGCTGTCGCAGGAAGCTCCCTGAGGCGCATGCAGCCATGCTCTTCGCTAGTGCAATGAACTGCCCTTGGCCTTGATATCAGGTTTCACAAGGTATAATAATTTTATTTGATCACATGTTGATATTTAAGCATTTCAGAATCAAACAGACACTTACCGTATTTTCCAAGAATACAAGTCACGCTTTTTTTAAAAATCAGAAATGTTCTTTACTTGTATTACAAAGTGACTTAAATAATGCAATTAACATCTAGCATGCAAAACAAGCACAATGTGCGCACATTTGGATTTGTACCAAATGTATATCAGGCCAGGTTTATTTGTTTAGCATTGTGGGTGTCTGCAATTACAATGCAATTCTAACCAAGTGCGACTCATTCACCTTATTTTTAACATAAGAGCAGACACAGCCATTTGTTAATTGAATGCGTTAAGGCCCCAATATATTCACTGCAAAGTTCTTTTTCGTTCTTCGTTTAGGGGTAAAACGAAGTTCGAAATAATGGCCAGGGATATACTGTTAGCAAACATCTGACGCCGCCCACACTGCTGAGAGCAACATTTAGATATGTAAATATGTGCTGCACGCTTTTCTCTCAATAACAAAAAAAACACAATTGAGAAAACAGCAAGCAATTTAATAAAGCATAAGAAAAGCATCTCTCCAGTGTGTTCATGTTTTCAATTGCAGAAGTCAGGCCAACTGAACAGGCCAAATGACTTTGGCAAGCTATTTCGAACTCCCAGCGAACTTCGTTTCAGCCTAATTTTCATAGTAAAAATAGTCCGCTATGCTACTTGATATTGCAAACTAGCATCATTATTTATTGTCATAATCATACACACTGGTCTGTAACATACAGTTTTACCATTTACTGCACTTTGTTATTCTAGTTATCAACTTGTGGCAGCTAACGAATCAGAAGTCTCACATTCACAGAAAATGCTTACTTCCACACTGCAAATAGTCAGGTGCGACTTATTTTCCGGAAAATATGGTAAGTGACAGCCTATTAATGCGATTGAGCTTTTGATTGCATGAGAATATGGACTCACAGTTCATCTCTTTGCCTCTGTGACAGCACCATGGTGGCGGGAGGGTGGGGGCGCTGTCTCTGCCCCAAGTAGGGAGCTGTTGAACAGTCCCAAGCAGCTCCTCAGCAGGACGAACTGTGGGATGAGACAATCTCACACTGTTGTGCAAACCTGTCACTTGTGGCTTGGAGGCTTCCTCCACAGCGACACACCAGACCACAGCAAAACAGATGACCTGCTGGAATTAACACCAATTTGATCCACTTGCCATCTAGGGAGAAATGGGAGAAAATAGATTCATTAGAAAAGAAAGTTCATACAAGATAAAGGTGAAGCAGCAATAATTAATACCTTGAATTGAGCAATTTAGCCAGACAGAAAACCTTTACAAACACAGTAAAAGAAAGAGCCATAATTCATCCATTATCATTCTTACTCACTCTCCAACTTATATTAAAGCAATGTGTATCTGCCATTCTGGCCATGTGCGCTCATAACAAAGCATCACAGCCCTCCCAAACATCCACAGTAACATTCAGCCCCACGATGACAACCAGACTGGAAGTGCTGGAGGTAGCCATGGCGTGGCGTAAATCCCCTCTGCTAATCCTGAGGGGATGGTGGTCCAATAAAACATTTGTCTAGACAAATAGTGGGGTGTTGAGGACTGAGACAAGACTTTGTAATCCTTTCAGTAGGTTTTGACAGCCTGCAAATAACCACGCTAATCTGTATGGAGCAAACTAAAATAGCTTGACGCAGGTGTAAAATAATATGGCCTTCGGACACCACATGAAATATCCAGAGCTTGGAAAAGATATTAAATATTGTGTAATGAATTTCTAAATAAAATGTTCACTTCAACAGCCTTTTCAATTTTAATTCAGTTCAAAATTCAAAACCTGGATGCGGAAATATCATATTAGGTCATGCGACTAACAGACATGACCAAGTAAACATGGTATGACTTTGGGCTGTCCCAGATGAAAGATGACCATCGTGGTGATTTCTGTGGTCATGGCTCCTAAACATTGGTCCTACTTCGTACAGTGAGAGCTTCAAAGATGGCTGTTGTCACAGCCTTTTGACCAAAGATTGGAATAACGTGAACGCAAAAATAAAAGTAAACAGAACATTTTGTGTTCTGACTGGATATTACCATAAAACTGAACTGAAAAGTGATCCAAATTTTCATGTGGAACGGTAAAATATAGCAAACTACTCTGAGGCTGCTGAAAACACCATCACGAGTCCCACACCACGTGTGCTTGGAGTATGTGTAGTTAGGGACAAAACATAGCGTTGCTCATTCACTTTGAAGCATGCAGCACATTCAAGCTAACACACCAAGCCACACTATGCCATATAGATATTTTGATAGTAACGTGATAAATTGTGCAGCTCTAATTATTTTATTACTGGATACATTTGTGTGAAGGTATTACTTCCACTTTAAACAACTAATTGATTGAATTACAATTCATGATGTTCATGAAAAAAAAAAAACATTTTAACGTCCCTGCATTACACAGAGTAAAGGTCAGTATACTCCTGTTTATGAAAAGGAAAAGCAAGCTGTCATTAGAGTGCTCCTTTGAAATTAAACATTTATTTCTAAACTACCAAACAATGAACTGAAGGATCTACAGTAGGCGTGCTGCAATAGTTCAGCCGCAACAACGGTTACATCACTTGCCCACCGTGGCACTGCCCCCCACCATTGTTTAGATTTTTTAATATTAATAAAAATCATTTAGTTCAGTTAGAGAACAGACACTGAATCGAATTAAAAACTGAATTGGTCTGCTCAATGCAGTGTGAGCTGAATGAGAGTCGCAGCACAGATCAGCAGCAGGAGCTGATGAACAAGATGACTGGAAGATTTGGTGTCAAAGCGAAATGGAAGCTCAACTTCCACAGGAATTCATTGAAAACGCTCGCTCTGCTCCGCACTTATGAATGTCCATGTGGCCTAATTAGCGATTTAAAAGTGAGAGGGAAAAACTCCACGCTCCAAGCCCCTCCTCCCTGGTGATACCGGTATTGTCACACGCCGATTAACTGGTGGGAAAAGTTCCTCACCATCTTTCCTAATCTACGGAAAGCCCAAATACAATACAAATGCAACCATATTAGACATATGGCAGCACTAACATATGCACCTGCAATAACTCATGCGCAAGGAGTGCTACAGCGATAAGACCATGTCAGCACTGTGGTCATTCTTGAAGTGAAAACAATCATCGTTCTGAATCCCATCTGCATGTCGTCTTTGACAAAAACGTGATTTTCTCAGCTTTTTGCTCAAAATTTAGCTTATTCATGAAACTTACCCACATTCAAGTTTTGAAAAAAAAAAAAAAAAAAAATGCATGAAGCTAGAATAAAACAGACCGTTCTTTATTTTGATATATTGCATGTTCAGTTATTTATACAACAAAATATTCTGTGGGCCATGAAACTTGTGAAAATAACCAAAAATGTTGGCAGTGATTGGTAAATTTCATGTTTACGTTCACTTAAGACATAACCGACTATGTTTAAGATGATACTTGACAAGACAGGCAATTTGACAGTTTTGTGTGAATATGTCCGTGCAAGCTCAGGAAGACGTGAAAGAGTATTCAGCGTTCTAGGTGCGCTTAGGATCTGTGTTGCTGTGCTGCGCAAGTACCAAAGACGCTGAGACGCCAGAGAGACGCTGGCATTTATTCGTCTATGTGCGCTTGAATATTAAGTAACAGTTCCATCGGTCAGTTCTTATTATCAAGCCCTACAATGGTACATGTCATTTAATAAAGTAGAATATAAGTAGAATATTTAAATTTCCTCCATAAAAACAGGTTTTGCACGTTACTGTTGTTAATGCAAGTGAATTGTATCTGCCTCTCAATTCAAGCGCAGTGCTTTACTGTCAACTTTCTGTTCAACAAACATGTAATATTATTAGTAACATTATTATTATTATTATTATTATTATTATTATAGTAATATTATTATTATTATTAGTAGGGCTGCACAATATATCAAAATTATCGAAATATCGCGATCAGAAATTGCATGCTGTTGCAATATGCATAATGATTTTAATAGGCTACTTCAACATTGTGAAAAGTGTACGTTTTAGGTCGACACATAGCAGAGAATAGACTGGGCACACGACTGTTACTTGCATGACTTGCTTGACGTTAAAAAGAGTTATTAAACGCAAAAAACAACTTGCAGTCTCGCGCTGTCTGCTACACACACCGAAACGTCCACACAAGCCGTCTCTCTGAAAGCGTGATCCCTTCAGTTCGGTTTCTTGCCTTACACACTCGAACTGTCAAATATACACACAGTTATGATAAAATAGCTGTCTTGAGTATTCATGTAACTGTGCTTATTAATGCAAATCAATAGTAATTTTATGATTAAAAATCCCCCAGCGGTACCAAATCAGGTGCTGGTGCCACCATCTGTAGAATTTAGTGACACCAGTGCTACTGCTCTCAAATGTTAGTCTGGAGCCCTGTAAGGCCATAGCGGTACCCTGGATGTTGGCCATATATAAGACTGCACGACCCAAAACACAGGGCTGCAAATAGGGTTTCAATAACCACAGCTTGACTCATATAGACAGCAGGATTTGGCGAGACTGTGTCTAGACCAACTCTGAGACAGTTTTATGCTTTCAGCACTATAATATAATGATTTATTCAAAAACATGTCTGTGCACGCCAATGCTATGGTATGGCACAAAGGAAAATTTGAAAGAAAATAAGGTACAGAACACCTTTAGCAACCCTCTGAACTGGCTGTTCATAGATAAGATGATGTCTGTGTGCACTAGAGTTGCAGAATCATATAACCTTAAAAGTGCTCACCTAGTTTGGCAGCAGTTATGTAGACTTCTATAAAAACTAAAATATCCGATTCTGAAAACTGACAAAAATAGGAAAAGGCAGAAACTCTGAAAATGTTAGTTCTGCATATTGGTTAAAAAAATAAAATAAAAATTACAGGTGCAAGACACTGCAGTCAAAAGAAAGAAAGAAAGAAAAAAAAAAAAAAAAAAAAAAAAAAGTAGTTGAACATCCAAAACTTATGGCTTACACTTAAGAAAAAGTAAACCAAGCAACTAATAGAAGTTCCCAACAGCATAAACCACCTGAGATGACACCATGTTTGAGCACCTGGTACAGTTGCGTGGAAAAGGTCTGGTGTAGGGTTGCTGCTTGAGGCATGTCAAACATGAAAAGTTATTATACATTTCTCAATGTCTGTGAAAGCAACAAAATGCATAAGGTGGGTCAGTGGCATGACATATTGTTTCAGCAACATCGTGATGTGCGCATCCACGAGTCACCTCACGGGGTGTCAAGTAAGTGGGGATCGTAATAGATCTGTGATCCGTACTGACGAGGCACTACAGTTCAGAACACATGCGATTCGTGGATTAACTGCAGTTTAACCATCGTAGAGTGAAAGTTTATCATTTGCACGTGTTTTCAAATCCAGTCAGTTTAAACATTCAAGTGAGTTTATAGCATTCAAGCACAAGAAGACGCTAAAGGAACTCAATTTGGAACTTACGTGCCGTTTTCTGTGCACACACACAGAGCCGCATAGACAGTCGGACGTCGATTTCAGTTTTTGTTCTTGTCTTTTTGTGCTTGAATGGACACATGCAGAATGATGTAAAAATGCCTGTCTCGGCAAATATCCTCAAACACAGTTGCTTGTCTTTAGTGAACATGGGGTGGGCAATATCTTGAGACCAAAATCTTATATCATGATAGGAAGGAGTCATTTTATTTCACAATAACGATTTAGGGTAAACGTACCTATTAAGCTCACCAAAGTTTACATTGAGGCATTTTAGTGCACAGGGTACTGGTTTGAGTACAAGAAGTTATGTTAAAATAAAATATTATTGTGTGACAGATGAATCTTTTATTTTAAATGACAAAAGCGTTTAAATTAAGATATACATCATTAAATGCAAAAAGTCTGGCTTGTGCTTAATGGGGACATGTTTGTACCCTTTAAGCACACCCCTGTTACCATTAAGCTCACAATATGTTTTTTTGGGAAGATTCTTGTTTATTTTAAACAACAGTTTTAAAGTCCCAGTGAACCGGAAGTAGCGAGTGAGTTTTCTTCAATGCTGTGATGCATTTCCAAGTGAATATTGAATAGAGGGCAGGGTTTTACTTCAGCACTCCTCCTCTCCATCTCGCGCTCATACAGACTAACGGTCGGAGGGGAGTGGTTAAGCATTTTCAAACCTAAGCCGTCAAACTGACATCATCTGAGAAGAAACGCCGTTTCCAGACCTGAAGTTACTTTTCAGATTTTGATTAAAGATTACCACGGCAAACTGTTTTTTTCGGAGTATCAACTTGCACGGATTAATTGTTCACCCTAAGACCTATAATGTGTGCTAACAAAGTAAATAGGGTCAATTTTGATTTCATGAGGACTTTTATAAAGATTAACTTGAAATGACAACCATCAGTTAATATTTAAAGTCTGTTTATGAAGTATTTACATAGACATTCAATGTGGATGAGCTTAAAGGGAGCTTTATTGGAACAGCAAACTTTTTTTATTAATAAATATTAAATTAAATTTAAAAGACAAGTTTGCTAAATAAATAATTTAGGTCATGTATTAAAAAAGAAAAATTTTATGAAAATTAAACATTTATTCTTATTAAAGTCAAGAGTAGTGAGAGATTCATTTGTTCTCTGATTAACATTAATGACAGACGGTGCATGTTTATTAGGCTGCTGTCACTTTAAGACAAAATCCACAGATCCAATATACTTTTGCGTTTTCCTTCTAAACCGTTAATTTTTTTTCCCCAATTAATCATTATTTAATATGGTAAGTATTCAATATAGATTATCAGAAGCCACGAATCAATATTTTTTCCCTGCATATATTTCCGTAAACATTGAACATAATATCCTCCAGTCATATAGATCAGTGGTATTGAGTCACGTAAACACAGCAATTTGATTGCCCAGTTCATTCTAAAATTCTCTCTCCTTTCTACATCCATTAACTATCATCACAATCATAATCATCGCTCTCTCCTGTCCAGTCTTTGCTGCAAACTTTCATTCACTCACTCTTTTGCTGCGAAGTTCCCAGCACACAACTGCATTCATTTATTAAAGATTGACTGACCATTTCCATTTTTGTGGCAGTGTTGTCGGGGTTGGCAGTGTGAATCCTAATTAAATTAAAGTGAAAAAGTACAAATAAAACTGAGCATACAATGCAACCAATGACATTTCATCCTGATACGCAGAACAGCGCATGTGTAGGTCACAACAATGGTGTAGCCTATAAAAGAATATTCTGACGCCTGCATTTAAACATCATATTTGGAACATATTTGGAACTCTAACCTGAATCTGATACGTGTGTTAACAGTCAATGTCAGGGTTTTTCCTGCATTGAACATTTGATCAGTTATTGTGATGACTAAGCTTTTTTTCCCTTGAATTACCGCTGGGTGTGAACTGCGCTCAAAAAACGTTGACTCTTCTCTGACCAGCTGACATAAACCATACTTTCAATAAACGGGAAAACAATTATATTCAGTTATGAAGTGTTTTCTGTGTTGACAAATCTTTCGCGATGTTCTAACAGACGGGATTCGGACACAACGCGTCTGCTAATGTCCAATTTGCGACCTAATGACTCCTTTGAACTGAATCATTTTAACGACTGGTTGAAACAACTGATCAACGCCGAACTCACAAATCAGTTTAATCATTTACTCAGAACACCTCTGAAATGCGAACACAAGTGTGCTTACCCCATTTAGCAAGAATTAGTCTTAATAAATCCACAGTATTTTCAGGTTACTTATGGTTGACAATATGCAGTAAAATACATAAAATCATTTAGTTTAGACTGGAGTTAGGTGAAACCAGAACAAAGTTGTTAAAAAAAATATTAAAATAAATATTAAAATATTATAAAATTAGGCTGTGCTAATTTTTTTATACTACTTTTTAATATTGATATGATTATATAATCAAAACAATTTTCAGTAAATAGTGTAAAAAAATGAGGAACAAAAGAAACGTCAAGGTATGAGATCATACATAAGAGACATCAAAATAAGATAATTACAAAAATTACAAACTGTTTCTATGCATTTACTTTACATTTATTGTCAGTATTGCGCTCGCAGATCATGTGTGTAGTGTACTTTTTTACTGTGCGTGTGAATGACCATGCCTGTCAGCCACCACCGAAGACCATTTTAGACCCAGGAAAACCCCTGAATGTCCAGTGTTTAGTGGATCAAGGGCACACAGCATAAAGGCCAATGAACTTACACCAAAGACTAATGTTCTGTGTGGCAAACATTTGAATTTGAATTTGAATGAATGGCTGTTAATTTGTCTGTTCAGATTTTGATCGACAAACATTTGCATGCCGTCAATATAATGGAATTTTATTACGGATACGGATAGATTAATATATTTTCCATTCCATCGCACTACAAACAAAATAAGATGCTGCCGTTATAAACTACAAATTGGTGGCACTGATGTTTAAAGACATAAATGCTGTTTGACTGTTTCTTCTCAGTGGGTTTCAGAAATGGAAAGTTGCACACCACAGCCTTTTTTTTGCAACAATTTAAAGCTGCAGTCTGTAACTCTTTTGCGCTCTAGCGGTTAATAAACAGAACTGCGTGCGTCTTGCGGAAGAACATTGCAGCCAGAGCTACTTCTCTCTGTTTATGTCTATGGCGAGTCACGCGGGGACTGTGCTCCTGCGCAGCGGTTCCTACCAGACCGGTCTGAAATAGTCCCGATATAAACACTTATTATATGTGTACCATAATGATCCAGGATAAGACAAAAACACGGTTTGGAAAATGGAGTCATGTTGTACATTCTCATTATATAATTTTTTTGTAAATCTTGAACACAAAAAAGTTACGGCCAGCAGCTTTAAACAATGAACAGAACACATAATTATGTGTTTATTAAATATAATAATAACAAATAGCCATATCAAAAGAGACAATCATAAGTATTTCTAAATACAAATAGAGGGCATCAGCATCTCGATAAGCAAATAAAAGCTTTTTCACAAGCACCACCTCCTGTCAAAGTTTCTTTCTTTTTTTCTCCCTGCAATGGTCTGAACAGAAAAAACATTTTCATGGCAAACATTTGTTAATTTACAAGAAATCCAAACATATTGGATGCATTCAAGGAAAACACCTATAGTGTATAAGCTATTGATTTTATTTCCACTAAATGATCAAGAATTGTTTGTCAGTGTCAAGCTAAAAACGAGAGAGAGAGAGAGAGAGAGAGAGAGAGAGAGAGAAAAGAAAAAGGAAAAAAAAAAAAAAAAAACACAGCATTAAATTGCAATGAAGACGTCAGACTGAATGACGTCAGATGCAAGGCAAGCTCAGGCCAAGTAGCCTAAAATGAATTAGGCCGGATAAATAATAATCATTAGCAACAGTAAAGCAACACCCACGTGGTAGGAGAGAGCGATGACAGCTGAATTATCTGAATAAGGTGTGCGTACATGCATCAACTATCAAGTGTTACTAAGGGCAAGGCAAGAGCTCATGCCTCTACATGTCATGACCCTTGATCTGGTGCTGATTTAGCCAAAAATTAGTAATGTCTGTTCAATATTAAGAGTCTGAGGGCTCCCAATAACATTTAGGGTTCCTGCTCATTTATAACATCATTCCATCTTGAACAACGAATCAAAACATGATGGCAGCCAGACAGTCAACGTTGACAATGTTTGCCAACTATAATCATGAACGGCTCGACTATTAATTAGCAAACACAGCATAACATAACCTACACACCCTTGTTGACAGACTGTACAGTATATTATGAGAACAGCAGCGAACCGTACAGTTATGCACCGGCATCGACGTGATGGATCTCCGGCCTTCAACCATCAGTCACACCCAATCCCAAACATCCCTCACCAGCCAGTGAAATAAACCTTTAACGGCTTTATGAAACCCCTTTAGCGCGAAAGAGGATTTGACACGCAGAAATACGAATGACACTTGACTTGTTACGGGAATTTATTGCTGGGATGATGCTAACATGAACTAGCTAACATTAGTATGGGTCAAACCACTAAAGGCCGGCTGTCACAAATTTCCCGTCAGGTAACGTTAAGATGCTTAATTTAATTAAGTGGGGATTAAGTGAACGTATTGTTTATGTATCTTCGTTTGTATGCACGTTATGATGACACTGCCGGTGTTAGTTTATATTGCTCTCTGATATTCCCACCCTTATTTTGCTCTAACGGCCTGTCCGCCATTTTGAGTCAGGCAGGCAGGCGGCGCAAATTTCGCAGCCACATACACACTTTTCCCGACTCACTTTCACCACAGCGCAGCCATTAACGAATATAAATGATCCTTACCTTCTTATACGAGAGGTTTCTCATCTGCTAGATCACACAGCCAAGTAAAAAACTAAAAACGAATGAGATATGTCTCTGCTGAAAGTCACTTCCGATTTTCCGGCTCAGTCAGCGCTGTTTCTCCACCTTGATTTCTGCACCGCATAACCGTCTACTGATGACGAGCACGCGCACGGTGCAGCCGGGGCCGCGCCCGCCTTGAGGATCACAGCGGTCACTTACATCATAACCTTCAGCTGACACTGAGGATGAGCCGCACTTTATGACATTTTGAGCGTGTTACTTTTCAATTAATATGCTGGCATTTATAAATACTCATATTTTTAAACTATGGTTATTAAAAAGAGAAGGAAAGAAAGAAAGAAAAACTAAATGGCCACGTTACTATGCCTTACTACGGTTGTTACAAATGATGTGATCTCCTTGAGTTACACGAACTATAGGAAACTGCACTTCACTGTTCATATCACTGTAGCGCTGGGAAAGCCTCCTTAGCTTTTTTACATTATTAGCTATTTAAATGTCAGTCACATTACAAACGATGGTCATTTCCGACACAGTACGACTACAACAAGTAGAAAAGGGAATACACAGTATACTATATAAAATAAAGTAGCCTAAAAGAAAGAAAGACCCCAAAAGTACCAGGTATGGGAACATACAAATAGCGTAAAAGCTTCACATAGAGACCTAGAGCATTTTGCTTTACTATTTTTAACCAAAGTAACGTTAGTAACTCGGTATAATGCTTCATGCAGGGGCGGCGTTTACGTATGGCAGTTGCCATACCCTGTCATTCGGACAAGCAGGGGAAATAAACAGCTCACGATGCTGTTCGTTAGTTCTGCTGCAGCTTTGAAAAGAACATTTAAACAGCCTAACGCGCCGCGTCCTAACCAGACGCGATCAGAGACGCGACGCGAGAAGATTTTCTGCGGCAAACCAGATTCGACCCGAGATCAATCAATCAAAAGCCACAGCCAATCAGAAGAGCGTGTGGGTGGGCTCTCTCTGCAAGCGCACTGACTGCTTTCACGACGAAATGGATAAGTATCGAATTCCCAAATATTACGCCATTTTAGCATGATTAAAAATACATACTGATCAGACTCGAGTGACTGAAACTTATTTATTTATTTATTTATTTATTTTTAAATCACAGAATACACTTATTTGTTCACCTTGAGTTGACGGTTCGAACATAGCCTCAAGAACTGAGGTG
Source organism: Paracanthobrama guichenoti (assembly GCA_018749465.1). Classification (NCBI taxonomy): domain Eukaryota; kingdom Metazoa; phylum Chordata; class Actinopteri; order Cypriniformes; family Gobionidae; genus Paracanthobrama; species Paracanthobrama guichenoti. Next base: position 20,423,729 of record CM031963.1, on the reverse strand, counting down.
AATTATTGCTTTCAGGAAGGCTGTCTATAAAGGTCACACAAAATTATATCAAACTCACTTTAAATTCTCTTTACATGCAATAAAGCACATAATCTGCACCCGTTGTTGTTGTTCCAGCCACAACAGCACAGAAATAAAAACTGTTTGTAAAATAGAATCGCCGTTGCGGATGGTTAGTACAAAAAAAAAAAAAAGGTCTCAATGAAGGCGTATAGGGCTGTTTCAGTAGTATTTGCATTGATTTTTGTATTGCTGTTAAGTCTGTTGATAAGTTCTTTTAGTGGATTGTTGTCCACATTTTGTTCAGATATAGGCTAATGTGATTATTTGGGAATGTTGTTGTTGTATGGCCAGAAGGACTAGGACCCTAGGTTTTTGTGAAACGCCGCCACTGGTTTCATGTCTAGCGTATCTGAAATAACAAAAAAGTTTACCTTTAGCCCATTTCTGTTTAGGATATGGTATTTCCCCATAATCAAACAGTCTATGCCAGGGTACTGGAGAGGAGAATTCGGCCGATAGTGGAACCTCGGATTCAGGAGGAACAGTGTGGTTTTCGTCCCGGTCGTGGAACACTGGACCAGCTCTATACCCTTTCCAGGGTGCTGGAGGGTTCATGGGAGTTTGCCCAACCAATCCACATGTGTTTTGTGGATTTGGAGAAGGTATTCGACTGTGTCCCTCGTGGCGTCCTGTGGAGGGTGCTTTGGGAGTACGGGGCCCCTTGCTTAGGGCTGTTTGGTCCCTGTACGACCAGAGCAGGAGCTTGGTCCACATTGCCGGCAGCAAGTCGGACTTGTTCCCAGTGCATGTTGGACTCCGGCAGGGCTGCCCTTTGTAAGCGGTTCTGTTCATAATTTTTATGGACAGAATTTCTAGGCGCAGCCAAGGGCCGGAGAGTGTCCGGTTTGGGAACCACATGATTTCATCGTTGCTTTTTGCGGATGACGTTGTCATGTTGGCCTCCTCAGACCAGGACCTTCAGCGTGCACTGGGGAAGTTTGCAGCTGAGTGTGAAGCGGCCAGGATGAGAATCAGCACCTCCAAATCCGAGGCCATGGTTCTCAGTCGGAAAAGGGTGGCTTGCCCACTTCAGGTTGGTGGAGAGTTTCTGCCTCAGGTGGAGGAGTTCAGGTATCTTGGGGTCTTGTTCACGAGTGAGGGAAGGATGGAACGGCAGATTGAGAGACGGATTGGTGCAGCTTCTGCAGTAATGCGGTCGATGTACCGGTCTGTCGTGGTGAAGAAGGAGCTGAGCTGTAAGGCGAAGCTCTCAATTTACCGGTCAATCTACGTTCCTACTCTCACCTATGGTCATGAGCTGTGGGTCATGACCGAAAGGACAAGATCCCGGATACAGGCGGCCAAAATTAGCTTTCTCCGCAGGGTGGCTGGGCGCTCCCTTAGAGATAGGGTGAGAAGCTCAATTACTCGGGAGGAGCTCAGAGTAGAGCCGTTGCTCCTTCACATCGAGAGGAGACCAGTTGAAGTGGCTCGGGCATCTATTGCCTCCTGGACGCCTTCCCGAGGAGGTGTTCCGGGCATGTTCCACCGGGAGGAGGCCCCGGGGAAGACCTAGGACACGCTGGAGGGATTATGTCTCCCGGCTGGCCTGGGAATGCCTCGGGGTTCCCCCGGAAGAGCTGGAGGAAGTGGCTAGGGAGAGGGAAGTCTGGGCGTCTCTGCTTAGACTGTTGCCCCTGCGACCCGGCCCCGGATAAGTGGAAGATAATGGATGGATGGATGGATGGGCAAATCTTGCGCATGCATGCGCACTTTCACTACAGTACTTTTTCCCGCGCATGCGCACTTTCACTACAGTACTTTTACGCTGTCACATTTCATTTTTAAATCTTGGCGACTGTTCTGTCCTAAAACTAATGGTTATTTTTGCTCCTGCTGTTATTTTTTGCATCTGTTTAAGGGTAGGTTTAGGGTAGGGGTGGGTATGGATGTAAAAAAAAAAAAAAAAAGCCCTCAAACCACATCAATATGATGCTGGTAGCACAATCTAATCGGTAGCATTTTTCGCTGTTGAATTGTGCTTTCTACAGTTTTAATGGGAGGTAGCAAAAGTAGACAAAGTAGGACAAATCGACAGAACACCGTAACATGCATCTCGACGACATAAAACTCTCACAACGAAATGCGCATGCGCGGGCAAAACTGCTGCAGGGTAAAACTGTGGCTCTGCAGCTCTGCAGCCAGACCCTTCTCTCAAGCTACGCCTTTGTTTTGAATAAGCGACCTCTAGCGGAGAAAAATTACATATTGTGGCTTTAATGCCTAGTCCTAGACTTAAATGCATGTTTGAGCTTTTTTAACAGAAAGCAACTTGCCATTGTTTTGTCCAGTAATGTGTTTTTTTTTCTTCTCTAAGGCATGTTTATAAAAGCTACTTAAATGTCGCTAATTAAACTAAGGCCTAATCCTGGCTTAATCTAAGCCCTGTCTGTGAAACCACAGGCCTAGGAATGATTCCTTTCCCTGGGAATCAAACCCATGACGTTGGCGTTGCTAGTGCCATTCTCTACTCTTTGGGCTACATGAATGATATTAATAGTGATTTTTGTCTCCTTTTTTATTAGGTAGGTGGAAGTCATTGTATCCCCCCTCAGCATGTGGCACACAGTCAGACCTCTCCAGAGGACCTCTCACGAACACCACGACTGGTAAGACCTTTTCTGCACATGCTTATAGTGTTATCACTGACAAAGGTTGTGCCACATTTCAGACTAGAAGTTTTGAACTGAAATTCAAAACCCTTGAGCTGATGATGACAGCCTCAGTGGAGGTGAACCCTTCCAGACATGTTTCTGCTTGAAGAGAGGCCACTCAGAAACGTGTGTCACCCTCTGTACACATAAGCATTTAGAAATATAAATTCATGACTGAATATGTGAAGATGTGGTTAGTATGAGAAGTTGCTTTGTTCCATCTTTGGCAATTATGAGAGAGAAAAACAATTACAAACTATGTGTTTTCTTTTAGAAAGTCAGAAAGAGTTAATACACAAAAAATGCTGGGTTAAAAACAACCCAAGTTGGGTTGAAAATGGACAAACCCAGAAACTGGGTTGTTTTAACCAAGTAAATGGGTTGTTTTAACCCAGCAGTTGGGTTAAATGTTTGCTTAAAACAACCCAATTGGTGGGTTTGTCCATTTTCAACCCAACTTGGGTTGTTTTTAACCCAGCATTTTTTAGAGCCTTCATGCTAACATTACTTAATATATCTGACTTTACACAATCGGGCTCGCTGGTTCTCTCATGCCAGGTACAACCCCTTTACATATCAGTGTGTCCTTTGGTGAGCTACTGTGTGAGTTGTTTCACCACAGTAAAATAACCTGGAGCCAAGGGAAGCTATATCATAAATGCACTGTGAGGCATCTCTGATAAAGCATCTAGTGTTTTATATTTTCCTTTTGTATATGTTTTCTCAGATAATCATAGAGATAAGGAAAAAGGAGGATTACCGCGTTCCCAATTTATCATAGGCTGCACACATGGAGGACTGTTACTTCTCATTCTGGCACTTTGGAAGGTAATGTGTGCTATACATTTATAAGCACACACACACAGACAGACAGACAAATAGTGCAGCGCAGTCATTAAATTTGATCCTTGTCCTAATCCAGTGTCTGATAAGAGATAAGAGAATATAAGTATAACGTCATGTTAACGTGTTTTCTGGTGCTTCTTCTTTGACATTTGGAAAAAGGGACATCTTGGAAGAGAAAAGTGAGTTCACTTTATTGTAAAGGTCAATATATGTAATATTTACTATAGGCACCGGAGTTTGTAGTTCTGTTTTTGCAGTGGCCATAATTTATTGAATAGAAAATTAGCTGTGGTACATTTTTTTTATGAACTATCCTCCTCTAATACCTTAAGAAATGATCAAGTGTAGCGTTAGATCTGGCAGGTCACGTCAGTCAAGCTCGCATCAGACTCTCATCCGTGTCTACCTATAGGAATACGACACCTATCACAGCATCCATATACAGTACCGGTCAAAAGTTTGGAAACATTCAGGTTTTTAATGTTTTTGAAAGTGGTCTCTTAATCTCATCAAGACTGCATTTATTTGATCAAAAAATACAGTGAAATAGTATTACAATTTAAATGAACTTGTTTCTGTTGTAATAGATCTTAAAATGTAATTTATTCCTGTGATTTAAAGCTGAATTTTCAGCATCATTACGCCAGTCTTCAGTGTCACATGACCCTTCAGAAAACATTCTGATATACTGATTTGGTGCTAAAGAAACATTTCTGATCATTATTAATGTTAGTTGCGCTGAATATTTTTGTGGAAAATTTGATTTTGTCCAGGATTCTTTAAAAGAACAGCATTTATTATAATTAGAACTTTTTGTAATATTTATTAATTTCATTTATGTCTTTCCTGTTTTTCCAATTTCGTGCTTTCATTACTGTTGTACATATTTTCTTCCCACATAATCATGGTTTCAAAACACAATATCATTGTAATATGCAATGAGAACATTTGGTTAAATCACTGAAATCCAACAGAATAATGTTCTTTTAATTTAGTATTTTTAACAATCATATAATTCAGTAGTAAATAATGCAAGTTACATGATTCAAATCAGCCTTGTTGCTGAATTAAAGATGCTTCAGTAATACAGGTTTCCACATTAGAAAATACACTTACATAACCTAACTTACACAATTTACATAAAATCCATGTTTGTTATATATCTGTCCAAGGTGTGATGAAGACGTCAAACGGCCATGATGATTAATGATTCACTGATTAGATATTAAGATTAAATGATAGACAAACATGTTAAACTGAAGGAGAAGACATGCAAATTAAACATTAATAGCACTAATAAAAGGTATATGAATTAAATTTTTATATGGATGAGACAATTATTTTGTGTAGTGAAAAGGTTATTTTACTTTAAGGATGACTGAAAATATACTGAAATGTTTGGGGGAAAAAAGCATTTTTGATGATCTGTTGTGTAGAGTTTTGAAAATGTAGCACTTGCTTGTATGTTTACAATTATCATTTTGCAGATGTATTGTAGTCAGGGATCCCTATTCTCCAATACTTTATATATATTTGGAAATAAACGTCCAAAATAATAAAATAAATATCTAAATAAAGACTTAAAGACTAAAGAATATTTCATTTTCAACTAGAAATGAAATGAAGAAATTAAGTTGCTCATTATGGAGCAAAATTAATGGCTAAACTGACAAGAAAATATTAGTTACAAACACCTAAACAAACTTACCTATAACATTTCCACAGAACAAACTGCACTTAATCTTAGATTACAGATTGTGTGTGTATTTAAGGATCATGTGACACTGAAGATTAGCGTAATGACTGATGAAAATTCAGCTTTGCAACACAGAAATAAATTATATTTTCATGTGCATTAAAATAGAAAACCATAATTTTACATTGAAATAATTTTTCACAATATTACAGTTTTTTCTGCATTCAAAAACATAAAAACAGTAATGTTTCCAAACTGTTTTTGATTTATACTGTGCTGTACTGTGAGTGTGTATATATATTAACATTCAGGTGCTTATTAATGTGACATATCTTGAGAGAGAAGGAAAAGAATGGGTGATTTTAGTTTCAGACTGTCAGCGATAAAAAGAAGTAGAGCTGCTTCCGTTATCTCTCTGGAATACTGTAGACTGTATTAGTACATTGTCTAGGAGCCTCCTGAGGAAAGTGTCCACCTCCACCAATACAGAACTGCAAAAATATGAGTACGTTACTAACATTGATAAATAACAAGCACATAACCAGACTAAATCTGACTCGAAAAGCACAGTTACCTTACACCTCAAAAGACAAAAAGTTAATTTTTCTGATTTTAAACCGCTTCCCTAAGAAGCTTCCATTGCCACAAATGCTGTTCATAAACGTTGTTGTAAAAAATACATAAATCTAGAATATAACTTTAACTCAAGCAAGATAGCCATGGCTGCCTTTTCATTATTGAAGACTCTGAATGTGATGAATCCAGGCTCAAATTGTGCTGGAAAAAAATACAGATATTACTGATGATTTAATGTTCTAAATATGATATTATAACTGTCAATGGATATAAGTACTTCCTTTAAAACTTATTTGAGAAATATTGACACTTCTTACTGAAGGGCCATACAGATTCCCGGTGTAATCTGCATTTCCGGTATCATTATACGCGATTGAAATAGCAGGTCCATTATCAATTTTGCATGTCCCGATTCCAAACCTCACAGAGAATTTCTTAAAATTAAGATAAGAAAGAATTCTGTATTTCTGTCTAAAAATTCCTAAATGTGTACCTTCACATTTTTCATCAATTTTACAAAACTATAGTAAAACAAGTAAATGTTTTATGTTTTTATTGAATACTTCTTCACCTATGAATGTTTCAAACTCAAAATTGGTGTCAAAGTTTATCTGACCTTGAATAAATTGTAAAGGTTTCCTCCACAGAGGCTTAAGAAGTGTGGTATCACAATGGTCCAGTGTTCCAACTCCATATTATTAGGATCATGCTACACAGACACATCCTGTGCCCCAATTTCAAAGTATCCAGGATTCTATGCAGAAAGGAAACAGATTGTAGATAAACATATTATGATTGTTGAATGTAACAAAAAAGTACCTTATAATCATCACTTGTAGCGACCTCTGCGGTTCCAAACTTGACTCTGTTTGCCCATGTCCCTTCACCATCAGGCCGGTTTGCATCACTGCCCTGCTCACTAGACCAGCGATCACCCACAGTTCTGTTAGGGGTTAACAGTTTATGACCCAAGACCAGTAGTGAGAAATGAAGATCAAGAGTCAGGAGTGCAATTAATTAAAGAAAAATTTACTGAAGAATAGTTTGCAGTTTCATCAGCAGAAGCCAGCTTCAAGTCTCACGAGGAGTTCGTAGGCTGCGCTCCCTCTCTACCAGTCCCGTCGTACCGTACATACAATCGTCCCAACAGTTATACTGTTTTCAAGGTCTAGCCACGTCATTACTGCAAGATGGATGATTTGTCATGCTACAGTCTGACGTTTTTCTTTAAAATAAGCATTTTTGTCAGGCTCCTATGTATAGGTTTCTACCTAATTACACTCTAAAAAATGCTGGGTTAAAAACAACCCAAGCTGGGTTGAAAATGGACTAACCCAGCGATTGGGTTGTTTTAACCCAGTGAATGGGTTGTTTTAACCCAGCGGTTGGGTTAAATGTTTGCGTAAAACAACCCAATAGCTGGGTTAAAACAACCCAATCACTTTGTTTGTCCATTTTCAACCCAACTTGGGTTGTTTTTAATCCAGCATCTTTAGAGTGTACCGGTACTTCTGAATGGGCTGAGGCTGGGATTTAGTGGGTTTGAAGTGAAAGTATTTAATGAACTTATTTATACTATATGCGGAGAGCATTCACTATCGTTATCTCATTTTTGACCGAAGTGGCTTTAAGAGGCTTTTGCATCTGAACTCTTCAATTGTCCCAACAGTTATACTGTTTTCAAGGTCTATCCACATCATTACTGCGAGGTGGATGATTCTGAACAGTCATGGTAAATTGCCACACATTGTCAGTTAATCAGGTTCACGTGTCCATAGAGCATGTGTTGACGCTTTCATCCCGGAGTTAGGCACGTAGTGACCTTCCAGGTCTGGAGCAGGCACCAGCTTGCCCAGAACAAGAAGTTCACCTATCTCTTAGGATGCCCATAATCCACCTCCAATACTGATCTGTAACACAGAATACTGCACACATACACAGATATACAGTCTCTCCAAGGTTGGAGTTGATTAAGCTCCAGTTCTGACCAGAAAGTTTCCCAAAACATACTGATAACATGTGCTTTCTCTCAGTGAGAGGTACAGATAGTAGTACAGGCAATATTCATCTTGATTCTTTAGTGTTTCAGTAAAAGGAAATATAAAATGAATAAAAAATAAATAAAATGAAAGGCGAATCCATATTTCATATCTGGAAGCCAGCTAAGTGAGCAAGCACTGTTATTGCACTCCTGGCATGTTAGGGGTGTGTGATGCCTCCAAAATCCAAACACACAACAACATGTTGCTGTCAAGTGTTTAGCGACACATCACACATCCCAAAACGTATATGAAGAAACAAACAATCAGTGGTTCTATTGATTCAAGTAATATAACTGTAAAGAATCATTAAAAATCGTTATAATAATATAGGAGGATAGTTATTGATTAAGGCTTTAATTATGAATTTAATTTGGATATATACAGGTATATTGAAACAGCAGTGGATTTCAAAATCCAACCTTTCAGTACACTTTCCATACATGTTGTTTTCATGAACGCTGGCCGAACACCAGCGTCCAGCCGCCGCCCACAGTGGTCATATCACAGAGCGTTTGGTAAAGGACCCCTCTTGATGAGATCAGATAGTACAGGCCATCTGCGTGAACAGAAGCATTGAGTCACCTAAAGGGATTTATTCTGTAAGATAACGCAAATAAACCAAAAAATATTATACCATCAAAAACATGATACTTGATACAAATTTCTTTCCGTTTTTCTGTTTCTTGTTTTACATACATAGCTCCCACTGTAGAAAGAGTAAACACTGGTTTTGCTGTATCGTGAGTCAAAAAGACAGTGATTATTTAGAATCTAGACAAAAAAAAAACACTCAGCGAGAGACGGAGCTCACTGAGAAGGATCCCTAAAAAGATTTTTGTATACGAAAGACAGTCTGCAAACAAAAAGAAAACATGCAAAACTGAAATTGTGATGTGCAAAAGTCCTGATGATTCACACATAATTTTTTCTTCAGTCAATTCATTACATTCAATACATTATAGAACCATAATCTGAATACATTTTGTTTACTCTCCTATGATCAGAACAAGACAGCACATTAACTTACAAATTCCATGAGCCAGTGGTAACTGAGTTTTGTGTTCTTGGTGTCTAAAGTGGCTTGAAATTATTTGTATTTATAGCCATTTCTTATCAACGTATGATATATTTTACAGCTATTACAGTAAGTTTATGGCCTATATATTTTTTTACAGCTATTACAGTAAGTTCATTATCTCAAAGGTCCTTGTGTACTTTCTTGGCAAATATGAAAAATCTGTTATTTGTTCTAGTTTTGCCTAATACTGCCATTGTGTGCATTCTCAAAATGAAACTGATATTTTCTTCAATATAGATATGTGTGTGTGTGTGTGTGTGTGTGCTTGCAGCTATATACAAATATAGCTGCAAACAGTGATATAGGGCCAAGCGCCTGAACTGGGAGCAACAGCAATGCAGAGCCAGAAGAACAATCTCTTTAACACTAGGTGGCGTTGTGTTCAAACTTCTCAGGTCTCTTCAGGACATGCCTGATTATCCCTACTAAATTTTGCAGATATATCAAGTTGTTTAAAAGATATTGCAATTTATGACAAGATGATTCATCCGATCCTGGCAAAATCGGTATCCTCAGATTTGCCATGACACAACAAATCCATAGACACCAAGATTTCATGATTTCAGACAAACTGTTCAAAAATAATGAGCGAAAATAGCCATTGTTTCAGATCTCATGACCTATAGGTGTCACTGTTCCTAAATTTGACATGGTCCCTCAGATCATGGTTCTGCGGAGATACAGCCTCTGAAGTAATTTTGGGTCGACCTCGTTAAGTTAATGACATCATAACTTTTAAACAAAGATGAATAAAGAAATCTGTACAGTTATTTCTGTGTGGCTCGGTCCAAAGATCATCTGATCAGATTTTGGACAAAATTGGACACATTTTGAAGGAGTAGCTAGAAATAGTTCAACTGAGCCCTATTACTTACTAATTTGTTAATCAGAGTTTCTTGTTAGTTAATAGTAATACTAGAATGTTAATAGTGCATTACTCATTTGTTCCTGTGTAGATAGTCCACTAGTATTAAGTTGCTTTAAATCCATCAGAAATGTTCTGTTTTGACCAAGTCCACCAAGCTGGTTCAAAATAGTACACGCCAGCGGACTCCATGCCAGAAAAGTTACCTCACGTTACCTCACGAGATATAGCCTCACATTCATTTTGTTGGGAACTTCGTTGAATTTGTTTACACGTTATTCGAGAACGGTATGACGAATCGACTTGAATTCCATAACTCTTTGTCGCCATGGTCTGAAGATGGTCTGTTTAAAATTTCGTGAAAATCAGAGCAACGGCCTAGGAGGAGTTAGAAAATGTAGGTTATTCGGAAAATTCAAAATGGCGGAAAAGATTTATGACGGAAAATGATGGTGCAATCAAATTGGCTTGAGCCAAGAAATCAGAGGAAAAAGAATTTTGTTTCTAGCCCTTACGGTTCAGAAGTTATTAGCATAAACATGAGTGCAACTTTGGACAGTTGGTGGTTATTAATTATATTAATTATAATAGTAGATATATACAACTAAAACAACACTGGTTTTGACTGCTTTATTTGAAGCACTTTTCACAGAGTATTTTACCACAATGCAATAATTATATTTCTTGGCCTACATTCCTTGAAATCAAGCTACACTTAGTGTAAACTCAAGTATGAAGTGCATGCATTAGCCCTCTTTACTACTCACGTATACATATACAGTGCAACCAGCACACATCAACATACAAAGGAAGATATAAATGACCAGACAGTCCTGTTTACAAATGTGCAAATTTGCCTAGTTACAATCAACAGCCAGATCCACTCATGCGTTTTAAAGGGAGTGCTATATTTTCTTCATCCGCTGCATCATGAGGTCATGAGTAAAAGTTAATTTCCATTTTTTTCATATTAATGTTTAAACCTAAACTAGAACATTCTTCATTTAAGAGCTCATCTGTTTTTTTTTTTGTTTTTTTTTTAACAATCTTAAATTGTGTCATCTTGCAATGCGTCGTGGTCCCCAGATGGCCCCTGCAGATCCTCCATTGACTCAGCATTATTTTGTGTGGGTTGACATGTTTTCTGAGCATCAGTCCTGAGTTTCTCAAGGTCACTGTTACTTCAGGGATAAAAAAAAATGGATGAATGTTAAATAGTCATTCAAGAAAATGAGAGAAACGCAAAGATAGGATAATATAGAGAACAGAGATTTTCACATTTTAATATTCTTATTCTTATATTCCAGTCTGGGTTTGACACAAGGGCAAATATATAGCAAAAATCAGTAAAGACAGTTTTGAAGACACAGATTTGACCTTCATATAACAAAAAAAGGGAAAGTGTTCTGAAGTTTGAGGTTGATATGTTTTTTTTATATGTTTCTATTAGGTTGATGAGTTTTTTAACGAGTCTCTTACAAAGGCTGCATTTATCCATCCATCATCTTCCGCTTATCCGGGGCTGGGTCGTGGGGGCAACGGTCTAAGCAGAGACGCCCAGACTTCCCTCTCCCTAGACACCGAGGCATTCCCAGGCCAGCCAGGAGACATAATCCCTCCAGCGTGTCCTAGGTCTTTCCCGGGGTCTCCTCCTGGTGGGACGTGCCCAGAACACCTCCCTGGGAAGGTGTCCAGGAGGCATCCGAAATAGATGCCTGAGCCACCTCAACTGGCTCCTCTCGATGTGGAGGAGCAACGGCTCTACTCTGAGCTCCTCCCGAGTGACCGAGCTTCTCACCCCATCTCTAAGGTCTAACGACGCAAAATGGCGCCGCTGTGTTTGGTCGCCGTTCAGGTCGCTCCGCGAAGACTGTGCTTTTATTACTATTTTACTTTCTTTTACTCTCAGTTTTTACAAACTTATCATCTGCATTGATCTACTATGACAGCAAAACTCTTTTGGACATTGGTTACCTCTACACTGGACTGCTTCAGGACACTTTCACCGATCCCCTGTGGCCATCTGAAATTCTTCGCAACGCCGAGTTGAACAATAGACAGACGAGTCAACGGTGAAGAATCAAGAAACACCATGGGAAACGCGCTGGTATCCGTAACAGACTGAGGAAAAGGGCATTCTTCTAGCAAATGTTCAATCCTTGGATAATAAGATGGACGATCTTAGAGCCAGGATAAGTTTTCAACGGGACATGAGAGACTGTAATATCTATTGTTTGTCTGAAACATGGCTCACGCCCGCGGTCCCGGACACAGCTGTGACGCCGTCGGAGAACTTCTCTGTTTTTCGGATGGACAGAACAGCCGAGGCCGGTAAATCCAAAGGCAGTGGAGTATGCTTCATGATCAACAAGAAATGGTGCGACCCCAGGAACATCACCATTCTCTCGCGATCCTGCTCGCCTCATCTGGAACATTTAACAATCATTTGCCGTCCATTCTATCTGCCGAGGGAGTTTTCTGCGGTTGTCGCGACCGCCGTTTACATCCCACCGCAGGCAGACACAGCGCTGGCTTTATCTGGCCTTCATGATGTTGCCAGCGGCATCATAAACAAACATCCCGACACGGGCGATTTTTAACAAAGCAAACCTAAAGAAAGTCCTGCCAAACTTTCATCAGCACGTCTCCTGCCCCACACGAGGAGCAAATACACTGGATCATTGCTACTCTCCGTTTAAGAACGCCTATAAAGCGCGGTCACTTCCAGCGTTTGGCAAATCGGATCATGCCGCCATTTTCCTCACTCCTGAATACAAACAAAAGCTCCTCCAGGAACCCCCGGTGAGGCGGGAAGTTAAGCGTTGGTCGCCCCACTCAGAGACTGCGCTACAGGCAGCTCTGGATGACGTTGACTGGGACATGTTCCGAGCGAGTTCAGCTGACGTCAGTGAGTTCACGGATGTGGCACTTTGCTTCATCAACACGCTTACAGAGCAAGCCACGCAAACAATAACAATAACGTCCTTCTCAAATCAGAAACCGTGGGTGGACAATTCAATCCGCGCGGCAGTGAACGCACGCACTGCTGCTTACAACGCTCCATTCAGGGAATATGACTGAATACAGAACGTCCTGTTATGCTCTGCGGCGTGCAGTTAAAGCCGCAAAGCTCCGATATAAAGACCGAGTGGAGTCTCATTTCCAACTCAACGACTCGCGGCGCATGTGGCAAGGTCTGAGGTCCATCTGCTCGTTTGGATCTAAATCCTCTGCAGAGGGGAGCGCTGACCCGTTGCTCGTGAACGAGTTAAACTCTTTCTACACTCGCTTTGACTGTAACCGCGGCAACGCGACTCCGCCAAGTGGCGCGTTAGAGGAAATTACTCAGCGCAGCAACAACCACGTGATCTCTGTCTCAGAGGATGAAGTTCGGAGAGCACTCAAGCGTGTGGACGTCAGGAAAGCTGCCAGGCCAAATGGTATTTCAGGCGAGTTCTGCGGTCCTGTGCTGATCAGCTCGCCGGGTTGTTTACATCTATCTTTAATGAGTCCCTCGCTACATCTGTGGTCCCCACCTCCTTCAAAAAATCCACCATCATCCCTGTCCCTAAGAACAGTAAACCCTCTTGCCTAAATGACTATCGTCCAGTGGCTCTCACGTCTATAGTCATGAAGGTCTTTGAGAGACTCATTAAAAACACCATTTGCGCCTTCATTCCTGGCACTTTGGACCCTCTTCAGTTTGCCTATTGTCCCAATAGATCGACTGAAGATGCCATCTCTCATGTCCTCCACTCCTCCCTCACTCACATCGACAGCAAAAGTGGGAACTACATAAGGCTGCTATTTATTGACTATAGCTCAGCCTTTAACACCATAGTTCCCACCAAGCTAACCTCCAAACTCCTGGTTCTCGGCCTGAATCCTTCTCTCTGCCACTGGATTGAGGACTTCCTCACTGGCAGGCCTCAGGTGGTGAGAATAGGCCAGTCCACCTCCTCCTCCATCACCCTGAGTGTGGGAGCTCCACAGGGCTGTGTCCTGAGTCCCCTGCTCTACTCTCTCTACACGCATGACTGTTTGTCCACACACAGCTCCACCTCTATCATCAAATTTGCTGATGATACTGTTGTCCTGGGCCTCATTTCCAACAACAATGAGACGGCATACTTGGACGAGGTGGAGCATCTAACATCATGGTGCCAGGACAACTGTCTCTCTCTGAATGTTGGCAAGACCAAAGAAATGATTGTGGACTTCAGGAAGAGACAGCAACGGACATACTCCCCCTCATGATCAGCGGGTCACCAGTAGAGAGAGTGAGCAGCTTCAAGTACCTGGGTGTAAACATCTCCGAGGACCTGACCTGGACTGCTCACATTCAGACACAGGTGAAAAAGCCAGGCAAAGACTGTACCACCTGCGCCAGCTGAGGAAATTCAGGGTTTCACCAGCTATCCTGAAAACTTTCTATTTAGGGCGATAGAAAGTGTATTAACTCAGTGCATCACAGCGTGGTATGGGAACAGCACCAGTCATGACCGCAAAGCCCTGCAAAGAGTCGTGCGCTTATCCGAGCGTATCTCAGGGTCAGCTCTCCCGTCTCTGCAGGACGTCTACACCAAACGCTGCAAAGGTAGAGCTACTAAGATCATCAAGGACTCTAATCACCCTGCAAACCCTCATTTCACGCTGCTGCCATCTGGTAGCGCTTCCGAAGCCTGATGGCCAAAACTGAGAGACTCAGGAGGAGCTTCTTCCCCCAGGCCATCAGACTCCTGAACTTAACGTCACGTGACTTCACTTCAGGATAAACATCGATACACTGTCATTGCACTGCACTTTCTGTTCTCGTTGTTACTGTGTAACAACCTGTTATAAACCTGTTATAAATATGTTTGCACATTATACTCTTTATACATTTGTTAACCACATATTTATAAGTCTACAGTTTACTCACTGCACAGTCTACTTCAATTATTTTATTCCACTTTATCCTTATTTTTTTACTTTTTTTTCTCTTGACTTGATTATTTATAATTCTACAGATATAGACATATATATATATATAGTGCTTTTTTATCCTATTTCTATATAATTTCCTCCTTGTGTTTTTAACTGTGAATTTGCACTGTCCATGGAGCGGAACTGTTTACATTTCACTGCCGGTTGTATATTCTGTATATAACTGTGTATGTGACAAATAAAACTTGAATCTAAGGGAGCGCCCAGCCACCCTGCAGAGAAAGCTAATTTCGGCCGCCTGTATCCGGGATCTTGTCCTTTCGGTCATGACCCACAGCTCATGACCATAGGTGAGAGTAGGAACGTAGATCGACCGGTAAATCGAGAGCTTCGCCTTACAGCTCAGCTCCTTCTTCACCACTACAGACCGGTACATCGACCGCATTACTGCAGAAGCTGTATCATCCGCAAAAAGCAGCGATGAAATCGTGTGGTCCCCAAACTAGACACTCTCCGGCCTTTGGTTGTGCCTAGAAATTCTGTCCATAAAAATTATGAACAGAACCCCATACTCTCAGAGCACCCTCCACAGGACACCGCGAGGAACACAGTAATGCCTTCTCCAAATCCACAAAGCACATGTGGATTAGTTGGGCAAACTCCCATGAACCCTCCAGCACCCTGAAGAGGGTATAGAGCTGGTCCAGTGTTCCACGACCGGGACGAAAACCACACTGTTCCTCCTGAATCCAAGGTTCCACTATTGGCCGAATTCTCTTCTCCAGTACTCTGGCATAGACTTTCCCGGAGAAGTGTGATCCCCCTGGAGTTGGAACACATTCTCCGGTCCCCCTTCTTGAAAAGAGGGACCACCACCCCGGTCTGCCAGTCCAGAGGTACTGTCCCCAACCGCCACACATTGCTGCAGAGGCATGTCAGCCAAGACAGCCCCACAACATCCAGAGACTTGGTGGATCTCATCCACTCCCGGCGCCTTGCCACCAAGCCCTCAGCCACTGCTTCCTCAATGGAAGACGTGTCGGTGGGATTGAGGAGATCCTCGAAGTATTCCTTCCACCGTCCGACGATATCCCCAGTTGAGGTCAATAGCTGCCCGAGATGTAAACAGTGTTGGTAGGGCACTGCTTCCCCCTCCTGAGGCCTCGAACGGTTTGCCAGATTCACCGTCTTTCTCCATGGCCTCACCGAACTCCTCCCAGGCCCAGTTTTTTTGCCTCCACAACTACCCGGGCTACCCGTCAGCTGCCTCAGGAGTCCCACAAGCCAGCCAGGCCCGATAGAACTCCTTCTTCAGCTTGACGGCATCCCTTACTTCCGGTGTCCACCACCGGGTTTGAGGATTGCTGCCTCGACAGGCACCATTGACCTTATGGCCACAGCTCCGAGTGGCCACGTTGACAATGGAGGTGGAGAACATGGTCCACTCGGACTCAATATCTCCAGACTCCCTTGGGATCCGGTCGAAGCTCCGCCGTAGGTGGGAGTTGAAGATCTCTCTGACAGGGGACTCGGCCAAATGTTCCCAACAGACCCTCACAGTATGTTTGGGTCTGCAGAGTCTGTCCCCCCAGCTTCCTTCCCCGCCATCGGATCTAACTCACCACCAGGTGGTGATCAGTTGACAGCTCCGCCCCTCTCTTCACCCGAGTGTCCAAGACATACGGCTGGTGGTCAAATGAGACGACCACAAGTCGATCATCGACCTCCAGTCTAGGGTGTCCTGGTGCCACATGCACTGATGGACACCCTTATGATCGGGGGGCCATTCCTTCCAATCACGCCCCTCCAGGTGTCACTGTCACTGCCCACGTGGGCGTTGAAGTCTCCCAGTAGAATGATGCCGTCTCCAGTCAGAGCACTTTCCAGCACCCCTCCCAGAGACTCCAAGAGGGCTGGTTACTCTGCACTGCCGTTCGGCCCGTAGGCACATATGACAGTGAGAGACCTATCCCCGACTCGAAGGTGCAGGGAAGCGGGGTGAACTCCAACACATGGCAGCTGGGCTGGAGGGCTATAAGCAAACCCACTCCAGGTAGTGGTAGAGAGTCTAGCCTCTCTCAAGAAGTGTGGTTCCAGAGCCCAAGCTGTGCGTGGAGGTGACTAAGCGTGGAGGTGGAGCCCGACTAAGGCTGAACGATACATTGAATTTTCATTGTCATCACAATATGAACTTGCGCAATGAACACATCGCAACAGACAGCCTGACACGATAAATAAGGGAAAACAGTTTATTAAATGCGTCAAACGCATGTAATAAACGTTTGACCTATCATGTTTAGCCCTGAAGACATGGTTGGCACGTTCATGCTATTTGCCCAATCAGGTGAAGCCCCAGGAAGTGTCAGCTACGCTCAGATTGATTTGTGAGGTTTCAATTTAGTTGCGACACTGTGCCGTTAGCAAATACGATGGCGGAGGAAGGAGAGAAGAGTGAGGAAAATGTGGTGGCTGACGAAGACCTTGTGGTGAAAAAGAACAGCACTTCAGCTATATGGAATTATTTTGGATTTAGGAGAGATGACGCGTTGTACAAACACAGGTACTGTGTAAAACATGCCGAACAGTGGTGGCAACTTCAAGAGGAAACGTGACCAACCTCCATCACCACCTGCAATACAATCATAAAGACCTACACAAACAATTCAAAACTAGCCAAACAACAAAACTAAAAACATTGAGTATCAAATCTAAAACTTTGCCATCACTACAACAACAGTCAATTTCTCAGAGTTTTGCGAGTGTGACTCCTTATGACACAACATCCAAACGCCACAGAGAAATCACAGCGGCTATAACTCGTTATTTGGCGAAGGACATGATGCCTATAAACATAGTGACTAAAGACTAAAGACTTTTTACAGATTCCATCACATACTTATTTTTCGCAAGTCGCCATTCCAAAAATGTATGACGCATGCAGGGAGACCGTGGAATCGGACCCGAGTCAAGTTGAACACTACACTTGTACCACATATCTTTGGTCCAGTCGAACGACAGAGCCCTACATCAGCCTCACTGCGCACTTTCTGGATCAAGACTTTGAACTGAAAACGTGATGTCTACAGACAGCCTACTTCCCCGGACAACACACCGCAGAAAACATTGTGTGTGGACTAAGTGATGCTTTGGCCAGCTGGCATTTGCGGGAAGAGCATCTGGTTTGCATCACCACCAACAACGGGTCAAACATTGTGAAAGCCACAGAACTCAACCACTGGGTCAGACTTCAGTGCTTTGGCCATAGGCTGCATCTTGCCATTGGTAAGTGTAAATGATATGTGCTTTACGCTTCGCGTCGGGGTCCTAATCAACCTGTCGGGGTTGTATTTGCTATAACAACCGCCTCGCTCTACATTATCCTGCTTATTTGTTCAATAAAAGCATGTAAAAAATTATCTATTTGATTTCTTTATTCAGTGGAAATAGGTTATTCAATGTTTAGGTTCTATGTTCGCAAAGAACCTATTAAAGCACTAAGACATGGGAACAGTATAGCTAACATTCACATTTGAATATTTATCGCATGTTATATCGTCATCGCAATATTAAACAATGTTATCGCACATCGCAACTTTTCCTCATATCGTGCAGCCCTAAGCCCGACTATCTCTAGTCGGTATCTCTCGACCTCCCGCACAAGCTCAGGCTCCTTCCCCGCCAGCGAGGTGACATTCCACGTCCCTAAAGCCAGTTTCTGTGTCCAGAGATCGGGTCGTCGGGGGCCTCGCCTTCAACTGTCGCCCGATCCACTATGCACTGGCCCCTTACGATCCCTCCTGCAGGTGGTGAGCCCACAGGAGGGCGGCCCCACGTCGCTCATTCAGGCTGAGCCCAGGCGGGCCCCATGGGGGGAGGCCCGGCCACCGGGTGCTTGCATCTAAACATTGAATAGCCTATTTCCACTGAATAAAGAAATCAAATAGATAATTTTTTACATGCTTTTATTGAACAAATAAGCAGGATAATGTAGAGCGAGATGATCTTCTATATGATAGAAGGGATATTGTGAAAGAAATGTATTAATTTGTCACAGGTCAACACAATGTGGATGACACCCGGTGGCTATTTTTGGTACAGCGCCTAGATAAAATCTCATAGGAACTTTCATTTTTGTGATATCAACTTCAAATTTGGAACACAACTTGGTTAGACATATGGCTTTGATTTTATAGCAATTTTTTAGTAAAAAGTTTTGTAAAATATATGTTTTGTATAAAAATAAAACATGTTTGGTACAGTACATTTGATTACTGTAAACTTAAACTTCTCTTTTTTACGCTTTCATTTTTTGAAGTGCTTTATGGCAATAATCTGGTGAGCGTCTTCTTTAAAAAGAGATCAACCTTAGGTCTGTATTTCAAAGAATGCATAACCATTTAAGTTTCGATCGTGCATTTTCACATATATGCTCAAAAAGGAGGGTGACAGTTAAGGGGTTAAAAATAAATGAAGGCATGTAAAAATGTAATATGACTTTCTTATAACAAAAAGTCAATTAGTTAAATAAATAATGTATTTAATAAAAACCAATCACAGGCACATAAAACTGCCCTTAAACACATATTTATGTTATAATTACATTGCAATCAAAGAGCAATTAAAAGTTTCCAGTACACTTTCAGATCTTATTGAATTGTAAAGGTTATTTTTCTTACCTAAGAGGAATAAGGACAATCCCAGTGACAAGATTTAGCTGCTCCACTATCCAGACACGACTTGGAGAGTTCAGCTAAATGAGGAGACAGCGCAATTAAAGGGTTAGTTCACCCAAAAATGATTTACTCACCCTCAAGCCATCCTTGGTGTGTATATGACTTTCTTCTTTCAGCCAAACACAAGCAGGAGTTATATAAAAAAATATCTTGGCTCTTCCAAGCTTTACAATTCAGTGGTTTGCCTCGTATTTAAAGGACAGGACAGTTGCTGTGAATCTGGGAGACTTTTCTTCCACACTGGCCCCTTTAGTATGTGGTGTTCCTCAGGGATCGATTTTGGGACCACTGCTGTTCTCTCTCTATATGCTTCCTTTGAGCCCTATTTTTCAAAGGATTATATTGTTATACAGATGATCTTCAGTTTTATCTTCATGTGAGCTTAGATAAAACATGTTCTCTGGACAAAATACATGAATGTTACAGTGACATTAACCTCTGGCTCTCTAACAACTTTCTCCATATTAAATGAGAATAAAACTGGCAGTTAATAAAGGACTTCTGCGTTTTTGTAAGAAAAATATCCACATCTATAACTTTATAAATTATTATCACTGGCTTCCGGTAATGGCTGTACGCGAGTCTAGTTATGGAGGAAGAGTGACCTCTGACCCGACGTATAACGTAGGATGTAGGAGTAGTGTACTCTTAGGTGAGAGTAGACGCCTCTCGTAGTTCAAACAAATAGGGCTCTTCTCTCAAATCAAAATCCTCCGACATTTCTCTTTAAAAATTCTTGTTTCAGACTTCTAATTCGTGCCCTTTTTTTTTTCTCACTTCCGCATTCGTTGATACACCATATATCGGGTCAGAGGTCACTCTTCCTCCAGAACTAGGCTTGCATATGGCCGTAACCGGAAGCCAGTGATTATAGTTTATACATTTATAAAAATTTATATTTTTCTGTAAAAAACCGCACTGCTTGACTTCAGAAGGCCTTTATGAACCCCCTGGAGCTGTTTGGGTTATTTCTATGATGGATGGATGCACTTTTTTGAGCTTCAAAATCTCAGGTACAATTCACTTCCATTATAAAGCTGGGAAGAGCCAGGATATTTTTTTATATAACTCCGATTATGTTTGGCTGAAAGAGGAGTCATATATACATCTTGGATGGCTTGAGGTTGAGTAAATTATGGGATCATTTTCATTTTGGGGTGAACTAACCCTTTAATTCATTCATTACACAACAATATCAACTGAGATATGTACAGTACTAACATTGAGAGGGGAAATATTGGTGTCTGATCCAGTTTTGTAGATCCAGTTCATAGTTTTCTGTAGAATCACTGCCTGATGTGTCAGATGCTTCAGGTACTCTGAACTCTCTTGGGTCTTCTCGTGTGCTTCTCCCACCTTTTAAAAACAGCATTTATTAAAATCTAGACTAGATTCAAGGCAAAACAAAAAAAGCCCATCATTTGTACCCATTCACCTGCTTCCTGTATATGCCGTAACGCTCCTTTTCATGTCTCAGTGCAGCACGGAAATCTCCTTTACTTTCATGTACTTTTGCCAATAAGTGATGACTGTAGAGAGGGACAGAATCGTGACAGTTTTGAAACACTTTCTATTGATGTTTTCTTCAGGTTCAGAACATATGAGTACTGTTTCCACAACAAAGTGTCTTGTTTGTGTTTCTGTTCACTCTTCACCTTTGTGCCAGTTTGAGAGATGAGGGTCCCTGATATTTGGAGGTCAAGGCAAGGGCGTTCTCCAGGAACTTCAGGGCAAGATCACAGGCCATCATACTATGAAGCACAAGGCCTATTTTACTCTGTACAGGAGATGAACGAAAAGTTTGCTTCAGTTAAAGGTGTATTTCATACTTAAACACTTACAAAGATATTCATGAGTATTACTTCTCATCAGTGGGGGGGGGATGCAAATAACAATTTTTTTTTTTAAATTTATAAATGGAATTTTGGGTAGGTAAGACTTTTTAAAATGTTTTTAAAGAAGCCTCTAATGCTCACCATTTTCTATGTTACAATATTTTAAAATGTAATATATATATATATATATATATATATATATATATATACACACACACACACACTCACCTAAAGGATTATTAGGAACACCTGCTCAATTTCTCACTAATACAATTATCTAATCAACCAATCACATGGCAGTTGCTTCAATGCATTTAGGGGTGTGGTCCTGGTCAAGACAATCTCCTGAACTCCAAACTGAATGTCAGAATGGGAAAGAAAGGTGATTTAAGCAATTTTGAGCGTGGCATGGTTGTTGGTGCCAGACGGGCCGGTCTGAGTATTTCACAATCTGCTCAATTACTGGGATTTTCACTCACAACCATTCTAGGATTTACAAAGAATGGTGTGAAAAGGGAAAAACATCCAGTATGCGGCAGTCCTGTGGGCGAAAATGACTTGTTGATGCTAGAGGTCAGAGGAGAATGGGCCGACTGATTCAAGCTGATAGAAGAGCAACTTTGACTGAAATCACCACTCGTTACAACCGAGGTATGCAGCAAAGCATTTGCGAAGCCACAACACGCAGAACCTTGAGGCGGATGGGCTACAACAGCAGAATACCCCAGCGGGTACCACTCATCTCCTCTACAAATAGGAAAAAGAGGCTACAATTTGCACGAGCTCACCAAAATTGGACAGCTGAAGACTGGAAAAATGTTGCCTGGTCTGATGAGTCTCGATTTCTGTTGAGACATTCAGATGGTGGAGTCAGAATTTGGCGTAAACAGAATGAGAACATGGATCCATCATGCCTTGTTACCACTGTGCAGGCTGGTGGTGGTGTAATGGTGTGGGGGATGTTTTCTTGGCACACTTTAGGCCCCTTAGTGCCAATTGGGCATCGTTTAAATGCCACGGCCTACCTGAGCATTGTTTCTGACTATGTCCATCCTTTTATGACCACCATGTACCCATTCTCTGATGGCTACTTCCAGCAGGATAATGCTCCATGTCACAAAGCTTGAATCATTTCAAATTGGTGAAATTTCAATGAGTTCACTGTACTAAAATGGCCCCCACAGTCACCAGATCTCAACCCAATAGAGCATCTTTGGGATGTGGTGGAATGGGAGCTTCGTGCCCTGGATGTGCATCCCACAAATCTCCATCAACTGCAAGATGCTATCCTATCAATATGGGCCAACATTTCTAAAGAATGCTTTCAGCCACGTAGAATTAAGGCAGTTCTGAAGGCGAAATGGGGTCAAACACAGTATTAGTATGGTGTTCCTAATAATCCTTTAGGTGAGTGTGTGTATATATATATATATATATATATATATATATATATATATATATATATATATATATATATATATACCAAACCCGATTCCAAAAAAGGTGGGACACTGTACAAATGGTGACTAAAAACAGAATGCAATGATGTGGAAGTTTCAAATTTCAATATTTTATTCAGATACAACATAGATGACATATCAAATGTTTAAACTGAGAAAATGTATAATTTTAAGGGAAAAATAAGTTGATTTTAAATTTCATGGCATCAACACATCTCAAAAAAAGTTGGGACAAGGCCATGTTTCCCACTGTGTGGCATCCCCTCTTCTTTTATAACAGTCTGCAAATGTCTGGGGACTGAGGAGACAAGCTGCTCAAGTTTAGGAATAGGAATGTTGTCCCATTCTTGTCTAATACAGGCTTCTAGTTGCTCAACTGTCTTAGGTCTTCTTTGTCGCATCTTCCTCTTTATGATGCGCCAAATGTTTTCTATGGGTGAAAGATCTGGACTGCAGGCTGGCCATTTCAGTACCCGGATCCTTCTTCTACGCAGCCATGATGTTGTAATTGATGCAGTATGTGGTCTGGCATTGTCATGTTGGAAAATGCAAGGTCTTCCCTGAAAGAGACGACGTCTGGATGGGAGCATATGTTGTTCTAGAACTTGGATATACCTTTCAGCATTGATGGTGCCTTTCCAGATGTGTAAGCTGCCCATGCCACGCACTCATGCAACCCCATACCATTAGAGATGCAGGCTTCTGAACTGAGCGCTGAGAACAACTTGGGTTGTCCTTGTCCTCTTTAGTCCGGATGACATGGCGTCCCAGTTTTCCAAAAAGAACTTCACATTTTGATTCGTCTGACCACAGAACAGTTTTCCACTTTGCCACAGTCCATTTTAAATGAGCCTTGGCCCAGAGGAAACGCCTGCGCTTCTGGATCATGTTTAGATATGGCTTCTTTTTTGACCTATAGAGTTTTAGCCGGCAACGGCGAATGGCACGGTGGATTGTGTTTTCTGGAAGTATTCCTGAGCCCATGTTGTGATTTCCATTACAGTAGCATTCCTGTATGTGATGCAGTGCCGTCTAAGGGCCCGAAGATCACGGGCATCCAGTATGGTTTTCCGGCCTTGACCCTTACGCACAGAGATTGTTCCAGATTCTCTGAATCTTTGGATGATATTATGCACTGTAGATGATGATAACTTCAAACTCTTTGCAATTTTTCTCTGAGAAACTCCTTTCTGATATTGCTCCAGTATTTTTGGCTGCAGCATTGGGGGAATTGGTGATCCTCTGCCCATCTTGACTTCTGAGAGACACTGCCACTCTGAGAGGCTCTTTTTATACCCAATCATGTTGCCAGTTGACCTAATAAGTTGCAAATTGGTCCTCCAGCTGTTCCTTATATGTACATTTAACTTTTCCGGCCTCTTATTGCTACCTGTCCCAACTTTTTTGGAATGTGTAGCTCTCATGAAATCAAAATGAGCCAATATTTGGCATGACATTTCAAAATGTCTCACTTTAAACATTTGATATGTTATCTATATTCTATTGTGAATAAAATATAAATTTATGAGATTTGTAAATTATTGTATTCCTTTTTTATTCACAATTTGTACAGTGTCCCAACTTTTTTGGAATCGGGTTTTATATATATATATATATATTTTACAGGAATAAATTACATTTTAAAATATACTGAAATAGAAATATAATGTATTAACTAACATGAGCTCACAATGAACAAAACATTTGTTACAGTACTTATTAATCTGTTAATGTTAGTTAATAAACATCCAGCTGTTCATTGATTGGTCACGTTAGTTCACAGTGCATTAACTAAAGTTAACAAACACAACTTTTGATTTTAATAATGCATTAGTAAATGTTGAAATTAACATTAATTTAGATTAATAAATGCTGTAGAAGTGCAGTTCATTATTAGTTCATGTTAACTAAAGTAGTTAACTAATGTTAACTAATGAAACCTTATTGTAAAGTGTTACCAACATATTTTATTGGTGAGCATAAAGCCCAATTTATACTTCTGTGTCGAGTGTACACCGTAGCTATGTCTTAGGCTGTGTGTTGTACGCGTAGCCTACGACGTACCCTGATGTGCACCTCTCAAAATTTAACAACGCGTAAATTCTTCACGGACCGCAAGTGCTGTGATTGGTCTGCCAGAAGCCCTCCCTCAGGGGTACACATGCTCCCTCTGCATGTGTAACTGCACGTCAACGCGGACAAGGACGTAGAAGTATAAATGAAAATCGACGCGTAGCTCACAGTGTGGAGGTTACGGCGCAAGTCAGACGCACAAGTATAAATCAGCCTTAAGAGACTTCTTTCAAAAACCTTAAAGAAATCTTACCAACCCCAAACTTTTGAACAGTAGTGTATATGCTAGTGTAAAAAGATGTATACAATATAAAATAACAGAATATAATGTTTAAATCAATATAAATCTCTTAATTAATATGGGAATATACACTATATTGCCAAAAGTATTGGGACACCCCTCCAAATCATTGAATTCAGGTGTTCCAATCACTTCCAAGGCCACAGGTGTATAAAATTAAGCACCTAGGCAAGCAGACGCTCCTACAAACATTTGTGAAAGAATGGGTCACTCTCAGGAGCTCAGTGAATTCAAGCATGGTACCGTGATAGGTTGCCACCTGTGCAATAAGTCCATTCATGAAATTTCCTCACAACTAAATATTCCATGGTCAACTGTTAGTGGTATTATAACAAAGCAGAAGCAATTGGGAACAACAGCAACTCATCTACAAAGTGGTAGGCCACGTAAAATCACAGAGTAGGGTCAGCGCATGCTGAGGCGCACAGTGCGCAGAAGTCGCCAACTTTCTGCAGAGTCAATAGCTACAGACCTCCAAACTTCATGTGGCCTTTAGATTAGCTCAAGAACAGTGCGTAGAGAGCTTCATGGAATGGGTTTCCATGGCCGAGCAGCTGCATCCAGGCCTTACATCACCAAGTGCAATGCAAAGCGTCGGATGTAGTGGTGTAAAGCACACCGCCACTGGACTCTAGAGCACTGCAGACGCGTTCTCTGGAGTGATCAAATCACGCTTCTCTGTCTGGCAATCTGGTGGACGAGTCTGGGTTTGGCAGTTGTCAGGAGAACGGTACTTGCCTGACTGCATTGTGCCAAGTGTAAAGATTGGTGGTGGGGATTATGGTATGGGGTTGTTTTTCAGTGGTTGGGCTTGGCCTCTTAGTTCCAGTGAAAGGAATTCTTAATGCTTCAGCATACCAAGACATTTTGGACAAATTCATGCTCCCAACTTTGTGGTAACAGTTTGGGGATGGCACAAAGTGCACAAAGTAAGGTCCATAAAGACATGGATGAGCGAGTTTGGTGTGGAGGAACTGCACAGAGTCCTGACCTCAACCCAACAGAACACCTTTGGGATAAATTAGAGCGGAGACTGTGAGCCAGGACTTCTCGTCCAACATCAGTGCCTTACCTCACAAAATTCCCTTAAACACACTCCTAAACCTTGTGGAAAGCCTTCTCAGAGGAGTTGAAGCTGTAATAGCTGCAAACTCTATATTAAACCCTACGGATTAAGAATTGGATGCCATTAAAGTTCATGTGCATGTAAAGGCAGGCGTCCCAAAACCTTTGGCAATATAGTGTATATAAAAATTATAAAAATGTTGTTTAAAATAGTTGAAGATTGAATACAGCATGTCATATTGGCATTGCAGGCCATTGGTTGACATTGTGTTGGTTTGTTTTCGATGTCCCTGTTACTCATTATTATCACATTGCTATTATTCAAACTCACATCCAGTAAAGCCATCTCAGGGTGGTCCTCTCCACACACCAGGAGCATCAGGTATCGGGCACGATATAACAATCGCAGAGCTGTCACTGGCTGCCCGCCAGCAAAACAATAAAGACCAAGGTGCTTCTACACAAAGAGAAAACAACTTGTTTGTCACTTTTGGATATTGACACCAGCATAAATATACGATACAACAGTAAACCATAGATTTAATTTACATAAGGATGATTACGTACATATTCTTGTATAGTGTTGGGATGCTCAATTCCCAGAACTCTTTCACTGATCAGCACAGCCCTCTGCTGGTGACTGAGGGCCTGACAACATAAATTACAAATTTCCTTTTCAAAATGTAATTTTTGTAAAACAATTTATTCAGGTTCTGAGTCTTTAGTCTGTCATCTGCCATTTTAGAACATGTGATACCTCAGCATAGTCTCCGAGGATGTAGTGTATGCGTCCCAATAGCCGCAGACATACGCAGACGTCCTGATGCAAAGCCCCGTAGACATTAGTGAAGAGACCCAGAGCCTGGCTTATTAACTCACAGCCCTCTTTCAGACAACCTAGTGATGCACAAATGGATATCAAAGACTAAAGATTGTTTGAATATTACTTTTGTTTTGAGATACACTACCCAAGAATCCTGAAAAAAAAGCAAAACAAGCAAATCATCATAATAGAATGATTTCTAAAGGATCATGTGACACTGAAGACTGGAGTAATGATGCTGAAAAGTCAGCTTTGCCATCACAGGAATACATTTGTAAACAGCCTTTGTAAGCAAAGAGACCAAATATTTGAAAGGTAGTTAACATGCTTATGTATATCAATTGTTCTTGTGTGTTTTTATTTTATTATTATTTTTAAAGTACCCTGAGAAGTTACCTTTAAAGGCTCTTTATCATTATTATTATCATAATCAAAAATAATAAGTAATTTTATTTAGATTTTTGCTAAAACATTCCAATAATGGTTGCCACTTAAAAAAAAAATCAGCCTGATAACATTTATAATGTGTCCCTGGATTGTTCCTACACATCTGAGAGCTACTCTGAATGCTCACCTTGCTGGACCTGAGACTGACCAGAACGCAGAAGATAAAGAGCATCGTTGGCCCTGGGACTGATGTGCTTTACTACGGGGAAAATGTTAAGGATGTCCTCTTCAGTAAATACAGTTTTGTGCTCAGAATCAAAGTGATACTCTCTTAAAAGAATCTGAAGGAGAGATAGAGATGGGGTAGTTATCAGAATACGAAAAAGCATAATAACCACCAAAAAATCTTGTTAAATACAATCTGAAATACCTGAATGCCAGTTTTGATGGCAATCTCTCTGAGCAGGGTGATTCTCTGCAGCCTGCATTTGTCCACGGCCTCCTCCACACTCCCACTGCCAGAAGGAGATGAGATCCCACTCATATCAAATCACAGCAAAGCATCTATTTGTGTTCAGAGAATAGGTCACTCACCAGGGCAGGCTGTAATGGTAGTACTCCTGGGCCTCAGTTTTGATGGCCACCCAAAGGTCACTCGGAGTGAGGTTGGACCAGATAGTCACTGTGCCGCCCACAGATGCACGACTCCGCCTTTTCCGACTCCTGCGCCTAGAAGCTAACTTGTCGTTTTGCTGAATGACTCCAGCATCAGCAAAAGAGCTAAGGAAGCAGTTGAGGAAATGGCTGACGGAGGCAGACAGGGCAGATGGTTCCACTGCCTAGGGCAGAGACCGAAGATTAAGTATACAATAATTTTTTTTGGCAAAAGTGTCATAATATACAGCATTACATTTGATATCCCACTGAGTATGGACACTCACCAAAAGATATGTCTTAAACAGATGTTTTGCACATCTGGTGATCAGCTCACAGAGTGCAATTCTCTGAAAGAAGTTAAAAATAGTTACTTTTTCCACATTTCATCATTGTATAATGGGCGTCATACACACTTTTTTCTTTTTAAACATCTAATTAGTTCTTCACTTAAGATTAAGGTTAGTCTAGTGGTACAGTTTAAATTCATATTAAATTGTTATTATATTTAATTTATTACATAATTAATTTCTTACTATATTTAATTATATTATTTAAATTGATTTTATATATATATATATATAACTTTTATTGACTGATTAATTTTATACCACAGTTCAAAAGTTTGGGTTAGTACAATTTTATTATTTACTTATAATTTACTTATAATATTTACCAAAACAATTGTTTTCAACATTGATAATAATAATAATAATTTTAATAAGAAATATCGAGCACCAAATCAGCATATTAGAATGATTTCTGAAGGATTCTGTGACATGTAATAATATTTTACAATACAAAATATCAGGTATTATGACAACTGACAGGTGAAGTGAATAACACTGATTATCTCTTCATCACGGCACCTGTTAGTGGGTGGGATATATTAGGCAGCAAGTGAACATTTTGTCCTCAAAGTTGATGTGTTAGAAGCAGGAAAAATGGGCAAGCGTAAGGATTTGAGCAAGTTTGACAAGGGCCAAATTGTGATGGCTAGACGACTGGGTCAGAGCATCTCCAAAACTGCAGCTCTTGTGGGGTGTTCCCAGTCTGCAGTGGTCAGTATCTATCAAAAGTGGTCCAAGGAAGGAACAGTGGTGAACCGGCGACAGGGTCATGGTTCACAAAGACTCATTGATGCACGTGGGGAGTGAAGGCTGGCCCGTGTGTTCCGATCAAACAGACGAGCTACTGTAGCTCAGATTGCTCAAGAACTTAATGCTGGTTCTGATAGAAAGGTGTCAGAATACACAGTGCATCACAGTTTGTTGCGTATGGGGCTGCATAGCCGCAGACCAGTCAGGGTGCCCATGCTGAGGGGTCCATCGCCGAAAGTGCCAACGGTGGGCACGTGAGCATCAGAACTGGACCATGGAGCAATGAAAGAAGGTGGCCTGGTCTGATGAATGACGTTTTCTTTTACATCAAGTGGATGGCCGGGTGCGTGTGCGTCACTTACCTGGGGAACACATGACACCAGGATGCACTATGGGAAGAAGGCAAGCCGGCGGAGGCAGTGTGATGCTTTGGGCAGTGTTCTGCTGGGAAACCTTGGGTCCTGCCATCCATGTGGATGTTACTTTGACACGTACCACCTACCTAAGCATTGCTGCAGACCATGTTCACCCTTTCATTTAAAAAACGGTATTCCCTGGTGGCTGTGTCCTCTTTCAGCAGGATAATGCGCTCTGCCACAAAGCAGAAATGGTTCAGGAATGGTTTGAGGAGCACAACGAGTTTGAGGTGTTGACTTGGCCTCCAAATTCCCCAGATCTCAATCCAATCGAGCATCTGTGGGATGTGCTAAACAAACAAGCCTGATCCATGGAGGCCCCACCTTGCAGCTTACAGGACTTAAATGATCTGCTGCTAACATCTTGGTGCCAGATACTACAGCACACCTTCAGGGGTCTAGTGGAGTCCATGCCTCAACGGGTCAGGGCTGTTTTGGCAGCAAAATGGGGACCAACACAATATTAGGATCATAATGTTATGCCTGATTGGTGTATGTACATATATACTGTGTGTGAAGTTGCATTCAGAATTTAATTGGCACAAAAATCTGAGAAGCACTGTCACGGCTGAGAAGGCAAGGAAGAGGAGAAGTGGATGTAAATTCAGGCAAATGATGGCAGGACCCAAGTCACAAAAAATAATCCAACAAAAGTTCTTCTCAGACTGAGGTATTAATAAAAATAGTGATACTGCAAAGAAACACAGGAGAAAATAAAAACTCCACGTGGGGCGAAAACAAAACCAGAGAACGCAAATAACTAAGAACACCTTACTTGAGATAGCTTGGAAGGACTGACAGCTGGAAACGCTTAGCCAAGACTCAAAAACTGAGTGAGGAACAAGTGAAAAAACACAGCTAAATACTCTAGGGAAAACAAGGCACATGTGACCTGGATAACGTTAACAAGGACACACGAGGAAGAACTAAGGCAGAAGGAAGCACAGGGGACTTCTAGAGGCTGATGTAATTTCTAGCGATAAATTACTATTGTAGTAATTAAATATTCACTTTGTTTTCACCAACAAAGGTGCTGTATTTTGCTATAGATCATTAAACTGTTCCGCTGCCTCAGAAGTACCTACATGCGCAAACACTGCCTACAAAGTCATTGCCTGATCAGGCAACAAATCAGCTGCCTAAGCTTTCGGACGCAGACACAGAAAGACAAGTCCAAGGAGCCAACAGAAACCAAACATGACAGGAATGAGTAAAATAAACACTCACATAGACATAATCAAGCCTTTCTTTCTGGGATATCTTCTCAATATACTCCAGCACAGCGCCCAAGTAGCGGATGTTGATGCCGTGCTGATGCAGAGCCTCTGTTAGTGTGATGCCATCTATAGGCATTGATGTGTGGTCAAGGCAACTCTTCGTCTACAAACACACACAGTTAAAGGTTTTTTTTCATCTGCTTCCCATCTAATCTGTTTTATCTGTGCAATCCTTATAAAAAGCATTAAGCAACTTACAAATGTAGGGATTTGATTGGAAATGAGGAAGACTGCAGCATCCTTTAACTGCTGTTTCTGTTTCTGGATATCTTCTGCACTTTCCTTGGGGAAACGTACACCTGATAAAAGAACAAAAATATTAGTAATGTTCATACAGCCATACACATATTTCTAATATTGTCTGCTCATGTTTAAAGAGCTGAACCGGTTCAAAAAGCTAACAACACACCTGCACAGAAGACATTAGGGTTGAAATATATGTCAAAAGTATTCCTGAGGGAGGAGAAGATATGCTTTACTGAAGAACCTTGCTGGGTGTTATTCACAGGCACAGTCTTTAGGGAAAGGTGCTCTGCATCCTGGTCTGGGAATGGGACAGTAGTTGAGGGAAGCTGAGGTGTAGTAGTTGGATCACTCTTTACCACAGATGTGCCAACATCTTTGATTTCTCTGTCATGCTCAGTACTTTGAGAGACGGTTTCCATAAACATCTGGTATCTGGTGGCATTCATATAAAAAGATTGTTCAGCTCAAAATCTCACAGAAGGTTAATATTTGGATCATGATATAGAGCTTTTTTTATGCTGTGCATTTCATTTATTTTTACTGTTGTAATCGCTATACCCAAAATGTGTATTTTCATAATAGAATGTTTCCTGTTAAACTAAATATTTACACTTAATTATGATAAAAACACTCAAATAATTCAATATGAAAAAATTATTTATTCTCACAAAAACTGTCAAGACCAGGTCAAGAATCACATTTCACCTAAAAAAACTGTTTTTAAGGCTATTAAGATTTTACATTTTCTTTTCATGAAAATTAAGTACCATTTTTTGTGCAAATTTCTCAGTACTGTAATGTGGCAGGATGTTATCATTTTAAGTTTATTTTAAGTTTACATTTATTTTATTTATTAATTTTATTCTCAGTTATGGTTCTCATTAAATTCACATTACTGAGATAATCTTTTGCTGTATTACAACAACAAAAATACATCTACTTTTTGCATTAAATATTATATTTTAAAGTGTAATTAAATATTTTAGTATATATGCTGGATAATACATATATACACTACCAGTCAAAAGTTTGGACACACTTTCCCATCAAAGAGAAAACTTTTGACTGGTAGTGTACACTCACCTAAAGGATTATTAGGAACACCATACTAATACTGTGTTTGCCCCCCTTTCGCTTTCAGAACTGCCTTAATTCTACGTGGCATTGATTCAACAAGGTGCTGAAAGCATTCTTTAGAAATGTTGGCCCATATTGATAGGATAGCATCTTGCAGTTGATGGAGATTTGTGGGATGCACATCCAGGGCACGAAGCTCCCGTTCCACCACATCCCAAAGATGCTCTATTGGGTTGAGATCTGGTGACTGTGGGGGCCATTTTAGTACAGTGAACTCATTGTCATGTTCAAGAAACCAATTTGAAATAATTCGAGCTTTGTGACATGGTGCATTATCCTGCTGGAAGTAACCATCAGAGAATGGGTACATGGTGGTCATAAAGGGATGGACATGGTCAGAAACAATGCTCAGGTAGGCCGTGGCATTTAAACGATGCCCAATTGGCACTAAGGGGCCTAAAGTGTGCCAAGAAAACATCCCCCACACCATTACACCACCACCACCAGCCTGCACAGTGGTAACAAGGCATGATGGATCCATGTTCTCATTCTGTTTACGCCAAATTCTGACTCCACCATCTGAATGTCTCAACAGAAATCGAGACTCATCAGACCAGGCAACATTTTTCCAGTCTTCAACTGTCCAATTTTGGTGAGCTTGTGCAAATTGTAGCCTCTTTTTCCTATTTTTAGTGGAGATGAGTGGTACCCAGTGGGGTCTTCTGCTGTTGTAGCCCATCCGCCTCAAGGTTGTGCGTGTTGTGGTTTCGCAAATGCTTTGCTGCATACCTCGGTTGTAATGAGTAGTTATTTCAGTGAAAGTTGCTCTTCTATCAGCTTGAATCAGTCGGCCCATTCTCCTCTGACCTCTAGCATCAACAAGGCATTTTCGCCCACAGGACTGCTGCATACTGGATGTTTTTCCCTTTTCACACCATTCTTTGTAAACCCTAGAAATGGTTGTGCGTGAAAATCCCAGTAACTGAGCAGATTGTGAAATACTCAGACCGGCCCGTCTGGCACCAACAACCATGCCACGCTCAAAATTGCTTAAATCACCTTTCTTTCCCATTCTGACATTCAGTTTGGAGTTCAGGAGATTGTCTTGACCAGGACCACACCCCTAAATGCATTGAAGCAACTGCCATGTGATTGGTTGATTAGATAATTGCATTAATGAGAAATTGAACAGGTGTTCCTAATAATCCTTTAGGTGAGTGTATATATTATATATGCTGGATAATATATATATATATATAGTAAAGAGAATTGAGATAAAATAAATAATAAATAAATAAAATTATTTATTTTTAAAAAAGTAACATGGAAATGCAAAACTACACTTCATTCTTAACTGTGGAGAAAATACTATTTCTTTTTTTTTTTGGTTTGATTTTGGGGTGAAATATGACATTCTTGACAGGTTCACCTGTGTCATCATAAGACAGGTAAATATAATTACCGGTGCTCCACAAAGGCGTCAATGAGTTCCTGTCTCAGGCAGACCAAGCGATGAGGATGTAGCCTTGGGAAGCCCAGTTGTTTACACAAAAGATTTAAATCCTCTCCTTCCATAGGAAGGAAGTTGAGGTCAGGTGGGAAGGTGAAAAGTAGATCCAGGATGTAGTGCCGACCATCATTACCCACAATGCCCTTGTGCTCCACCGAGGAGCACAACTCTACTGCTGCATCATCTTTGTTTAGTAGTAGGTGGCGCTGCACTCTCAGCTTCTTACTGGGTTTGTCAAGCAGCTCCAGATACCTTCAAAGAGTTTGAAATATTTGCGGTTACGGATTCATATATATTGTTTATGTAATTTCTGACACATTCTTCAGCCTAAAGACCAGGTCACACCAAGTACCATAAAGATAACGACAACAATAACATCCACACTAACACACGACAATGCTCAAGCTCTTTAAAGCAGGACAGATTCTGATCGGCTGCCAATGTTTTAATCGTTCTGAAAGTGATTCTTCTGTCGTTATCATTATAGTTGTGGTGTGAACTTCCCTATTCTCATAGAATTAGAATGATTATTAAAACTTTACAGTTATCATTATCATTATAGTTATCGTCCTTGGCGTGAACAGGCCTTAAAAATTATGCTTTTACCTGTCATCGGTCACAACGGTCTTGCCAAAGTCAGTGGAGCCATAGACAACACTCTGTGCTTGGTCACGGTCAAGAATACCCGGCACAATAGTTTGGGCAGTGACACGGTAGCCACGGTAATCGATCACTGCAGTGCCAATCAGGTAAAGGCCTTCTTGATCCACTGCCCAATAAGCCCTCACACCATTCAGGTCAAGAACAGGTGCGGCATGGGCCGCAGCCTCCCCTCCCAGATCTCTGTATTGGTCCCGCACATCAAAGCCTAAACTGAAGAAAATGTTGTTCCAGATGAACATCTGCTGTCGTGGTTCTTCACTAGGGTTGATGGGCATCACGTTACCATCTATAACTGCCATGGCTCCTCGAGTGGCAGTGCTGACAAAATCACTGTTAGCCTGATAAAGTCAGTAAAAGGTCATCATTAGAAACAGCCTTCCCATTATAAGTAAATGTTCTTGATGTTACATTTTAGATCATATTTGGTTTCTAGAGAATGAAGGCCCTGTTTACACCTGGTATTTGTTTTGGTCGATTGGATCACAAGTAGATGAGGTAGAGACGTTTCCGTTTACACCTGGTGTTTTAATCTGTCTCTTTTGTCAACTTTCAACCACTTCTGTCCTGATTTCTTAGAGGGGAGGGTCTATGGGTGGTAAATGTATGTGTTTTTTCAGATCTTTCGATCTAATGGATAAAATAAGCTCACGCAATTTACATATGAACGCAATTTCTGCTCTGATAGCCACAAGACCACAACGAATGCTGTGAGTGTTTGAAATCAAGAATGGTGAGAACATTGTGCTTGGTACGTTTTTCGTCTTGGGTCTCAAGCCGACAAAGTTTGAATCCTGTCTGGTGGGTGGAGAGTAGGCGGTCTTTTGTGGGTGTTCGCTACAAAACTACAAAAGCAATCCAGTCTAATACATTTTCGACTACCTGCTAGTGGATGAAAGTGGACAAGCTCAAAACGATTTAGACCCCGTTTACACCTGTATTTAGCGTCGTCCACTTGTGATCGGATCGACCAAAATGCATCTTAATACCAGGTGTAAACAGGGCCGAACTGTAAAAGCCCTTTTTTTGTTCTAAATTAAACACATATGATAAGTGGTAAAGATACCTTAAAAACCGCTCTGTCCCTCATCAGACGATCAGTCACGTTTTTTCTCGGAAGCTCTCTTGTGGTCTGAAGTTCTTCATTCCAGTCCCGGGCCTTTGTTCAACACAGAGAAATGATAAAAAACTACTTGTGTAACTAGCGTGTGTGCTGACTTTCAACACGTTTACCTGAACAGGCACATGTTCTTCATAACCCAGGCGGAAGGAGATGACGTCCTCCGCTCGAACACAGTCCATTGTATGGTCAAGTGCTGGAGCAGTCCAGCTAAACACCTGGAAGGGTGTGGCAATTCTTTCAAAGGGGTGTGTGGACCCTCTAAAATAAGAGAGAGGTTAAGTAGTTTCTACGTAGTCTTACATTTACAAAAGAAAAAAGAACCATATTTTGTACTCCCATTATTTTATTTAAACAACTAACGTACATATTTTGCAGGTTAACAAGATTTAAAAGGTTACTCTAAATAAATAAATTACTTTAATTTGTTTTATTATTTAAAACAGACAGTAATTTTAGAAATGTGTAAATGTAAAATTTAATTACTGTAGCTCCAAAGTTACTTTAAACTGTGCAATTACATATGGTATCTTTAACTCAAGTATGTTTTACATATTTTGACAATTAATTTCATAATTATAACACGGAAATAACTGAATATAAACAAACTGTGTGGGTAAATGTCACAAACCTGTCAAGAACATGTTTCAGATTCTATTTCATTTTAAAATCAAAAGAAAAAGTAAAAAAAAATGAACAAAATGTTTATCTATTTTGTAAGACCATGAATATTTTTGCATCTTGACATTGCATATTTTCCTCCGAAATCTGTCAGGACATTAAAATTGTTTATTTATTTATTCTGACTTATGATTATCATTAGTTTTCTCAATGCTGTGACAAAATAATGTTTTACTTTTTTACAGTTAAAAAGTACAGTTTTTTATTTAAAATTATATTTATATTTTAATTTGTATTTAAATGTATTTTAAATATGTATTTTGTATTAATCAATTATTTTGTTTTATCAAAATCTATTAAAACCATGGCAAAGCATATCAGGCATAACATTATACCACTGACAGGTGAAGTGAATAACACTGATTATCTCTTCATCACGGCACCTGTTTGTGGGTGGGATATATTAGGCAGCAAGTGAACATTTTGTCCTCAAAGTTGATGCGTTAGAAGCAGGAAAAATGGGCAAGAGAAAGGATTTGAGGACATCTTAGTGCCAGATATCACAGCACACCTTCAGGGGTCTAGTGGAGTCCATGCCTCAACGGATCAGGGCTGTTTTGGCAGCAAAATGGGGACCAACACAATATTAGGAAGGGATAATGTTATGCCTGATCAGTGTATATATAAATATATATTATTGAGTAAAATATTGGCACAGTGCCCATACTTTTGTTGTACTCTTTTCACTCCTTCTGAGAACTGTCATACCTCTTTTTCAGCAAGGCACTGAAGTTCTTCTTAAAAACTGGACTGATCTGACCCAGGAGATCCAGCAGAGCATGACTGAGGACACTAGGATTGGCTGGCTTTGGATTAAAGATGTAAATTGTAGATCTAAGTGAAGCAATTAAAAAAAATAATAATAATAATTTCTATGCATTCGTCTTTCTGGTAGGGCAAGGACATTTTGAAAGACAACTGTACATCATAACTCACTGATTTACGTAGAACCCACGAGCTGACGCTGTTATGCTGAAGTGTCTGTCCTCCATGGTGACCACATTGAGATACATGAGGTCTCCATGCATCTTTCTGTTTCCAGGAGGAGGATTCCAGCTACTCATGGTCAGAACTTTCAAGCACTCTGTGGACTGCACAAAAGACGGACAATTATATATTATCATATGCTATGTTCATCTAGCGCAAGTTCCTCAAATCCTACCTACCTACCTTCCCAAAATTTGTATGAGGTTGCAGGGGTACCAGCAGACGCTCCTTAGAGCCTGGAAGAATGTGATTTGGAGGGATGCAGCTGCTGTTCTTCAACCCGTCACCTCTTCGCTTAGGTTTGCTGCTCTCTGGGAATTAAATTAAAATAAAATATTGTGAAACCACCATAGTTGTATTGCATAGAGATACACAATATGGATATGTCTTCGTAATAGACTTTTCAATTCAAAAATTTCTAATATTTCTATATTATAAGTATCTTACCTTCCATACGATCTTCTGTGACACAGCTGAGAAATGACGGTGAGCTGCCCTCCACTCCATTATATCCATCAGTAAGGTCTAGGCTCTTTAAAAGGTCTCTGATGTGACGTAAATGGATACGCACTTCTCGAACGCTGTATGGGTCTTTGGCATAATTAAAAGGGGAGCGGGAAGACAGATTTAAGGCAGTTTGTTACTGGTATATAGGCCTATGTCTGAAATGTAAGATTTCAACCAGTTTACTATTAGGTGAAGTTTCCAGTGAAAGCTTAATTGATCAACTATGATGATGTGATTTAGTCTGGTAAATTTTAGGGCCTTACCCTCCACAACCCTCAGGACAGAGCCCTCCTGAAGGCCTGGTATGGATCGAAGGTGGGTAAAGTTGTCAAGAGTGACTCCATTCAGCTGCAGGGAGAAGCAGGTACGCCGACAGGTCTCCTCTCGGTCCATCAACACTTGCTTAATTTCGTGCACCATCGCTAAAGGTGACACCTTAGGTGCAAGACAGACATTGGATGGATGGATAGATAGATAGCTTTTTCCACATTTTGTTATGTTACAGCCTTATTCCAAAATTTATTAAATTCATTATTTTCCCCAAAATTCTACAAACTATACCCCATAATGACAATGTACATAAGTATTCACAGCCTTTGCCATGACACTCAAAATTAAGCTCAGGTGCATCCTGTTTCCACTGATCATCCTTGAGATGTTTCTACAACTTGACTGGAGTCCACCTGTGGTAACTTCAGTTGATTGGACATGATTTGGAAGGCACACACCTGTCTATATGAGGTCCCACAGTTAACAGTGCATGTCAGAGCACAAACCAAGCCATGAAGTCCAAGGAATTGTCTGTAGACCTCCTAGACAGGATTGTATCGAGGCACAGATCTGGGGAAGGGTACAGAAAAATTTCTGCAGCATTGAAGGTCCCAATGAGCACAGTGGCCTCCATCATCTGTAAATGGAAGAAGTTTGGAACCAACAGGACTCTTCCAAGAGCTGGCTGTCTGACCAAACTGAGCGATTGGGGGAGAAGGGCCTTAGTCAGGGAGGTGACCAAGAACCCGATGATCACTCTGACAGAGCTCTAGAGTTTCTCTGTGGAGAGAGGAGAGCCTTCCAGAAGAACAACCATCTCTGCAGCACTCCACCAATCAGGCCTGTATGGTAGAGTGGCCAGATGGAAGCCATTCCTCAGTATAAGACACATGACAGCCTGCCTGGAGTTTGCCAAAAGGCACCTGAAGGACTCTCAGACCATGAGAAACAAAATTCTCTGGTCTGATGAAACAAAGATTTAACTAGGCACTGCGCATCACCTGGCCAATACCATCTCTACATTGAAGGATGGTGATGGTAGCCTCATGCTGTGGGGATGTTTTTCAGAGGCAGGAACTGGGAGACTAGTAAAGATAATGAAAGATGAAAACTTGTTCCAGAGCGCTCTGGACCTCAGACTGGGGTGAAGGTTCATCTTCCAACAGGACAACGACCCTAAGCACACAGCCAAGATAATAAAGGAGTGGCTACGGGACAACTCTGTGAATGTTCTTGAGTGGCCTAGCCAGAGCCCAGACTTGAACTCTCTGGGGAGATCTGAAAATGACTGTACACAGACGCTGCCCATCCAACCTGATGGAGATTAAGAGGTCCTGCAAAGAAAGGGATAAACTGCCCAAAAATAGGTGTCCCAAGCTTGTGAATACTTATGTACATGTGGTGATTTTTTTTTTTTTCTCTCTCATCACAGACAGACATCAGATGGATGGATTTATTTTACCTGGAAGTCAGTGGGTTCTGTTCCAGGAGCCTGGATCTTCACTGTAAACCCTGCATCCTCAGATGGGTCCATGTCAGGAACAGCAAGCTCTTGTTTTTTGCTGTCACCCTCAATCTGTTCTGTCACACTGTCTGCTGGGGTGTCTAGCACATGGCCGCTGGTCATGGTGTCAGGGCTGGGTGCTTTCATTTTGGAAAACAGAATGATATAAATCACAAGTTAAGTTGATTAATGTTTTGGGATGTACATTGTCACATTCACAAATTTTATTCGGCACTACAACAGAAATACCTTATAGGGGCTGCACTGCTATTAATTATTCGGTTAAATTGTATTTATTTATAATTATTATTTAGTCTATAATTATTTTCATATTATGTCTGATCAATATTAAAATGATATGCTATTTTGTCTAAATAAGTTAAACTAAAATACTAAAAATGTAATTCATTTTTAAATGCAGAGTAAATTCAGGCATCATAACATCGCGGATATTCATTATTTAATTATTAGTGTTGATAAAGATTAGATGACGACATTGTAAAAGTGGGGAATATGAGCATGCACAATATATGATACCAATAAAATAAAATAAAAAATCTGTGTGGTACCAGTATTGTGCACCCCTAGACAGAATACACACCTTTAAAGTTCGGAGTGGCCAGGAACAATTTATCAACCACAAAAAGCGTGAATCGTTCAGTCTGATCCTCTTTTTGTTCTACCTGTGTCCCAGCGAGGGTTGTCTGCTCCAAGTCCTGCAGTGATAACCCCGTGCTCTGCTTTAGCGTTTCCAGGTCCCACTGCATCTGTTCTACTTCTGTCTTTTTCCATATCAAATCCTGGTCCATCTGTGACAGGCTTTTCTCCATCTCCCCTAGCCCAAAGCTAATCTCTGTAAATTCTGCTTGCTCTACATGAGATATTTTCTTCTCCATACAAAGAAGAACCTCTGCAGCTGTAGTAGCTTTCTCATTAGTATGCTCTTTTGTTATAATATCCATCTCTAGTGTCTCAGAAGTCTGTGCATGTTGCTCTGAGTCTGGTTTTTCCAGTGCATCTGGGTCTTCAAAGTCATCCGGTTGTGCTATGAGTTCCAAGGTTTGTGCTTCCCCTTGTGTCTTTGGAAGCAAAGGATCTTCAGTTGGAATGCCATATGCAGGTTGCATCTTCATCGCATCCAGATGTGTTTGTGCTGCACTGTTTGGACAATGTTCATTCAGTAGTTTCTCATCCTGTTCCTCATGTTCGATGTACTGCTCTGTTTGAGTCCAACCATCTTCTCTCTGACTGATGTTGACGTCACTTTGTGAGGCATCTAGAGATGCAGCAAGCACAGGAATGCTAACTGGACCAGAAAGTGAAGTTTGACTATCTGCAAATAGTCCTGTCCCATGACCAAGGAGAGATTTAGTGTCTCCTCCACATCCATGAGTGCATATTCGGTTTTGAGCTGCAGGTATTTTGTATAGGGATGACAGAAGGGGCCATTCATCCTCTAAAGAGCATAATTGATGTGTGCCTGCAATGTTTGTGCTTGGCGGCCCCAACAGCTCTCTATCCCTCACTCCTCCATTTCGTAGATTGCTTTCATCAACTCCATCATCTCTTCTGGCATCTTGTGCTTGGCCCCTCGCTGAGAACAAGAGCGCTAAAGGCTGAATCGAGTCCCCTCTGACCCGAAGGTTGCTGCTAAGCACGATGTCCGGGAACGGGAGATGATCTTGGACCAGAACAGGAGAGGCCATCAGGTCAGCTGAAGTCCTTGAAGGAGACAGACTTTCGATATCACTATTTTCCTGGGATAGCAACAGAGACAGCTCCTCAGTCTGACGCTCGACTCCCTTGGCGTTAAAAATCTCGGACACCTTGCGGCAACAATAAAATATGTTCCCCATTTTGTCCATTTGATTACCAAAGAGCAAAAGAACTGTAATACTGGACTCCCAACAAACAAAGAGAGTCAGCTAAGAGCTAATTTGATTTTAAAATGACCTTGGTAGCTAGAAAAAAAACCTTGCTTTGTTGGTAAATTTGTAAACCAGGCCTGACAGACAGTTGACATACCCAATTACCAAGTCTG
Organism: Paracanthobrama guichenoti; assembly: GCA_018749465.1. NCBI lineage: Eukaryota > Metazoa > Chordata > Actinopteri > Cypriniformes > Gobionidae > Paracanthobrama > Paracanthobrama guichenoti. Next base: position 20,382,256 of record CM031963.1, on the reverse strand, counting down.
GCATCAGGCCTGTGCATCTCTGCAATAGCTGAAACATGTTCTGATCTATAGACAGAGAGATATTCTATTTTTTGTATGCCAGAAATGATGATTTACACATAGATTAATTGATTGAATAAATGATTGTATCTATATATTCATGTATATAACAGTAGAAGACCAGAAACATTGCATAGATTAAAATAAAAACAGATTTTTCCCACCTCAAGTTTTCGGTATATTTGAAACTAATGCATTAATAAGTCATATTAAACATGCAGGTGTCTTCTCACAGTTCAATTCCTTCATAAATGTGCCTGTTGTCCATAAATCTCTACAGAACCACAGGAAAGCAGAACAGCTTGCTCCAAGCAGAGATGTCCCTCTCTCCAACAAAACGCAACACAAATGTAAAATGTCTTTTCTCTGCCCTTCATTCTGTGTCTCATGAACCCCTTCATCTCCCCACACACACGTTCATTCTCGGGGGGAGGAGTCTCGATGGAGTTCCCTGCATCCCATTCCTCTTCCAGATAAATCGCAACTCATTCTTCAGTTTCACTTAAGAAAAAAAAAAAAAAGAGAGAAAGAGAGAGAGAGCACATGACATGACCAGTCTTCTATATTCTCTGCGTGCTTCTGAAGTGCGTTTCTCGGTCTCTGCTGTCCGCTTTGAAACAGCGTTTGCTGCTATGACAGAGTGCTGCAGTCCCAGAATGTGCAGGACCTGCTTTGAAAAGCTACAACAGTCGGATAAGTGGAAGCACTAGAGCATCCTAGTAAGAATACTAAACGAACAGAAGTAAGCGTCATTACTGTTGTAAGCTTGTCGATCTTCTCCTCGTCTGTCTTGTATTCTCCAGTGCAAGCATATTTGCGGTTAGAATCTCACCTTTACTTGATGCGCATGCGCACACGCTTCTAAGTTTCGCTAAACTATCATTTTCGAGTCGTATGCTAATTTTATTTGTGCAGGTCTTAAAAAGGTCGTTAAACCGATACCCTGCAATTTGGAGGAATCAAAATAAATACATAAATAATTCCACATAACTAAAAAGTAGCTATTTTTTTAACCTAATATCTTCGAGGTCGTTAAGCTCGCTATAGGTGACATTGCAAGTTTTGTATTATTTGTATTAAAATAATAGCCTACACGAGGTGTCCTTTAATGGCAAACGTTCAAAATAGAAAACCGCTTACAAAACACTGATTATTTTGGATTATATAGGCCTACACAATGTGCCACAGGTTACTTCCCCTTATTTTTAATGATCATGATCATTAGAATGTTCTTAACACGAATGTCCACCATTTTTATTTTATTTTGTCTTTATTTGATTAAAATTATGGCATTACATTATTACTCACTAGGCCTAAAATCCTCAGACCATATAACTAATACTTCATTAGATTAGAATATAGATTAATAAAGGCCTATTAAAAATACAACTATGTATCTTTAAAAGACTATATACACTGTAAAAAAACACATTATCAGACAAACAGACAATATCAAAGTCAGTCTCAATCCATATTTCACCTGCTATGAGTTCAGCAACATAACACAGACTCTGTTGAGTTTAACACATTTTTATAATTTAAAGTAATTGTGCTTATACAATCTATGTCACAAACTTGACATGTCATGTCTGTAACAAACTGTAAAGAATTTTTTTGAGAATTTTATATAATTGCTAGGATTACTTAATTCCTATCTTATCTGTTTAGTAACCATGGAATTTCATATAGAAAATGGAAAACAGAACCAGAAAAACAAAATGACTGCAGCTGTATTTAATACATGTATGATAATGTGATTATTTTGTCAACACTGATTCCTTGTCATAAGATTCCTTGATAATTTCGTTTTCCAGTTTTCTAGCCTTTAAGACAACTTTATAAACATAATCCATAAGCATATATATTTATAAACAGGAAAAACTTAATAAAATAACACCAATATGAACATTTTTGTATTATTTAATAAATAAACCATGATTCACTTCACATATGTTCAATACATCATAAAGCTCTTTCCCAATAGACCCTATTCACAGCAGCGCTATTTTTGGCGCTTAATCTTAAATCTATTTTTATGGGAATGAAAGAGAGGGTTTGAGGGATATATAGACAGACATCCATCTCTTCAGTGGGTTTTACTGTTATTTGAGGTGTTTTTGGATTGTTCTGCTGACGAACCACTGCAAAAATATCTTTCCAAGAAATTTCAGTAGACAAAAAACTCCAGACAACATGAGCTGTGGAAAACTTTAACTGTAAGTGAAGCTTTTTACAGTGGATGCCATTGAAATACGGTAAGTCTATCCCTCACAGCCTCGCTTTCATACCTGTTATGGCACTGCTTTGAATAATGTCTATAGCGACAGAGAGACCAAAAACACAAAAGCAATATAATACAGTATAATATCATTTACCTTATCTGCCCTCCCTGTTCTTTTAAAGTGTGTCTAATGTAATCAGAATAATTCACTTAATTGACACAAATAAATACTGCATGGAAAGTGAATACTAGATTATAGAGACTAATTTTCCAAAATCTTCATATCCAGCCTTTACATGTTCCAGAAGTAAAAATCCCATTCATTTTCTCCAAAGGGGAATCGAACAAAAACCTTTAAAGACAGACCTACTGTGAACTGCAGCGCTGGGAAGATGAATGTGTATTTAAACTGGGTCATTTATGTAGTAGAAATGTGAAATTATTTTTGAATTTGGTGCCTTCTAGACTGAGAAAAGCCAGAAAATGTATTTTTGGCTCATGTGGATGAAAGACAACAACTCCCAGAATGCACTTGCTTTGCAGCCCTACGAGGCCACTCCCAAAGCCACTGCTACTGGATCACTGGATCACTTGCCCACCGCGGCACCGCCCCTACCGTTGTTTTATAATAATAAAATAATTTAGTTCAGTTAGAAAACACACTACAATAAAAAACTGAACGTGTCTGTTCAATACAAGTGTCACAGCACAAACGCAGCAGGAGTCAGATTACATTCATCACGAGAGCGAAGAGCTGAGGTAATCATGAGATCTGGTGGAAGCACGATCATTCAAATATACTACCGGGTTTCTACTGATACAAAGCTTAATGCTAATCTTTTTAAATAATGGTTAATGCTTCTGTTGAAGCCACCAGTCTAAAGTGTTTTAAATAACTGTGTTCAACAGCAGAATTCCAGGTGAAAAACTACACTACCCATGATTCTGCAGAGAAATCGACCAATCAGAGAACACTTTAGAGAAGAACACGCGCCTACTCCCATGAAGCACCACAAATGATGTAGAGTCAGCTTACACTTTCAAACTACTTAAACATTTGTATGTATAATAGGCATAAAAATTCTATATACAGGTATATAATTAAAATCAATAGTTTTATAATCTTCCATAATTTTGATTATGTCATTTGTAGTGCTTCGTGGGATTGTAGTTCTTTCCTCATTAAAGCTGTCAAGTACACAGGCTTGTACCTTTTTTTTATAGTTTGTAATAGTGTGATTTGCATTGTAGCTGGTTGGTTTGTTTCATGACTTTTTTTAAATCCCTATATAAATAAATGAATGGGAAGAATACCTCTGGAACCAAGACTGCTGAAAAAAGGGACGGGCACTGTTTCACTCTATAACTCTGTTGTCTCTGGTCCAATGTCTTCCCTCAGTGGTCGGTCCCTGAATCTACCTATTCGAGCTTCTGACATCCTTGAAAGGCCACCTTCACTCCAGTGACCTCCAAGTGACCTGTGCAAGGGGAGGAGCCTATGTCTGAAAGGATAAAGGAAAAGGGCGGGGTCAGGCATGGGGCGGGGCTCCTCGGGCCCAAGCACCCTTTCGCGGGGCACACATTCCCTCACTCTCTCCGATCTCCGCATCCTTCCTGAAGCTCGGCTTTGACGTGTGTTTTCCGCCGTCACTGGAGATGTCCACAGAGAATTTGCAGTCCATTCTGATTCCTATGAACAGGTAAATGAATGAGACTGATTCATGTGTCACATTTTGAGTAGATCCAGTAGTAGCACCTCCTACCTGCATGGCACCTCCATCATCATCTTCTTCTTCGTCATCTTCCTCATAGTCTTCTGCCTGGTGATACAATCTAAAGTGTGCTGAATGGAGTTGGAAAGAGAGTTGAGCGGCCACATCGGTCTGCTTGCGGAGGTCACGATTCAGCGTTGTGATCTTATGACTGCGCCGTTTTAGCTCATCCAGGAACCGCCGCTCTTCATCTCGGAGTCGAACCTGCAGTGCGCTCGCAAGTGCCCCCTTTTTCCGTAGCTCCGCCCGCAGCTCCACCAGCGCACTTTCCTGCTCAGCCAAATGCTGCTCTGTCTCCAGTAACCGTGCTTGCAGCAGCTCTTCCTCCAACTCGATATCTACAATAACACATAGTTGAGGGAACATGTTGGAATGGCTGGAATTTTGTGATATTTTATACTCACCTTCTTGGCTTCTTGCTGGTGGTCTTTTACTTAGATCACAACTCAGCTCTACAGAGACATACAGAGAGGTGGAATTTATCAGACATGAGTTTAAAAATGCGAAGTAGCTTTTAGTCCCCCAAACGTGACAACTGCAATTCCTACAATTTCATCTATGAAATAGATCATTAAAAACATTTGAAAAAAACTTATACTGTAGGAGAAAAATAAAAATAAAAAATGCTGAAAATGTAATAATTGTTAATTGTTTACATTACACTAAACAATAAATACTTCAGATAATATTTTTAAAAATAAAAATATGATCGTAAACATATTTTTATTAAAATCATATACTGTGTATATTAGCTTTGAAAGCCTACCAAAATGTTGTAAAATACTGTTTTTACAAAAATATTTGCAAAAATTGAATGTTTTTACAGACAATTTAAAACAAAAGTCTGATTTAAGCATACATTTAAGGGATAGTTAACCCAAAAATGAAAATTTGATGTTTATCTGCAAGATATAGGTGACTTTGTTTCTTCAGTAGAACACAAATGAAGATTTTCAACTCCAACCGTTGCAGTCTGTCAGTCGTATAATGCATGTGAATGGTAACACATGAGAGTATGAGAACTATGAGAGTAAAAAAAACATGCACAGACAAATCCATATTAAACCCTGCGGCTCGTGACAAACATTAATGTCTTAAGACACGAATCGATCGGTTTGTGCGAGAAACCGAACAGTATTTACAGGGTTTAATTTGGATTAAACGCATTCACATGCATTATACGACTGACAGACTGCAACGGTTGGAGTTGAAAATCTTCATTTGTGTTCTAGTGAAGAAACAAAGTCACTTATATCTTGGATGCCCTGGGGGTAAGCAGATACATTTTTGGGTGAACTATCCCTTTACATTTTTTCTTCTGTTTACCTAATGAATGGAAAAACTTATAGTTCATCCAAAAATGAAAATCCTGTCATCATTTAGTTACTCACCCTCATGTCATTCCAAATTTGTATAAATTTCTTTCTTTTGTGGAAAACAATTCTACATACATACATTGGAAGTCAACATTACTCAAATATCTTCTTTTGTGATCCACTGAAGAAGGAAGGTTTGGAACATTAGGGCGAGTAAACAATGACAGAATTTTCATTTTGGGATGAACTGTCCCTTTAAGGCCCTTAAAGATTATTATAAACTAATATTCTTTCTAAAGCTGCTTTGAAACAATATGTAAAGTGAACAGCACTATGCAAATAAAACTTACTAGAACTATGTTGACTTAAAACTGTCCATTTCATTTACAAAACTGCACTTTCTAAATAAATCATAGTGTAAAGTATAGGTACCAAATTTTATAGTATTTAGTATAGGTACTAAATACTCTACTGCAAAGTATAGGTACTAAATTTTATGATTTACATATCTGGAGAATCTATACAGTGCAGTTGAGTGACAGACCGTTGCATCGTTTCTTCAGGTTGCGTATCTCTAGCCGTAGACCGGTCAGGAGGATCCGATGTTCCTGCTGCAGAAATGCTACATTACGCTCAACACTCTCCACCTGTTGGGCAAGTGTGGATCTATCCATGGATTGCTCCCAGATGTTGGCAGTTAGCAGCTCCTTTTTGCAATGAAAGTGAAAAATGTCAATACAAAGTAAACACAATTTCTTCACTATAGGCCTAACCATTCATTTAAAGCCATTGGTTTCCATTAAGGCAGAATATCCTTTAGCCACTTCCCTTCAAACACCAGTCTATGGCGAGCTAGAGATGACAAGGAGGTGTGTTAAAATCAAGTCCCACCCACGTTGGAAGTAAGGTGTTTTCTGTGAATGTGCGAGACTTCAGATTTATTAGCCACTATAGGGAAATAACGAAAAAAGTAAACTGTAAAACTGTTTGCGCTACAAACCAAAACAATTAAGACAATACATTAAAATAATGTGGTAAGAAATACCAGTTTTCAATATCAAGCAGCATAACAAGCTGTTTTATACAGCTCAAAATAACTGGAAGCAAATGACACCGGAAGCTAGATAGATTAAAATTACAAATAGTTTCCATTTGCTCTTAACTGAAAAATAAGGTGGATAGAGTGCAACAGTGGTCTTGGTTCCAGTCCAGAGTGTATAGGAAACTGGCATTCGCAGTGCTTCACTTGACTCTTTGTCATTTGATTCTCTGGTGGACATTTATTTGCAGAATCATAAGTTATGTAGATTTTCGCAGAGGATTACACTGTTGAACATGATTACTTAAAAAATAAGTTAATGCGGGCAGATGGCTTCAACAAAAGCACACACCATCGATTAGCCTAACAACTCAGTAGCTCACATTAGGGCTGTCTTTAAAGGTGTATAAGTATTGTTTAAAATTAATTCCCCTGTGGAGAAAAATAATGGGATTTTTACTTCCGGAACCTGACTGTTACACTCTGTTGTGTTTTACTCAGAATGATACCACAATGCTTAAGTAAAAACAGTCACTTAACTTCTTAACTTCTGTTTCGCATTGACTTTAACAACCTGTTCAGTGAAATGTTTTGTTTTGACAAATGTGTGTTAGCTATGTTTCAAGATTCAAGAGTTGTATTTGTCACATACACAGTTATATACAGAATATACAACCGGCAGTGAAATGTTTCTTTAAATATGATGATATACATTTTTAAGTATGACTTAAGTGTTCAAATACTTTGTGGCCTCTGTATGCACCAATAACAATAGTTCAGATGGCTCCCTGTTATTCTGGATCATAAAATGGCTCTTTTGTTACAACTACAGCATCAGCAGATTAGGATTCAGTTTAAAATCAGCATTATGTCATTGGTACATCCGGGACATTCAGACCCAGGAAATGCGTAACGGTGACAGGCGTATGTAAACATCGCAATCTATCGTCTTTAAGGCGAACAAATGTTGGCAAACCAAGTTTTGTTTTTTTGTTTTTCATAAAAAGCACATAATTCGCTCCGGTCGACGTCTTAATTAAATATTTTGTATATTGTAGCATTTGTGTTTTATGCCGTTTCCACAAAGATTTCATCACACCCATCAACCTTCGCGCACTGATCCATATATCAGCAAATAATGATTAACTAAATAAATACTAAACTGGTTATTGACAACCGAGTCCGCTGAAGCGTGTGATAATATCGTCAAGGTTACGTATTTTACATCACGGCGCTGACGATCTTGACTCTATTTAATCTACACCTCCATCAATGCGATGTTTTAAAATCACTGCACCGCGTTTCAAAGTCAGTCATCTCAATGACATAAACATGCAGGTGGAACATCACGCCACTCAATGATACTTACGAGTTGACTGAGTGGATGAATGATGCAGGACACCTCCAGTGCAAAGCATCGCCACCAAAACAGTGCGTCAGGGACACGAAAGGGTTAGTTAGCCATCTGCCACATCCATCCCTATCTCATTCATTTAGCCAATGAAGTGGACTGAAGTGACAAGTTGCATTTGTTTTATAGTGCAGTGACTTTGAGCGTTTGCTCAAGGTCGATATAACTATCATGTACACACGCACACATTTTATTTATACACATTATGTAACTGGAAACAATAACTAAGATGCAGCTATCTTGTATAAAATGTTACTGTTAATAGGAGTTTGTTACTGTAGCCTACCTCAAAATTCATTAATGACACCAACTCCACACAACTGATGTGTGGTTCTCTTCAGTTACATTATTTATTTCATAATTTTGAAGTGTTAAATCAACACAGAAACACAAGGATTATATGCAGTTTTAATTCCGCTAGTTTATTATGTCATTGAATACACGTGCTTTGTAAATGATTTCACTTATATGGTGTAACTAAGTTTTATAGCAGGTGTTAACACAATATTTAAGATATTGACACGATTTTTGGATTAAAATATCCAAAAACCACTAGAACAATGTTATATATTTTGTTGACTTGTGTATTTACATTATCCCAAATGTTTCCAAGAATGTTTAGATCCAGAGAAATCAGTTTTAACCAGTGTAACGGCCCGTGTCATTGCATCGCCAGTCAGTGACGTAATATCCGCGTTACCCTCGATTTCCATTCTTACTCATGTAGAAAACATGGAAACACCAAAGATGCTTTAATATATTATGTGTTTTATTAGACAGGTGAGCAACTGTTTGGATACCTTTACTGAGAGAAAATGAATCATTGTTACATAGCTCAACACGGTTAGTCTTATTGTTTGAATCTCTTGTTTCCTTGATTTACCAAGAATAACATGTTTGTAGCTTTCCTGTACCTCAAACAATAAGAGCGTGGCGCTAGCAACGCCAAGGTCATGGGTTCGATTCCCAGGGAAAGCAAGAACTGACAAAATAAAAAAATAAATAAAAAAATGTGTACCTTGAATACAATGTAAGTCGCTTTGGATAAAAGCGTCTGACAAATGCATAAATGTAAATGTTTGTATCATGCCTCAGAGACAACACTATTCTGTCAAGTGGCTAACATAGCAAAATCAGAAAGAGCTTTTTTGTAGTAACAATAATACAGCATTTTCTCCACCATACAATATATTTTAAAATTAATTGTATGCCATTTAGCAGTCATCCAGCTTTTACAGTGCATTCACATGGAGCGTCAGCGTTAACATTTCTCATTTACTTGAATGGGTGTCGTCATGTATTGCCGAACTGTATTGTGGGTTCCATTGCGTCACGTCACTGGCATTGCTCACGGTAGAAGTTAAAAACTTTTCAACTTTTCAAGCGCCTGACAGGCTTTAGCCAATCAGATCACTTATGCAAATACCCTAGCAGCGTTAGGCTATTAATGTGATATTCTAATATTGATCTAGCTTACTGCAATATGCAAAGAGTCTCATGCAGCAACCAAGCTAAAGAGTAATGCTATCACAACTTTCAGCTTTAACACACTCAAATGTATTTTTAGTATGATTGTTTTGACCAAGTTAAACAGTGCTGCGTTACCCCACAATTTTAATTTGTCAAATAAACTGACCTGTATGAGTAACAAAGTTCAAGTTCAGGGACTGAGGCAGACGTTAAATGTAACTTTAATTGTAAAATAAACATAAACAACCAAACGAAAGGAGCAACACCGGTCGACTGCGGCATATACTTACTTACTTACTTACACCTATACCCCTACTGGGCCAGTCTCTCCAGCTGTCCCCAAGTGCGACCTGTACTCTTTACATCGGCGTCCAGGCCAGCTGTTACACGGTCGGCCTCTCTTTCTTTTCCCTTGGGGGTTCCATGTAAGGGCTTGCCTAGTGATGTTAGAAGCCGGTTTGCGAAGAGTGTGTCCTAACCATCTCTAGCGACGTTGGGTGATCTCTTCGTCTGCTGGTTTTTGGCTTGTGCGCTGCCAGAGTTCCTGGTTGCTGATGGTATCGGGCCATCTGATCTGGAGAATGTGCACAGACATGTGTTGATAAATGTCTGTATCTTTTTGGTGGTGGTTACAGTGGTCCTCCATGTTTTAGCGCCATAGAGCAGAACTGACTTCACATTTGTGTTAAACACCCTGATCTTTGTTTTGATAGACAAGTCTCCTGAGCTCCAGATATTCTTTAGTTGAAGAAAATCTGTCCTGGCCTTACCAACTCTCGCTTTCACATCAGCTTCGGTTCCACCTTGTTTATTGATGATGCTGCCAAGGTATGTGAGGCTGTCCACCTCCTCTAGTGTTTCCCCTTCCAGCACGATGGGTGATGTGTAGGTAGTGTTGACCTTTAGGACCTTGCTCTTTCCTTTGTGAATGTTGAGGCCAAGGTGAGTGGATTTTTCTGCCACGATACTGGTCTTTTCCTGCATCTGCTGCCGGGTGTGGGAGAGAAGGGCCAGGTTGTCCGCAAAGTCGAGGTCATCCAGTCGGTTCCATAGAGTCCACTGGATGCTGTTTTGCTTTTCTGCTGTGGATGTTTTCATGACCCAGTTGATGGCCAGCAGGAACAAAAGCGGCGACAACAAACAGCCCTGCCGCACAACTGTTTGTACCAGGAAGGTGTCAGTGAGTTGACCGCTGTGGACCACTCTGCAAGACAGTCCCTCGTAAGAGTTCCTGATGATGTTGGTGATTTTCTCCAGCACCCCATAATGTCTAAGCAGCCTCCAATGTAATGCCCTGTCCACGCTATCAAATGCTTTCTCAAAGTCAATAAAATTGACATACAAGGATGAATTCCACTCGAGAGACTGTTCCAGGATGATGCGCAGAGTTGCAGTCTGGACTGTGCATGACCTATCTCTGCGAAAGCCAGCCTGTTGATCTCGTAGCTAGGGGTCTACAATGTCCTTTATCCTTTCCAGTAGAATCCTGTTAAAAACCTTCCCTGGGATGGATAGTAATGTAATCCCTCTATAGTTAGAACAGGAGCTCAAGTTGTCTTTCTTTGGTATCTTAATGAAGTAACCGTCTTTCCATTCTGTGGGTACTTGTTCATCTTCCCAGATCTTCTTGAAGAGGGGATGGAGCATCTTTACTGTAGTCTCTGTGTCAGCCTTTAATGCCTCTGCTGGAATACTGTCGGGTCCTACTGCTTTCCCGCTTTTCAATTTCATAATGGCTTTACAGATTTCTTCCTTAGTTGATGCACTACAGTCTATTGGCAAGTCTCTATCTGCTGGTTGGATATCTGGTGGGTCCTGTGGGGCTGGCCTGTTAAGCAGCTCCTCAAAGTGTTCAGCTCATCTTCGCTTCTGTCCTTCATCGTCATTTATCTGTTTTCCTTCCTTATACGACTGCACCATATATGCATAATAAAAGCTCCGGATCTCCTCCATGGGACTCGAGACTGGTGTGTCACGCAGGTGTCTCACATTAGCATTTGCTCCACTGGCCTCGTTCTGCTCCACGGCTCTCGGCCCACCCTACTTCATACCACAGTAACGCTAATAAAAACGTAATACATTAGCTCATCCATGAACGATCCGACTTCCATCGGCTGTGGTGAAGACAACAACTCCCATGATTCCATACTCATTCACTGTGTCATCAAGCTACGCCTTTGTTTTGAATAAGCTACCTCTAGCGGTGAAACTTACATACTGTGCCTTTAACAGTGATTAACAACAACAAATATAAATGGGTCCAGGGTCTGTTGGGGTGCTATAAACCATTCAAGCTCATTTGATTAGAGAGAATAACCAAATAACATGTCATCATCCCCCACCAACACACTACACAGCACCCTCCATTCGGGGCGCTATATGGCCCTCTGTTACCACCCACCACAGCCCTGCCTCCCTCCGATCGCCACCAGAGGGCTCCCTCAGTACTAAAACTTGCTGGACTACATTTCCCATCACCCTTTACCCAAGCTCATCACACACACACCTGTTTTCCATTACCCAGACTATTTAAGACGCTGCACACAAACACTCAAGTCAAGATTGCGAAGTCTTGTTTTGCACTGGCTAACACTACTAAGTGTTTACCCTGTTTATTTGTTTTTCCTGTGTTTTGACCTTGGACTGTTTTGCTACCTTCGAGAGTGTTTTCTGCCTGGTTACTGGATTACTCTACCTTGTCTGCCGCCTGTCCCTGTTTATGATCTGCCTTTTGCCTTGGACACTGTCATTGCTGGTATTTGACCCCTGCCTGTATTACTACGATTGTTTCATAATAAAGCTGCATATGGATCCCACCAAGTCTCCCGCCTCATCACACAGGGGAACACTTTATAACTCCCGCATCATCACATTAGCGTTACTTGTGGCTTCTCATGGTTTCTTGGGGGTCCTTACATGAGTTCATGAGCCCTGTAACCCCAGGCTGTATCCAAATATCCAATGGCTTTAAAGTGGACAGAAAACACTCACTATACAGCTTTTTCAGTCTGGTGAGAGGCTATCATCTCAGGAGAGAATTTCACAGTTATATACAAGATTCCTGCAGATGTCATTACACATCACAACAAATTAATGCAATCACCTTCAATGCGATGCCAGCAAAGGCTATTTATTATTATACGTTCCAAACTCGTTCTAAATAACTGAATCGTTCTCATAACTAAATAAATGACGTCAGCAGAAGAAATCCTATATTTAGCTGCGGAATATGCAGGACTGAAGCAAAAGAGTCAGGATACTCTGACTCTAGGGAATGTTTTCTCTCCACTTAATCAAATGAGCTTGAATGCTTTATAGCACCCCACCAGACTCTGGATACCATTTCCATTGGTAGCTGTTAATCACTGGTAACAACTACTGTAAACCTTAGTTACACCATAAGAGTGAAATCATAACACATATACAAAATAATGAAGAGCATAAGAGTAAAACAGTTAATTAGATTACAAAGCACATATTCAATGATGTAATGAACTAGCAGAACTAAATATGTAAAATCCTTGTTACACACACACTGTCAAACATTGTTTATCATATGTTTGGATTGCAATTTTGTTTTCTAAATTTATAAACCCCTAGCAGAATATTAATCTCTCAGTTGTCTTCTTAAGTGTGAAGAGCTCAGATGTGCAGAAATGCTGGAAAGCCGAAGAATGTGCAGGATCTGGAAGATTGTCTTAAAGGGATAGTTGACATTTAATCAACTTCATGTCGGTCCAAACCTGTAAGAGTTTCTTATTATTCAAGTTATCTATATACTTTTTATGATATAATATTTTGTCTTTTTAACTGATCAAGAATATCTGATAACACTGCATGACTTTTAGTCTTTTAGACATGAGATTTATATTGCTTCATCATCATTATTAGCAGCAGCTTGATGTTTCCAAGTTTAAGCGTAATTCTAGCAGCCCCAATGAAGTTTAATGCTGCCCTCTAGTGGCCTGGATCACTACTTACCAACCACACCAGCTCCTTTCTCGCATCTGACAGCCCTAAAGCTGTAAATCATGGCTGCAAAACATTTGTCAAAGTTTGACATAAAAAAATAAAGAATATTGTGAGAAATGTGGTATACTATAGTGGACAAAGATAATTTGAGTTACATAAGGTCTAAAGATAATGGGGACAGATAAAAATTCAGTAAAAAATGACAATTAGATTATCAGGCACAAATATGATAATGATCTTAATTCAAGTTTATTTAGCACAATGAATCTGGTTTGTCGTGGTTTTGTGTCTTTAGTATCTGAGACGCTTGCAAATAGATCCAGCTCTTTTATGTTTGTTATTTAAAGGGATAGTTTAGATAGAACCATCCCTTTAACCCCTGCGTGACAACTATATGTTTATATGCTTCTACTTCTCTTCTATAATTGTCTTTTCTCTCCTGCTAAGGGGGAAGAATAAAGAATTTCATACACTATCAGAAATATACAGCTGAAATAACGTCAGTTGTTTAAAAGAAAAGAAAAAATTTTTGTCAAAAAGTTTTCTGACAAGCTCTAATTCAACAGTGATTCAACTTTGATGTTGATTTACCAGTGAATAACTGCTTTACTTGATAGTATAGAAATAGTGTAGGCAGTGCAGCCTGTCTTAGTATTTTATAGCAGTGAAATCTTCTGTCAATATAAACTCTACTTTTATCAATTGTATCTTGAAAGGAACATATGAACACGAGCGTCAGTGTTTCAGAGAGAGGTGCAGAGTCACACACTTTGCCCTGTGCACGTGTCTATTGTTGTGTGCTGCTTGCTCAGCCGTTCTCTCTTCTGTTGTTATGCCACAAATGGCATTGCTCTTCTACAACTAAATACCCTCTATACACTTTACGCAATCCTTTGGAAACACTTTACGCTTTTGAAATCTCAATTTCCTTTTTCCGCCCCCAAAACTCTCAATTTGCCCTCTTTTTTTTTTTTTTTTTTTTTTTTTTTTTTTTTTTTTTGGGGGAGTAACCAACTTCATGAGTGAGTTTGAGCATCCGAATGATGAAATGTCTAAAGGACAGGTCTGGCCTCCTGGATTAGGGACTTGTGAACCGATCATTACGGTCATGACAGCCGTCCCGAGAGTTTGATTGGATGACAGCTGTCGACAGAAAGGATAGTTAAAAAAAAAGAAAAAAAAGTCTTCTCTTACTGATCAGTCTGTGATGTCTGAGAAACAATCAGGTAAGCATCCAGTCTTATTTTATTCAATAAAAAATAAAAAAAAGTTTGGACCAGGGTTTCAGGTTACTTTATTTGGTTCATCTGAAATAAACTAAATCATTCTTAATGTTCACACGGATAGTGTGACTATGCTGTTGACTTTTCATAATGGTGTTGAAATGATTGTGATATTATGCTTTTCTCCAGGGCATTGTTCTTGCTATGTTGATCATCATCATTTATTATTTTATCCTGGTCGGTACGGTTATAGGTTTAGTGGCTGGTTTGGATCCAGAGGAAGAGGTGACAGATGTCGTATGTGACGAGTCAGAACTCAGAGATGGAGAGTAGGTTCCATAGAAATGCCTGCCATGTTCATGCGCATTATATTTATAATATACATATTTATTTATGAAATAATTACAAAACTATTTGGATTACAACGGGTTGCATCAGGTTTGTTTTTATGACTGTAAATATATTTTGTCATATGTTTTATACATATAAAGCTGTTGGAAGAAAACAGTAAAAAAGATGACAGTAAAATCCAAGATTTCTGACTGCGTTGTTCTTGTGATCTAGAATGATGGAGGTTGAGGTTGGTGAGCACAATGTTTTGCTGGTACGCTGTGATGGGGTGTACAGTGCCATCAGTAACCAATGCACACATTATGGTGCTCCACTGAGCAAAGGTAGTGCATTATGAATCAGTTTTGTCAATATAAATCGAGTTTGGTGCAACTGACTTCTGTCTTTATAGATAAATAATATGGGAGAAGTGAAGGTTTAATACAGTGGGTGTTTGGGGTTCCTCTGCAGGGGTGCTGTCAGGTCAAAGGGTCCGCTGTCCCTGGCATGGTTCCTGTTTCAATGTGAAGACCGGTGACTTGGAGGAATACCCTGGAATTGACTGTCTGCCCTGCCACAAGGCACTGTGACATAGATTCATACACGCATAACTAAAATGAGCTGTATTATCGTACAGTTTTGTACTGCTGAACATAAAGATTTTTTTAAAGAATTTAAAAATTAATCATTTAAATTATGTTTAATGTAATATTTTATATGTTATATATAAATTATAATATATATATATAAATATTATACCATTTATTATACATTAAAATATATAAATTAGCTTGGTAAGTAGTTTGTGTTTTCATTCATTATTGGCCAAAAGTTTTGAATAATTAAGATGTTTGTAATGTTTTTAAAAGTAGTCCCCTGCAGTTAAAGAAGTAACATTGTGAAATATTATTACAATTTAAAATAACTAATAACTCTATTTTAATATATTTATTCCTGTGATGCAAAGCTGACTTTTCAGCATCATTCCTCCAGTCTTCAGTGTCACATGACCCTTCAGAAATCATTCTGATATACTGATTTGCTGCTCAAGAAATGTTTCTTATTATTATCAATGTTGAAATCAGTTGTGCTGCTTAATATTTTGTGGAAACCGTAAAAAAATTGCTTTTATTCGGCAAGAATGCATTAAATTCATCAAAAGTGACAGTAAAGACATTTATAATGTTTTTTAAAAAATTATATCTAGTCCTGGAGGGAAAAAATGATCATTAGCATTATTGGCACACCAATAATAATTAATAACTAAGCAGCAAATCAGTTAAAAAAAGGATCATGTGACAGACACTGAAGACTGGAGTAATGATGCTCAAAATTCAGCTTTGATCACATACATTGCATTTTAAAATGTTGTTGTTATTTTAAATTGTAAAAATAATGTAAATATTATTTACTATTATAGGAATATATATTTTTAATCAAATAAACTTAACAAAAAAACATTAAAAAAATTCTAACTTTTAAATTACTTTTGACCGCTATTGTACATGCTAACATATTTAAATGATTTAATCCCATTTTTTTCTTGACAGGTGAAAGTCGAAAACAACAAAGTTTATGTGTCTGTAAAGAAAAGGGTAAAGTACCTTCTTATAGACATTTTATCTTCTATATCAGTGGTTCCCAACCACGTTCCTGGAGGTCCATCAACAGTGCACATTTTGCATGTCTCCTTTATCTGACACACCCATTTTTGGATCCATCATAGTGATTTTGGAGTCACTACTAATGAGCTGATGACTTGAATCAGGTGCGTTTGATTGAGGAGACATGCAAAATGTGCACTGTTGGTGGGTCTCCAGGAACGTGGTTGGGAACCGCTGTTGTATATAAAAAGTATGAAATCAAAATCAGGACAGTTCTGACAGTAAAATGTAAAATTTTCTAATCAGATTCGGGGTCAGCCTAAACGTATAAAATGGATGGGGGCCAGAGATCAAGGGGTGTTGCATACTGTGATGCTCCTAGGAGGAGGTGAGAGAAAAATGTCTGATACAGATTCCCTTTATTTGCTGGGACAGTTTTAATGTTGGTGGACTCTGGTGTGTATTGTCGAGCACAGGCGCAGCCTCTTTGATGTGTGCTGAGACACTACGGCAAGAAAACTATGGCGGCAGAATCATTATGGTATCTAGAGATGACCTCCTTCCTTATGACAAAACCAGACTCAGCAAGGTGATGCACAAGATCTTTGAAAACTGATGCTAAAATTGTTTTTGCAGGGGAGAACACTTTTTGCAACAGAGACTACATTTGAATTTTCAGTGGAAACGCCTTTGGAAATAACGTTTATATATATATATATATATATATATATATAAATTTAGATTCTTTCTGTAGGTTACGTAGTCCCAGTAGGTTTTTATTAATTTTATGGATTCAATCATTCACTCAACCGATTGATTCTGCCTCATTTTTTGGAAATACTTTTGTTGGTGGAGAACAATTAGAAAAAGTGACTGATAATATCATAAAATGTAAGTAATTGTGTAAAAGTAATCACACAACACACTCTTTTTAAATTATGTCATTTTAAAACTTTAATCTTAAATGTCTTTTAAAAACTCACAGATAGAGAACACTCTTAATGCTGAAATCTACAAAATTCACTGAAATAACTGTAGAACAACCCAAACCAGAATGTCTGAGGAATATATGATATATATATATATATATATATATATATATATATATATATATATATATATATATATATATATATATATATAGGCAGTGTGTTGATTTTACATTACTTTATTATTAAAGTTTAACCCAATCTGGATTTAGGTAATGAATGCTGAGAGTGAAAGTCTCTTAATGAGAAGAATGGATTTTTTCCACAAGTATGACATTGAGGTCTGGCTGAAAAAAGAGGTGAGAGTGAATCTTGTGTTCTTTCTCATTTATACCACAAAAGACATATGGCAATCTTAGAGCTGTTCTTTGTGCAGGCTTTATCCATAGATACAAACAAGAAAACAGTGACATTTGATGATGGCTTAATCCAGTGCTATGACCAAATCCTTATTGCAACAGGATGCAGGTAAGTATCTGATGATAATTATTGATATTAAGTATTACTTTATTGTACTATTTACATGTCTAGATACAGTATTATTTTTCATAATTTACCCAACTTTCATCCACTCAGGATTTACACATTGCTTGATCTTTGTTCTTCAGAGCAAAATGCCTAGACTGCCCTGGTGCAGATCTGGAAAACGTGCTGATGCTGGAAACACCGGAGGATGCCAGGAGCATCCACTACGCCTGTATGGGCTGCAGGACAGTCGTTTTGGGCACTTCCTTTGTTGGTAAACACACTAAACACACTCTCTCTATCACATCTGATAGATAGACAGACGGGTATTCACAGCACTTCACTTTTTGTTACAGCCTTATTCCAAAATTAATTAAATTCATTATTTTCCTCAAAAGTCTACAACAATACCCCATAATGACAACATGAAAGAAATTTGTTTGAAATCTTTGCAAATTTATTACAAATAAAAACCAAAAAAAATCACATGTACATAAGTATTCACATGACACTCAAAATTGAGCTCAGGTGCATCCTGTTTCCACTGATCATCCTTGAGATGTTTCTACAACTTGACTGAAGTCCACCTGTGGTAAATTCAGTTGATTGGACATGATTTGGAAGGCACACACCTGTCTATATGAGGTCCCACAGTTAACAGTGCATGTCAGAGCACAAACCAAGCCATGAAGTCCAAGGAATTGTCTGTAGACCTCCTAGACAGGATTGTATCGAGGCACAGATCTGGGGAAAGAAAATGTTTTCTGGTACAGAAGAAGTTTGGAACCACCAGGACTCTTTCAGGAGTTGGCCGCCCGGCCAAACTGAGCGATCGGGGGAGAAGGGCCTTAGTCAGGGAGGTGACCAAGAACCCGATGATCACTCTTACAGAGCTCTAGCGTTTCTCTGTGGAAAGAGGAGAACCTTCCAGAAGAACAACCATCTCTGCAGCACTCCACCAATCAGGCCTGTATGGTAGAGTGGCCAGACGGAAGCCACTCCTCAGTAAAAGGCACATGACAGCCCGCCTGGAGTTTGCCAAAAGGCACCTGAAGGACTCTCAGACCATGAGAAACAAAATTCTCTGGTCTGATGAAATAAAGATTAAACTCTTTGGCCTGAATGGCAAGTGTCATGTCTGGAGGAAACCAGGCACCGCTCATCACCTGGCCAATACCATCCCTACAGTAAAGCATGGTGGTGGCAGCATCGTGCTGTGGGGATGTTTTTCAGCAGCAGGAACTGGGAGACTAGTCAGGATCAAGGGAAAGATGAATGCAGCAATGTACAGAGACATCCTTGATGAAAACCTGCTCCAGAGCGCTCTGGACCTCAGACTGGGGTCCATCTTCCAACAGGACAACGACCCTAAGCACACAGCAAAGATAACAAAGGAGTGGCTACGGGACAACTCTGTGAATGTTCTTGAGTGGCCCAGCCCCGATTGAACATCTCTGTAGAGATCTGAAAATGACTGTGCACAAACGCTCCCTGTCTAATCTGTTGGAGCTTGAGAGATCCTGCCAAGAAGAATGTGAGAAACTGCCCCAAAATAGGTGTGCCAAGCTTGTAGCATCATACTCAAAAAGACCTGAGGCTGTAATTGGTGCCAAAGGTGCTTCAACAAAGTATTGAGCAAGGCTGTGAATACTTATGTACATGTGATTTGAAAAGATTTCAAACAAACTTCTTTCGCGTTGTCATTATGTAGTATTGTTTGTAGAACTTCGAAGAAAATAATTAATTTAATCAATTTTGGAATAAGGCTGTAACAACAAAATGTGGAAAAATACTGTGAATACTTTCCGGATGCACTGTAGATAGATCAGAATATCTCCTTTTGTGTTCCACAAATGAAAGTCATGTAGGGTTGGAATAACATAAGGATGATGACAAGTATTATGTGAATTATTTTTTTCAACATGTGTGCGGCATTGAAGGCATGGAAGTGGCGGCCTATATGATAGATATGGCCAGTAGTATCACAATCATTGGAAGCAGTGAACTCCCCTATCAGAAGACTCTGGGCCCTGAAATAGGGAAGGTCACCATGTTGGTATGTGATAAGGGCCAATACAACCATCTCAGTCATACAAATATGTGCTTTATCTGCTTTATGATGATCTTCTTATTCTATTTTGCTTGTTCTTTGAGATGCTGGAAGAGAGAGGGGTGACGTTCTACATGAATGACGCTGTCGCAGAGGTTCAAGGTGAAAATAAGAGGGTAAGATCAACTTATTCTAAGTGTCATTTGTCTCAAAAATCCATTTATTTTTATTTATAAAGTCCATTCCATTGGAAGTTCGTTAACTGAAATAGATTATCTGGATGATGACCACTTTTGTTATACTTTAAGATGCCCTTGTTACAGTGTAATTATACAAATAAGTACATTTACATTTACATTTAGTCATTTAGCAGACGCTTTTATCCAAAGTGACTTACAAATGAGAGCAATAGAAGCAACTAAAAACAGTCAAGGGCAACAATATGCCATAGTGCTATAACAAGTCTCAGTTAATCTAGCACAGAACACATAGGAACAAGAACAAGAGTGATAAGTGCTATTCTTTATCGGTCAGGTGCTGCTGGAAAAGATGCGTTTTAAGATATTTTTTGAAAATGGCTACCGACTCGGCTGCTCGAATTGAGACAGGCAGGTCATTCCACCAGGTGGGAACGGACCAGGAAAAGGTCCTTGTGAGGGATTTCATGCCTCTTTGGGATGGCGGCACAAGGCGCCATTCACTTGCAGAAAGCAAGCTTCTGGAGGGTGTGTAAGTCTGAACAAGCGAGTTTAGGTATGTTGGTGCAGAGCCAGTGGTTGCCTTGTAGGCGAGCACCAGTGCCTTGAATTTGATTCGAGCGGCTATTGGCAGCCAGTGCAGACTGATGAAGAGAGGCGTGACGTGCGCTCTCTTCGGTTCATTAAAGACCACTCTCGCCGCTGCATTCTGGATCAGTTGCAAGGGTTTGATAGTGCATGCTGGAAGGCCCACTAGAAGAGCATTACAGTAGTCCAGTCTGGAGAGAACAAGAGCTTGTACCAGGAGTTGTGTGGCCTGCTCTGATAAGAAGGGTCTAATCTTCCTAATGTTGGTACTGAGAAATATTAATTAACAACATGTACTTAACTTACTATATAATTATAGGGTTTGGGTTTAGTTTAGAGTTAGTTGCTTACGTAATTATGCATCATTTACTGTTATTACTATATTAAGTACATGTAACAGGGACACTAAAATAAAGTGGGTTAGATTTTATTTTAAGGTGTCATTGTTACAGTGTAATTATATATTTAAGTACTGAGTAATGTTAATTAACTACATGAACTTACTATACGGTTATGGTAGGATTATGGTTTGGTTGAGGGTTAGTTGCATATATGCATAATTTACTGTTATTACTATGGTACATGTAACGTGTAACATGGACACTGTAAAATAAAGGGTTACCAAAGTAGTTCATTATGACTTATATTTTTCACAGGTTAAGGCAGTGAAACTGAAGAGCGGTATCACAATTGAAGCTGATTTGATAATTGTTGGAATTGGTATGTACAGTCTGAGTGTAGAACTGAAAACAAAGTGCTACTTCAATTTAAATAACGGAAACAACAATTGTGTGCTCTCATCTCTCTATTATCTCCATACAAGGTGTCAATCCCAATTCCCAGTTTTTGAAAGGGAGTCCGATAAGGATGGACTCGAAGAACTATGTCATTGTGGATGAAGTAAGTGTTTATGACCAATTTCCTTGAGTTTGAACAGTCACCTTACACTTCCAAACTCTTCAATCGTGTTCCTGTCTGTCTAGTACATGAGGACCAACATAACAGACGTCTACTGCGCAGGAGATCTGACCTCCTTTCCTCTCAAAATGGCAAAAGGCCAGAAAGTGAACATTGGCCACTGGCAGATAGCGCAAGCACATGGTAATCAAACATTTTTTTATGTGTACATCTGGTTATTTTGTCAACTTTTAGAAGTACATTAGCATATAGACACCTTAAAGCTAAAAGACGTGAACTAAAAGACTTTAATAGTGATGCACCAGCCAAAACGTGAATTTTTGGTTTATTCTCCACAAAACTATTTTTGGCTGAAACTGAAAATTTGTGCTTCAACAGAATATTTCTGTAATACGGTTTGTTGATAAGGGAAGAAGGAGGTGGGAACTGGTGAGCGTTCATTGAAACTTTAATCTCATAAAATAAACAAACACAAAATGAGTAAAGCCCATACTTCGGCTCTCTGCATTCGTCCACCATCCGCATGACATCAGGAGGGTTCACAGACATCTGCATACCCCGTCCGCGTGCAGCCCCATTTTTGAGACCGCGCGGACAGTACGCGTACAGCAGTCCACTAGGTGGCAATACTCATAGAGTATAAAAAAAAATTACTGAGCATGTGTCGAACTCTGCCATCCGCACCCATCCGTGGTTGAGTATACTTTGAAAGCTGTGCGGACACAACTGCGGGCGAGATGGACGTGGAAATTTAAGCATACCCGGGGCTTAAAGCAGCAGCCCCTCATGGACGACAGCCACATATAAACATAATAAAAACAAAACATAAATATCCCAGGCCTGGTCCTCTTTTATCCTTCACTGTCGTCACTCCTTTTATCCTCCCGGAGCTCCTCCATGAGACACTCAAGGCCGCAGGTGACAGGTGTGGCACGCAGGTGACGCTCATTAGCAATCACGCCACCAGGCTCACTTGTTCTCACAGCTCTCAAAACCACCCTACTTGCCACATACTCCCATCGGCCCTTGCAGGCCAGGGGGTACCCTTGAGACTGCGCTCTACTCCTGTCACGGCAGCCGTGGCACCTGGGGGTAAAAACAGACGAGGCGAGAGAAAAGGAGACGGAAGGATGAGTTGAGAGAGAGACGAGAGAGCGAGTTAGTCTGTCCTCTGGCAACTCACTCCAGCCCACTGCCTCGAGCTTCAATGTTGGCAGACTCTGCTCAGTTGAATGGCACCACAGATTTCCCACAGCGGCTTTGACAGTGCGTTCCTCCTTCCTCCCAGGCTTTGGCCTCCCAGTACATAAACTTTAATCTCATAAATTAAACAAACACAAAATGAAAGTAAAGCGGCAGCCTTGACCCTTGACTGAAACATATAAACATAATAAAAAAACAACATAAATATCCCAGGCCTGGTCCTCTCTTGTCCTTCACTGCCGTCACTACTCCTTTTATCCATCCGGAGCTCCTCCGTGAGACACTAGAGACCGTTCCCATGGCTCTTGACCTCATCCTGGTTGCCACAGTTTTGGTTTATTGATGGAAATTCATTGGCCGTGAAATAGACTGTGTCAGCGTCTATTTCATGGACACAACATGGATAAGCTATAACAGATAAAGAACTTTACTATGACTGGTTTATCACCTGTGAACACAACACCCTGAACAGTATACCGACAATTACTCAACAGTATACCGACAATTACTCAAATTAACAGTACACCGACAATTACTAAATTTAATTACCAAAACTTATTATCAGTTTTGGTTTTTGGCTAAATCAAAACTTTGATTTTGGTTTCAGTAAAAAAATTATTTTGGTGCATCACTAGTCTTTACAAGCATGAAAATAAACATTGCTTTGATACCATTAAAATATTTTTCTTTTTAGGAAGGATTGCAGCCTTCAGCATGTTGAGCAAGGAGGTGGAGCTAAACACAGTGCCATTCTATTGGACCGTCCTGCTAGGGAGAACCATTCGTTACGCGGGTATGGCCTTTTACTTACATGCTCGACATGCCTTAAAGACTGTAAAATATGAAGCTTTATACCTAATTATGTCCTTATTCTTTATTATACACAGGGTATGGGGAGGGATACACTGAGATTGTGCTGAAAGGGAAATTTGAGAACATGAAGTTTTTGGCACTTTACCTCAAGTAAGAAGCTGTAGGTTTGTGACTTTCGGTCTTTATAACGGTTTTCTCTTTAAATTGTTAAATATTTGCTTTGTACTTTTAACTACAGGCATGATGAGGTGGTGGCTGCAGCAGGATTGAATGTTGAACCGGCTGTCTCTGTGGTTGCAGAAAGGTTGGCAGAAGGAAGAGTGATTACAAAGGCAGAAGCAGAGTGAGTGAGGACTCAAATTCAGTGTGTAGTGTGGCAGGGTGCATTATCCTGCTGAAAGAGGACACTTCCGGTTTGTCGTCGTCCCACAGTGCATGTGATATAATAGAAAATGGGACTCATCGGACCATGCAACCATTCTTCATAGCCATCGTTTAGAAGGAGGAGCCAGCCTGGCCACTCATGGATGATGGCGGTCCTCCATGTATACCAGGCAAAACTCCTCTGTGACATGGACGAGACGATGACCTGGTGGCCTTCAAATAGCTGTGCAGTTACTCACTCCAATTTGCTCACAGATACCCCCATTAATTTAGGGGTATGACTTACATTTCAGTCTCGGACGCCAACTCTCATGTCCTCTGAGCTGAAGAACAGATTCTGTTAGCAAAGGGTCTGCTAGAAAAGGTCCCCGCATCCCATAGCAAGCAATACATCATCGTCCCCAAGAAGGATGTCGGCCTCAGGCCCATCCTCGACTTCTATTCCCAACCTCACTCTGGTGAGACAGCCATTCATAATGATAACTTTGAAGCAAATCTTGCAGATCAGCGCCGGGGGAATGGTTTTTCACACTTTTACGAAAATGCGTGGATGCAGCTCTCTCCCCCTGAGGCAAAGGAGGGTTTGCATCCTGAATTACCTTGGCGATTGGTTGCTCTTAGCCCAATCAAAAGAGGAACTGTGTGCACACAGGTCTCTACTCCTCAGCCATCAAGAAAGTTTGGGGTTCAGAATCAACTTTAACAAGAGCTTGCTGTCCCCCAGCCAACGCATCACGGGGGCAGTATTCGACTCGTCCGAAATGCGGGCCTGGATTTCACTGTATCGCTCCCTGAAAATTCAGCAGTTAACAACGGCATTCTGACCGGGGAGCAACCTCCCCTTAAAAATATTTCAGAAGCTTCTGGGCCTCATGGCAGCAGCCTCCTCAGTAGTTCCATTTGGTTTGTTACACATGCGGTCCCTATGACACTATTTGAATGCCCGCATCCCACCTTGAGTGTGGCACGAGGGCCGTATTATTCTCAGGGTGAACCACAGCTGTACCAAAGACCTGGTCCCCTGGAAATTGTCCCATCTGTATCAGTTGGGTGTGGAACTGAGCTCTCCAGAAGGAAGGTAGTTGTGACAAGACACCTCCAAGACTGGTTGGACTCTTGGGCAAAGCCGATGTCAAGCTGGCATATCAATTTCCTGAAAATGATGGCAGTGCTCCTGGCCTTCAGAGAATTTCAGCAGGAGCTCAGAGGGCACCATGTCCTAGTCCAGTCGGACAACATGACAGTGGTAGCCTATATAGATCACCAGTGGGGTCTCAGGTCCCATCTACTGAACATACTGGCGCGCCGCCTCCTCCTGTGGGCACAGGACAATCTCTATGTGTGTGAATCTCTAAGGGGAAGTGTATCTCTTTGCATCGAAAGAGAACATCCACTGCCCACTATTATTTTCGAGGGAAAAGGATGCATTAGCCCAACCAGCCATGGTTCACAGGAATGGTCCAGCTGCTGTCTGCAGCACCGTGACCAATCCCGCTGAGAAGGGACCTCCTTTCCCAACCGGAGGGGTCATTCTGGCATCCCCAACCTGAGTTGTGGAGCCTCCACCTATGGCCTCTCGAGGGGAGCCTTCAAGCCTCCCCCGGAGGGTCATGAACACAATCTCTGAGGCTAGGGAACCTTCTACCAGGTGCCTATATGTGCAAAAAATCTGTGCATATAGACCCCATGCCTCGTGAGATCACTTCCATTCTCTTTTCTACAGGAACTGTTGGACAGTAGATGCACTCTATCCATGCTCAAAGTATACACGACAGCTATCGCAGTGTACCGCGCCCCTATAGCTGGCCAGTCGATTAGCAAACATGACCTGGTGGTCTTGTCTCGCCTCACCCCAACACGGTCCCTTCCTGGGACCTGTCCATAGTCCTAAGGGCACTCAGGGGCCCTCCGTTTGAGATGCTCATGACAGCCGACCTTTGGCTTCTCTCGCTAAAGAACGCTCTCCTGCTGGCTCTGGCATCTGTCAAGCAAACTGGTGGATCTGTAGGCTCTCTCAGTGGACATTTCCTGCCTCGAGTTCCTGCCTCACTCCACCAGAGGAATGGCCTCCTCCTGGACCTGGTCTAGCAGAATATCCATGACTGACATCTATATTGGGTGGTCCTCGCCATTCACCTTTATCAGGTTCTGTAACCTAAATGTCCCACGGTGTTTTGCAGTGCGTTCCCCATACGTGTCAGAAACTGATGCAATGTGAGTGAACCAATCCGGTTACTAACATAACCTTGGTTCCCTGAGATAACGGGAACTAGCGTTGCGTATCCTGCTGTGCTACTGCGCATTTGCTATTTGATAACACTATTGCTGTTCAGTTGAGAAATTCTGACCAAATGGCCTTTTTGCGCATCTTAAATATGCAATCAGCCCTGCCCTCTCTGGCGGGCTAAAAAGCAATTTGTCTATGAAAAGCACAGACGTGAACCAATCAGGCTTCAGTATTCTGGGAAAACGTAGTTTCCCAATATGCGTCAGAAACTGACGCAGTGCTTGTTCCCGTTATCTCAGGGAACCGAGGTTACGTTAGTAACCGGAGCATTTCAGACTCAGGCAGTGAGAAGGAAAAAGCTTATTATGTGATCTCAAAATGGCTGCCACCATGAAGGAGGTACCACCCTTATGGAGATTAAAATTGTTATTTTTTATTTTCACAATTAATTTCTTCATATATACATTTTTATGTACAAAAATTGCTTAAAGAGGCAAAAAGCAACCACATACTGTCAGAGCTCTAATGCATTGTTAATGTTTTTACTGAGGTTTTCTTTCTATTATAGGTCAGATGACCTTAGCTGGCTGAAGCTGCAGCCCATGTGACCACAGACAACAGTTCGAACTCAGAATGATCAGAATTCAGCCATTCTGTCCACAGTCCATCCCATCCAATCATGCCTTTACTCAGACAATGTTTTTGTAACATTTATAAAGGCCAGTACATTACAGTATGTCACTTAAAGAGCTTTCTACACAGTTCACAGAGTTTGCCATTTTAACACAGATATTCAGAGAAGAGATCCACTACCCAAGTGCGACTAAGAGAATAATTGAATAGAATAATTAGAGAGTTTGCCGGTTAGCTCAGGTTCAGATGCATTTTTGTTTTCAATATTGAATGTGAACACAATGCTTCAATCGTATACTTATTCTAATCATAATTATTTATTAAGATAACATTTAGGAATGAGCTTATGAAAGATGATTTTTTTTTTTTTGTATCTGGTTTGTAGAGTATTTACTCAATGTTTAAAAGGAAAAGTAGATTAATGAATCAATTATTGAGTACAGTCACTCTGGCATACTGTGTGCTTGATGGATCTAGGTGGCGTAGTTGGTCATCAAGCTGTGAAATGGAGCATGGGTAGTGGAAAAATAGACAATCACTGAGCACACATCCAATCATAGCGCTTAGGAGGATTAGATGAACACAGAGCGATGGATGCTGAATGTGATGGTGGTCACAAAAGGGGGAGCATGTATAATAGAACTGGACAAACATGTTACAAAAGGGAATATTACAAAAGAAATGCTGAGCTGCGCTCTTATATCGCCTCTTATTCTCTCTCTCTTCTACCACTCAACCCAGTTTTTCACTCCCAAATCCTCATAATTCACTTCTGTTCTTATCAGCAAGAATTTGTGCAGAGATATATGGGTCATATACGACAGTCCAAATCTGGAGGTGATATGTGGGCCATGAAATAGGGCTTAGACCTTAAGAAGCTATTGCAGAGAATTGAAAATATCAAGTACACTAGATGGTAAAAATATAACATTAACATTTAGAGATGATCACAAGGTGAGAAAAAGCTTTGCTATACTTGACATTTCTGTCATTCTGTACAGACTTATATTGCTGATAAGCACAATATCACTTTTATTGTTATGACTTCCATGTTGGTCCAGTTTTTCTATCAGGAAGCATGTTGCAGTACTCATGCATTTTTAAAATCATGCAAAAAAGGAGCCCTTTAGGAGGTCCAGTTTCCTTTCCCAATGCAAGATGCAAACACAGGATGGCAACCATATTTTACAGTTTTAGTTTATAATGTTATCATCACCGTTTTAGATACAGCAGAGTAAGGAATGATTTGTTTGAATGTACACATGAGTCATCATTATAATAGTCAGAAGACAGTCACTCACAAGGTTATTTATATCAGAACAAACATTACAATGCTGCAAAACAAGTGTATCATTTGCACTGGTTGGGCAGTTTTAGTCACTGTTACTCATTCACAGTCTTGTTTTTTAAAAATACAGCACATGTTTGTCATGCTCATATACATCTGTAAACCTTAAAAAAGCAATAAATTATTATGTTTTTCTGGTTTGGACTATGTTTACTTTCATTAATAATAGTGATTTGTTTGAGAATTTGAGTATATTTTAGATGCTTTAATGTTTTTGAAAAAAGTCTCTCATGCTCACCAAAGCTTAAAATAACTTTTCTATTTTAATATATAAAAATTATATAATTTAATAAATAATTCAGTAGAGGGCTGACTGCATGAACTGAACAGCTTATGGGATGCAGAAAAGTGGTAACAAAACCCAGGATCTATGTATAAGAACAATATCATTATATAACAATAGGCCTCCATGTGAGAGAAATGACTGCACATTCAGGCCTAAAGAACTTTCTCACTACAGTTATTTTACTAATAACACCAAAAAAAACACCCATATCTAATAGACTCTGCACATGATAATAGACTGAATGAAGTTCTTCATGTTAAAACTCCAGGCTTGTTTTGTGTATTTAGTGTTGAGGTGTTTGAGTCCATGCACAAACCTGTGTGAACGTTCTGTAGAAAAGCCTGTCTTGATGCCATGTAACGTTTACGCCGATTGGCTCTGTAGACCTCCAACCGCTGGGCCTCTGCAATGGGGTCTTCCAGAGCTCCTTGCCATCTCAAGCTGTCCTGTTCAAGCTGGGTCAAATCAGATTTGTCCTCCTCAGTTGGAACCGAAGCCACTTCGGATACAACCTTGGGATTTTTAGATTTGCTGATCTTTCGTTCTTTGGCTTGACCTTTGCTCTGAGCATCACTTATCTCTCCGTTGGTCCACTGCTCTGTGTGGAGTTTCTCTAGAGGGAGGTAATAGATGGATATGGATGGATATAATATTATTTTGTTGTTAGCACTGGATTACTATTCCTATGCCTTGATTACCAATAAAATATCTAAACATCCTTAAAGCAAGATATATTTAAACTACAAATTATATTTAGACTTCTCAGATAATGTATCTTAAATATATGCGTATTTTGCTTTGTTCTATTGGCAGAAAAACATTGAGACATTTCTCAAAATATCTCCATTTATGTTAAACAGAAGAAAGAAAGACATACAGGTTTGGAAGGACATGAGGACATGAGTAATGATGACAGAATTTTCATTTTTGGAAGAAATATGCTTTTAAAGGCCCACTGAAGTGCCTTATTCAATGTGTTGACGTCATTTCCACTGAAACAGGAAGTCAGTGTGGGATATATACTCACCTAAAGGATTATTAGGAACACCATACTAATGCTGTGTTTGACCCCCTTTCACCTTCAGAACTGCCTTAATTTTACGTGGCATTGATTCAACAAGGTGCTGAAAGCATTCTTTACAAATGTTGGCCCATATTGATAGGATAGCATCTTGCAGTTGATGGACATTTTTGTGGGATGCACATCCAGGGCACGAAGCTCTCGTTCCACCACATCCCAAAGATGCTCTATTGGGTTGAGATCTGGTGACTGTGGGGGCCATTTTAGTACAGTGAACTCATTGTCATGTTCAAGAAACCAATTTGAAATGATTCGAGCTTTGTGACATGGTGCATTATCCTGCTGGAAGTAGCCATCAGAGAATGGGTACATGGTGGTCATAAAGGGATGGACATGGTCAGAAACAATGTTCAGGTAGGCCATGGCATTTAAACGATGCCCAATTGGCACTAAGGGGCCTAAAGTGTGCCAAGAAAACATCACACCATTACACCACCACCACCAGCCTGCACAGTGGTAACAAGGCATGATGGATCCATGTTCTCATTCTGTTTACGCCAAATTCTGACTCTACCATCTGAATGTCTCAACAGAAATCGAGACTCATCAGACCAGGCAACATTTTTCCAGTCTTCAACTGTCCAATTTTGATGAGCTTGTGCAAATTGTAGCCTCTTTTTCCTATTTGTAGTGGAGATGAGTGGTACCCGGTGGGGTCTTCTGCTGTTGTAGCCCATCCACCTCAAGGTTGTGTGTGTTGTGGCTTCACAAATGCTTTGCTGCATACCTCGGTTGTAACGAGTGGTTATTTCAGTCAAAGTTGCTCTTCTATCAGCTTGAATCAGTCGGCCCATTCTCCTCTGACCTCTAGCATCAACAAGGCATTTTCGCCCACAGGACTGCCGCATACTGGATGTTTTATAAAAATAGCCAATGGTGTTTTATTTATATCACAGCTCGGCCAGAGCCATTGAGCTTGGTAAAGCCGCATTTTACAGCCACAGTCTAATAGATTGATTCCCCTTTTAGATGTAATATAAAAAATTTACTAAAGCAAAACATGAACATAATTATGCTGAGGATGTGTAGTTTGTAAAGTGTGTAATTACTTGTCAGTGCTATTTCTAATGCAGAGTCTAACTGGTTCACCTCCTAATCTCCTTCATATCACTTTAAAATACAGCATTTTGTATAGAATTCAAATGGGGCCGATATGGTTTGTGGACCCGAATTCGTTCCCTGTCCCCCTATATAGTGCATTATGTGCCATTTATCATATGTTTTTTTTATTTTTTTTTTTATTAGTAATTGTGTGAACAAGTGACTGATTTTGGCCACAGCTTCAAGTGTAGGGGCGGGACTCTTCAGATTCTAGGGAGCATTTGATTGGACAGAAAATCTGATGAGAAGCTGAAGTGCAGAGTGATGTCATCAAAATCAGTGATATTGGCAAAAGTGAGAGACTGCATGTTTTGAATTCTTATATCTTCTAAAAGCGAAATGTGTCATTGTTTTGGAGCACACTAGCTTATAGATAACCTTAAGGCTAACACAGCCTTATTCATATTCATACTAAAAGCCAACAAAACTGATTTCATGTGGACTTTAAGACTCCTTCAGCTACTTAATACTTGCTTACTTTATTTATTTCAAAAATGTTTTTTTAAAACCAACTCACCTGAATCCTTAGATTGATTAATGCAATTCCTGGATTTCTTTTTCTCTTTTGTTGTGTCTTTCCTTTTCTTTTTGCTCTCTTTCATCGTGGCAGTCAAAGGTGGGACGTGAAATCCTTTTTTGTCTGAAATCTCCTCCCGCATGTTTGTTGTCTGAGAAGCGCCTTTAACCCGTCTTTCTCTAAACGATGCCATTACTCACGGCTGTCCCAGCCCTTTCAAAAGAGTGCACTGCTTATGAAGACTTTGAATATGCGTTAAATACAAATGTCATTTTGACATTAAAAGAGATATTATTACATCAACATCTATAAACTAGTAGGTAGCGCGTAACTCGTGAAGGTCGTTTGAGCGTGATGACGCATCTCCATGGAAACAGAACTCCTCCCATGTTCCCAAAAGTAATGGAACAGTCTTTCACACATAGATAACTAGATATATTTTCCTACTTTATAGACCATAAGAGAACTTGCGCTGGAATAACAGCACGCATAACATTTAAATCGCCATTACATATCTGCTTTTGGCTCAGACACTGATCCTATACTTAGAACAAGGCTATCAGTTAGTGAGAGGAGCACGGTGCTGAGCAGCCAAACTTAGCAACACCAGTAAAGGTTACAGAGGGGAACCATAAAGAGAACTGCCATCCAAACATTTTTTACTGGCACTTTATTTTACAGATGCAGACCTTTTCACTAACTAAACTGATTTGTGCCTATTTTTGCCAGTGTAGCCCTGTATAATATATTTGTTTGTTTTTGTTTGCAAAAGTTCGCATACAAGCTCATTTTGCTCTCTTGTAGCCTCTAGAAACTCTAAATCTATATATATATATATATATATATATACCTTAATTAACTTTTACATTTTACAAAGTGCAACTGGAAATAAAATGAAACTATAATATTAATAAAATAAAATAACTTTGGGTGTTGTTAAGTAAACTTTTATATGCACAGATGATTGGCTGGAAACGAATCGTCCATGAGCAGGAGACGTTTTCATTGGTTGGAACGGTTTTGTCCCGCCCCTTTTCTTGCGAGCCGCGGCTTAACGTTGGCTGAGGTTGAAGTCACTTATAATCTACGGAAGTCAGTCGTCATAGCGAACCGTTGACGTCGCAGATCCAGTGGCCAGCTGTTACTAATCGCGTCACTCCCTTTGCCAGCTGATCGCAGACGCCGGTAAACGTGAGAGGCGAAAACGGAGGAATCACTTTACTAGCGAGGTGAGCGTTTGTGTCAATCAACTTTTCAGACATTACCCAGATTCGTAGTTAATCTAACACGCATCGTGCTTCTGTCGGGTTTTATATAAAGCAGCTTTATTCGCTCCGGGGAAAGGCGAGGCAGTTCACTTAGGTGGGGCGGAATGAAAAATCAGCTTCTGAGCTACGAATGCTCATTATATTCGCCATGAAAACGAAAGATTATAATATTAGAACAGGCCATCATCGAAGATGCTGGACACCGGGCGGAGGTCATTACATAAGTTTCATTCTATTATACCGGCCAAACTTCCAGCCTGCTAAAGTGTGACTGTAATCTGTGTATTTAAAGTTATTTCAAGAAAAATGTAACCCGAGGCAGCAGAGACATGTTGAGCAAATACGAGATAGTTATTCAGCACAATCACGCCAGTCCCTTTTTATTGCTGCATAGATGCCAACGTGTCTGCTAAAGTGTGTTTCCTGATTTGGTTGGGTAAGAACATCCTTATGTAATTCATTCACCTCTGATGAGGAAATCTCAGTAGATTTTGCTCGATATGTGACGTTTCAATCGGTTTTATTGGACAATCGAACGTTTCAATGGAATGTAACAGAATTAGGAAGTGACGTAACACTATATATAAAATTAGTAACGCTGCCCTTTTTATATATATATATATATAGGTTTAGTCTAATAGAACTGTATTTATATTAATCATTGCATAATGTGTCTTTTTATCCCATGATAGCCTACCATATAAGTTATTATTAACTTGCTGTTTGTATGTAATGCAATAACCTTTTGAATGTCACTGAATATTCTGGCATGGTACATAATTCTTTTCTTTTTTTAATTACAGTGAAATCAACATACGAACAATGTTATTTTCAAACCACATTCTACATTGTCTGAACAATGTAGGCCTCAAATCCTCTGAGTATTTTCTAAAGACGTCACTCTGACAATGCATATCAGCAAAAATCCTTGACGTTATATATCTGTGGCTCTATATTATTGCTTTTATTCTAGCTAGCTTGTTTTCGAGACATAGCAAACCAACACTTTTTCAACCATGCATCCAAAAGTACAGTTCTTCTGAATCGGGTGTTGAACTCACAGTAGCGTAATGCAGTTACAGCCCTTTAAGGTACAGAACGCAAACTTGGCTGCTTTTTCTTTTCCCCTCATGTATGAGGAATCCGATTATTAATCTGGCTGTACTTCACCCTGTTGTGTATCTGGATCATCTATAATAAGGCAAATGTGTTTCTATTGACGACAACCATGTTTATTTTAATCTAGATGATCTCAATGGGGAGGTACTTGTGCACCATACTGTAATGGTTATCCTGATGTGATGCTGTCAAGCAAGAGAATAGTTTTGTCCAAATACCTTAAAACTGATGTTTTCTTAGATAAAAATGAATTAATACGTTTTAAATACAAAATGGCATGTTTCTGTATTGTCAGTGCATTAAAATGGCCACCATTTGCCCTATCTGCAAAATCCATGGCAAGTCAGTACTCG
This sequence comes from Paracanthobrama guichenoti, assembly GCA_018749465.1. NCBI lineage: Eukaryota > Metazoa > Chordata > Actinopteri > Cypriniformes > Gobionidae > Paracanthobrama > Paracanthobrama guichenoti. Next base: position 20,348,319 of record CM031963.1, on the reverse strand, counting down.
GTCACATCTGATTCAGCTTCAGGCTTTCCAGTTTTTTTTTCTTTTGTTTCCGCCCTTAAACGGCAAAGAGCGATGGAGACATCATCTCACCCTGTTCCTCAATACACGCACACTAACTGATTCAGTCCTTTGTGTGCTCATAGATATCACTTTGTCAGCCCTGAGAAAAGGCATCAGCATTAGCACAAAGTCAGAGTTTAACTGTAGGGTTTATGCTTGTGTATGACTACTGATCATGTTGGCTGATAAGCAATTTAATTGTTTGTTCTTGTGCGAATGCTTTAGATACCAAGGGTTGAACACGTCTTGGTACCGTAAGACACTGTGTGTGTGTGTGTGTGTGTGTGTTAACAATGTAGGCTAGTGTGTTAGCCATTAGCAGTAGCGAGCTGACCTTAATGTTTCCCTTTTCCATTCACGCACTGCAGCTTGTGTACACCCAGACCGGATCAATAGATCGACTGGTGACAGGGGAACGAGACGAACGTGTTCAGATATTCAAACACTGTCAATAAAGTTCTCTGAGGCTAATTTGCTAACCTCGTTGTGACACCCCTGGATATTTCATTGTGATGAAATCAACATCCATTTATTTCCTTTACGTGATTAGAGGTGTGCGTGTGTGGGTTTATTTAAAAAAAAAAGTGGCATCTAGTGGTGAGGTTGTGAATTGCAATCAACCAGCACTACGGTAGCCGACACAGGACAAGGATGTCGTTGTCGTAGAGAGCAGAGAGTGACTAGCGCTCTGTAGAGAAGTTTGTCCATTTAAGGCTACTGTAGAAACATGAGGGCGCAAAATGGTGACTTCACTGTAAGGGGACCAGCAGTGTGTGTAGATAGAAATGGCTCATTCTAAGGTAATAAAAACATAACGGTTCATTATGTAAGGTTTTTATACACCATTGAAAATACAGTTATGTATATTATATTGCATTTGTCAATAGATCATCATAAATATTACACACTGGACCTTTTAAGTGTTTAAAATCTGTTTGAATGTATAATTCAGTAGCCTGGTTTCCATTATAGATTTGCGCAAAACTTTTGCGTTTTTTTTTTTTTTTAAATCTAAATGTTGATTAAAAAAGGATTGAGAAATGACTGCATTTCCATTAAACGATGTTATGTGACTAAAAAGCAAATAATTTTTTGGGGTTTTTTTTCCTCTCGCGATAAGTCATTCCAAAAATCATGGTGACAGATGTTGGTAGGTTTACGTATATCGCAGTCGCCACACTAGCCATTCTTTTTAATCCGGGACATAGGCGTGTTATCCAAGCGTTAATGGCGAGGCTCTGGGAAGCCCCTTATTCTTCGGAGCGGCCACGTATGAGGTGTTCGCTCTCAGTTTCTTTGAGGCCTTGATAATTTGTGGCATTTTCTTTGTTTAGAATCCAGTATTCCAGTAATTCCTTTGTCTTTTATGAGTTTAATATAGAACTCAGTCTCATGTTTTGTCCCAACATACCGCTCCTTCATACACCAGGTGACCTGTAAATGCGGAAAAACCTTTGCAGTTTTGCAAAATATTCCTCCTTCGAATTGCCTGAAAAACCATCTCATGTGAGTGGAAAAACTTTTTTGTGAAATTGACTCGTTTCCGTTGGACGCATTTTCAATTCACAATTTCAATTTGCACAATCTGAAGGGTAATGGAAGTGCACCTACAGTGAATCATTCAAGAGATTTGTTCAAAAACAATGACAAATACATTTAAGTCATGTGTCGCCACCTACTGGTGTAATGATGCAGTGATACAATCGTTATTTGAAGCGGCAAGTTACTTTCAAAAGGTGATTTGCTCTTTTTTTGATCACTACTATAGACATCAGTGTTCATAGCTGAGCTATAAACTTATCCCAGTACTTCTGTGATAATTTGAGTGATTGTGTGACAAATAATGATACTGTGTGGTTGAAAGGTTAAACATGACAACTGCTCCCTCTGGATCAGCGGCAGCGCCAACACAGATCTGATTGTTCCGGTGTGATTTGTGTCAAAGGTGTAATAGACCCAGGAGAATCATCGCCATCTTTTAGGAATAAGATTGCATTGGCGTTTGAATTAAGATTGTGATCTGTTAATGACTAATTGTGCAGCTTTAACTTTTTACCATAGTTAAGTTTGCATCATATAACCAGCTCCATGTCTTGCTTTTCTAACATGGTAAACTTGCTCGGTTGCTCACCTGGCGCAACATTGCACTTGCGATGGGGGTATGAGTCCCATGAAACAAGTCCCGATTAAAGATGGTCTGGTTGCTTCAGTAAATGTCTTTCGTTTCTGAACTGCTGCGATATGTAATAAAACAGATTGTGCAAGAAGCAACAGGCACGTTTCTTCCATTGGGCCTGGGTTGGAATTTTGAGACTTTAGAAATAAATCCATGCATTTTAAAATGATCTTTAATAGTTAAATGGAAAGTTCACATTTTACATACCCAATATGACATGCCTACTTCTTTGAAACACAAAAGGAGACATTTTGAAGAATGTTAATGTTGCTCTGTTTGGGGACACAATTTTGAATTGTCCCTTTTTAAGCTGCCCATGTGAGAATGGAAACATTTGAGTTATGTGTAATATTCCAACCGTTTATCGTGTTGGTGATTTTGTTCTGTGCATCATCGATGACATTATGTCTGAATTGTGCTCTCAAGGCCTTACCTTGTCCTCTGGCCTCCACCCCAAATGCCTGCTGATTCATGTCTGCGAGTCTGCGCCGGCTTGCTGGATGGGGGATGGTGGAATGAACGAGGGACACAGAGTACTGAGAAAGAATGGTAGATCATTACCAAACGCAGCTCGGGGAGGGAAGCAAGACGGAAAGTGAGAGCAACTCTACGACAAAGACTTGGGTTGGCATGATTCAGCATGTGATTTTATTTACTTGTGCAATGGGAAATGTAGACTCTTTAAGGGAAAGAAAAAAAAAACATGCATGTGTAAGCAGGAATGTTCTGCAAGTTTTAAATCAGCATTTCTGGTTCGGAATGACAGGCATTCTTGGGCCTCATTTGTGAAACTCGATCATGATTGCCAAAATGGTTGAGTTTGATTAAATTCTGTGTAATTTTCGAAAGAATGCCTTACAAATGTGCAGCCACTTATGTGAAAAGAACGTAAAATTACTCCGATACACATTCAAGGTACTGAAACAAATAGACCCTCATTTTCTACTCATGAGTAAACGGGAACTTAATGCCAAAAACGAATGTTTAAAGAAGCAGAATTTGCAACCGAGTGTCTAAAAACCATAAACTTAATCGAAATGCACTTGATCAAAATATATTTAAAAAGATGGGGCAAAATGACAGTGAACTGGTCTGAAACACTCACTCACGCACTGACCTGGGACAGCAGGCCTTCCTTGTTGTTGAACCCTGTGGAGTTATGTAAAACTATGTGGAATTACAGCAATGTGCAAAACCGATATCATATGTTCTCCTAATTACAGGGAGAACATGAAGGGAAACCCATCTTGCGTTATTTGTGAAAAGTAATCCATCTTGTTTTTATCTTCTAGGTTTGTAGTGGATGCTGATGCTGCTGCTGCTGATGAATGAATATTGGCTGACCTACCGCAGTTCTTCTCTGGCAAACTTTATGACCCTGTCCTGACGCTAAAGCTGCCAGCTGAAGAACTGTTGTGGTCAGCTCTACCCAGCATGCACCGTTTTCATCTGAGAGTGCTGTGGATCTTATTCATTCTGGATCATCTCTGTTGTAGCTCTTTTGATGGATATTTCATATTGGAGAAGAATATCTCTTATCAAGCTCTTATTAAATCTGTTTAGTGATGGGATGTTCTTCAGGATGTTTTTTATTTATTTGATTTCTTTTTGAGATGGTTCTGTATCTAAAATGTATGACCATAAAATATGAATAGATATCATGAACGTTTTTGGAGAAGAGCTAATATCATACTAACTGATAAATTAGTTTTATAATGTATTTGAAGTATACAGTATATTTTGCGTGGCAAACGTCATTTTGCATACATTTTAGCCTTTGCAACAGCTGCTGGCTCCAGGCCTAAAGCTAATGGGGAAACTTGCATGTGTCCAATAAACGTATACTGCAAACCTCTAGTTTCCGTGGTGCATATTGTCTGCATGTCGTCGTCGTCATCATCATCATCATCATCGTAGTTTGAATGTTTGAACATGAGATGGGGGTACAGCACACATATACAACATTGATATAGATACGTAGACATTTACTTCACAGACCTTTTGCCTATATTAACATGTTATTATCAAATACATCTGAGGTAATATTAACATGTTTGGGAAAAGTTAGTTTTGCTCGTAGAAATGAAGAATCGGCAACACTAAGAGCTGTAGTTTAAGTTACTACGATTTATATTTGTACTTCAAACCAATTCAAATGATGTAATACACGTTTATATCAACAGGGCTGGTTTCAAACACCTAGTTCTTACGTTAGAATATTTTTGTGAATTCCTTGTTTAAAAAGAGTCTGACGGGTAAACAAAACTACACTCACAATTTCAGACAAGAATCGCCTGTGAAATCGAGCTCTTAACTGAAAAGTTAAACTAGGTTCTCGGGACATTTAATTGTCAAACATTTTTAGGTCGGGGCAAGTTGTATTTAATTGCTATAAATGTATACGTATGTATAGTAGGCCTAAACAAAATGGTGTTATCTCGCGCTGGAAAAAAAGTTTAAAGTGCGATGCAACAATATGACCGATAGAGGGCGTCAATGGTCGGCTGAGCAGAGCCGCTAGCCGAGTTGGCTCCATTAAAGGTGTTGTGCCGAATTCTGACCCCTGCCAAATTATACGACCCCCTTTAGGTATTGGTAGGTTTAGAATTGGTTGGTGGGGTGGGGTTAGGATTTGGCAAAAGGTAGCGACTATATTTCATAATTTGGCAGGCAGTCGAAATTCGGCACAACATCTAAATTTAAACGTTTTCCATTCTTGCCCTGTGACAGGACACGCTGTACATGACGATGACTTGGTGTCTCATGAACGAGCCAGTCCACCGAATGGGTAACATTTCTGTCCCCAGGACGTTGTGTGTATAAATATGCATGAAAATGAACTCTAAAACGCAGAGTAATTATTAAGCAAATTGTCCTGAATGTTAATCTAACTGCAAATTTAAAATGTATAGTTTAAAACATTTATGAAAAACTACCGAGAACACTAAAAATAGCATTTGTTACATGTCCCCGCTATCTAAACTTTATCATTAGATATAATCATTAAAGTTTTTCAGAAAGGCTTTATTTCTTTTTTTTTTTTGCATTGTTGTGTGTCTTCATATACCATGCATGTTTAAACATTTGAAAAGAAATCCATAATATGTTATACACTCACCTAAAGGATTATTAGGAACACCATACTAATACTGTGTCTGACCCCCTTTCGCATTCAGAACTGCCTTAATTCTACGTGGCATTGATTCAACAAGGTGCTGAAAGCATTCTTTACAAATGTTGGCCCATATTGATAGGATAGCATCTTGCAGTTGATGGAGATTTGTGGGATGCACATCCAGGGCACGAAGCTCCCGTTCCACTACATCCCAAAGATGCTCTATTGGGTTGAGATCTGGTGACTGTGGGGGCCATTTTAGTACAGTGAACTCATTGTCATGTTCAAGAAACCAATTTGAAATGATTCAAGCTTTGTGACATGGTGCATTATCCTGCTGGAAGTAGCCATCAGAGAATGGGTACGTGGTGGTCATAAAGGGATGGACATGGTCAGAAACAATGCTCAGGTAGGCCATGGCATTTAAACGATGCCCAATTGGCACTAAGGGGCCTAAAGTGTGCCGAGAAAACATCCCCCCACACCATTACACCACCACCACCAGCCTGCACAGTGGTAACAAGGCATGATGGATCCATGTTCTCATTCTGTTTAAGCCAAATTCTGACTCACCTGGATGTCTCAACAGAAATCGAGACTCATCAGACCAGGCAACATTTTTCCAGTCTTCAACTGTCCAATTTTGGTGAGCTCGTGCAAATTGTAGCCTCTTTTTCCTATTTGTAGTGGAGATGAGTGGTACCCGGTGGGGTCTTCTGCTGTTGTAGCCCATCCGCCTCAAGGTTGTGTGTGTTGTGGCTTCACAAATGCTTTGCAGCATACCTTGGTTGTAACGAGTGGTTATTTCAGTCAAAGTTGCTCTTCTATCAGCTTGAATCAGTCAGCCCATTCTCCTCTGACCTCTAGCATCAACAAGGCATTTTCGCCCACAGGACTGCTGCATACTGGATGTTTTTCCCTTTTCACACCATTCTTTGTAAACCCTAGAAATGGTTGTGCGTGAAAATCCCAGTAACTGAGCAGATTGTGAAATACTCAGACCGGCCCGTCTGGCACCAACAACCATGCCACGCTCAAAATTGCCTAAATCACCTTTCTTTCCCATTCTGACATTCAGTTTGGAGTTCAGGAGATTGTCTTGACCAGGACCACACCCTTAAATGCATTGAAGCAACTGCCATGTGATTGGTTGATTAGATAATTGCATTAATGAGAAATTGAACAGGTGTTCCTAATAATCCTTTAGGTGAGTGTATAATACACATTTTAGTTGAGTCCCCAGGTTTTGACTCCTGAGGTTTTGTCCTGTTACCCTCACACAACCACCTCTAAAAAACAAAATGTAAAAAAAAAACTTGCCACAAGACACATTTTCAATATGAATTTGCATCATCTGGATCTTATGCAGGCCACGAGATGACCAAAAGTAAGTTCTCTTATTTTAATTTCTGTTGGCCAATATTATGAAATTGTAACCAAGAAGGTCAGTCTCAATGTACTGTCAGGTTACCTAAATTCATTATTAGTTATTTCAAAAAAACAAAAAAACAAAAAACCTTTAGTTAAGTCACTAGAATTTGCTTAGTGTCCTCATGATATTTGCATGTATGCCATGTGGCAATTTGTCATGTGCATTGCTTAAATCAGTCAATCCTGTTACTCGTATGAAAATAACAGGAGTGAGTAGAGTCCTCTGGTTTGTTGATTCAATATTGTGAATGTTAGTTGATATATTACTGTTCACCTGATTTATGAGTTTTACAGTTTAAATGACTTAAATTGTAGACATTTAGGATTAGTTTTACAATGTGAATATACCATACTTACAGGGAGCCAGTCCATCACTAAGTGACTTTGTCTGTCTTATCTTTTGTAGAAGATGGATAATCTACCCATAGTATGCAGGTGCCAGAAACACCCGCCCATGACATGCTGTAAGTAAGGGAGCGAGACACACCCGCAACCCACTCTTTTTGTCTTTCCTTCCCTCTCTCTTTCCTTTATTTCTCTTTCCATCTCATTCACTGTGAAGTACATCCCTTCAACACAGAAATCTCTCACACACATTCCTGTTACCCACTGTTCATTCCTGTTACCTGGGGAGGGGGTGCATTTTTACAAAATCTCTTTACATAAATGCTATTTTCTACTTAAACTATAATTTTGTTATTTTACTGACCCAACTAATGACTCACCTGTGCTTTCCAATAGGTTGCACGTGAGGGGAAAAAGAAAAGTAGCCTCCTTCCACAAAAGATGTGCACTTTTTATTTTAATTGATCTCTATGTAAATATTTTTTTCTACTCAACTATAATTTCGTTATTTTACTAACCCAACTATTTACTCATCCGGGCTTTCCATCGAAGAAACATCGAAATGTAAAAATCTGTGGTGAAAAATATGAGACTTCTTTACGCACTTTTCGCAATCCGTTACTGAGATATTCAATTTTGATTTTGCGTATTGTTTTTTAAACGTTCATTCATGTAGTTCATATGACCACATTATAATATTTCAATAACATCATTTATTTTGTAGCCTACACTCACCTAAAGGATTATTAAGAACACCTGTTAAATTTCTCATTAATGCAATTATCTAATCAACCAATCACATGGCAGTTGCTTCAATGCATTTAGGGGTGTGGTCCTGGTCAAGACAATCTCCTGAACTCCAAACTGAATGTCAGAATGGGAAAGAAAGGTGATTTAAGCGATTTTGAGCGTGGCATGGTTGTTGGTGCCAGACGGGCTGGTCTGAGTATTTCACAATCTGCTCAATTACTGGGATTTTCACACACAACCATTTCTAGGGTTTAGAAAGAATGGTGTGAAAAGGGAAAAACATCCCATATGCAGCAGCCCTGTGGGCGAAAATGCCTTGTTGATGCTAGAGGTCAGAGGAGAATGGGCCGACTGATTCAAGCTGATAGAAGAGCAACTTTGACTGAAATAACCACTCGTTACAACCGAGGTATGCAGCAAAGCATTTGTGAAGCCACAACACACACAACCTTGAGGCGGATGGGCTACAACAGCAGAAGACCCCACCGGGTACCACTCATCTCCACTACAAATAGGAAAAAGAGGCTACAATTTGCACGAGCTCACCAAAATTGGACAGTTGAAGACTGGAAAAATGTTGCCTGGTCTGATGAGTCTCGATTTCTGTTGAGACATTCAGATGGTAGAGTCAGAATTTGGCGTAAACCGAATGAGAACATGGATCCATCATGCCTTGTTACCACTGTGCAGGCTGGTGGTGGTGGTGTAATGGTGTGGGGGATGTTTTCTTGGCACACTTTAGGCCCCTTAGTGCCAGTTGGGCATTGTTTAAATGCCATGGCCTACCTGAGCATTGTTTATGACCATGTCCATCCCTTTATGACCACCATGTACCCATTCTCTGATGGCTACTTCCAGCAGGATAATGCACCATGTCACAAAGCTTGAATCATTTCAAATTGGTTTCTTGAACATGACAATGAGTTCACTGTACTAAAATGGCCCCCAGAGTCACCAGATCTCAACCCAATAGAGCATCTTTGGGATGTGGTGGAACAGGAGCTTCGTGCCCTGGATGTGCATCCCACAAATCTCCATCAACTGCAAGATGCTATCCTATCAATATGGGCCAACATTTCTAAAGAATGCTTTCAGCACCTTGTTGAATCAATGCCACATAGAATTAAGGCAGTTCTGAAGACGAAAGGGGGTCAAACACAGTATTAGTATGGTGTTCCTAATAATCCTTTAGGTGAGTGTATATGCTTTGCACAACAAAAAGTTAATTGTGCTGCCAAATTTAAGTAAAATGTAAATATATTAGGTTGATTGAACACAAATAAGTTGTGACAAAATTAGATATGTTTAAGTAAAATGAACATGTTTTACTATAAATAAATAAAAAAATAAAATAAATAAAAAACAAGACTGTTTTGAGTTATATGTTCTCTGGGTTTAAACATTGTTGGAAACATTTGGGATAATGTAAGTACACAAGTCAACGCAATATATAACATTGTTCTAGTGGTTTTTGGATATTTTAATTTAAAAAAACTTACACATTGTGCCTTTTTAAATATATTTTTCTATTTCGATTTGCTCGATTAACAAAAGACAAACCACATAATAGTGTTTACACAACTTTCAAAAAGAGTTTAAAAAATTGATAATGGAAGTTAGAAGAGAGACATTGGTCAAATTTACTGTCACTCCCAAAGCCACAGGGAGTTTTTTTTATTTGATGCAATGGTAATGAAGTGTTATAAAAGTACATACATTTTGTAAATGCATTTCACTGTTGATAACCGTCTGTGAAAACGGTCCATAAAGGATGCGCTTGCGTCAATTAGCGCGTGTGAGTCCACCAATCAGGTGCGCCAGTGGGGAGCCCTTACAACGTGCCCAAAGCAAACTGATTGATTTACGCAGTGTCTAGATTCGCTTCTTCAGCGATGAGACTCGTGCGTGGTAAATATTGATGAAGTGGATGGACGTCCAATAGGTGTACGAATTCCTCGCTCGAGCTGCTCTGCGAACAGTTGGATTAAATACAATCTTATGCTGACAAGATAACTTAGTAAGAGTTTACATTTTATGTTTTTGTGCGCCAAATTGATCAGAGATGGCTATTAATACGGACGCCTCTCACGCGACAGATATCCTGCGCAAGAGCCATGCGCTGCAGTCCACCGATTTCGGAGATACCCAAAAACTTCTTGACATGTCAGACAAAGAGCTGAAGAGAGAATTAAACCACACAGTTTCTGATGCACAACTCGTTACGCCTCTCGAAGCGGAAAATGACGAACAGACTGTTGTTAACATTGCCTCAGAGGAGCCTCGCTCTCCATCGCGGATTAGTTTCAGCCGCGCGTCGTCGCCCACGCCCGGAGAGCGCGAGCCATGCAGCTTCATGTGGTTGGCCGTGATCTCCTGCTTCTGCCCGGCCGTTCCAATAAACCTGTTCGCGCTCTATTTCGCGCATATGGTGAGTCGTGCCTCCGAAGTAAAACTTATTGTAATTAGGCTTGACTTAACTTTTTTAATTATGTTTAGAGTTCACATTCATTAACTCAGAAAGCAGTGGGGGGGGAGTTTAATTTTATGTTTAGGGCTGTGGCCCCTTATAGTTCATAATGTGACCCATGGGGCCACCAACTGTTACACTGAAGATCTACTATCATAAAGCATACTTAACCTTACTGTACACGTATGGTTTTCTTTCTGTTTCACTTCAGGCTCGGTCCATGATACAATCAAAAGATTATGATGGGGGTAGAAGACTCGGACGTCTAGCTTTCTTGCTTAGTTCTGTTTCCATTGTGGTGGGCCTGGCTATATTCCTTTATCTGACGATAACAGGTAAACTACGTCTCTTTTTCCTTGCACACACAAGTCCCAACCAACTCAACTTTGAAAGCATGAAAGTCTGAATTTTTCTAATATAGCTGTTGTCCACAACTAAGTTGACATGAGACACTTATCTGCACACACTTCTCTCTCATTTCCTCTTCTCTCTCCCAGAGATTAAGAAGCTCTGATGTAAATGGGTATTGGATCCGAAACCAAAGATGATGAAGTGCCACGTGAAAACCTTCAAAAAACAAAGCTAGAATATCAGTTTATTTTATATACAGTATTACATTTGTTTACTTTTTTTGACCAGTTAGATTTAAGCCTTTCAGCCATTTCTGTTGTCTTTGCAAATGCAGGTAGCTTTTGCTTTATCAAATGTTGTAAACTAATTTTACAATAAATTAATTTTTTAAATTATATTTTATTTTGTTTTTATACTATGAACTACATTAAATTACAATCAGCTGTTCATAATTTTGAATTCCATACATTTTAAATCTTTTAAATAAGAATGTTTCCTATGCAAAGTGAAATCTACACATTTTAATTCTTTATTTTTTATTCTATTGTAGTGCATGTTGCAGTAGCAAGAATCTGTTCTGAAGCTGGTGCATACAAAAGCACATCCTTTGTATAATTCTTTGTATTATTGTAATATACATGGCATTTTGTGTAATCTGTTCCTAAAATCTAACTTCTGTCATAATTTACTCACCATTATGTCATTGTGATGAACTATTAGTGCATGGACCATGCCTTAAAACATGTTTTTTTTTTTAAACATTTTTTCAGAAAAGTATTTGTATTCCTTGTCATTTTGATGCATATAGCCTTATATAGGATCACAAAAACGCAAGAGGGAGGAATGCAGTGGAGATATTGTATTGATAAAAGGTATTGAACTGCTCAAGAGACTAAGGCTTAACAAGGGCTATATTCAACCAAAAGCACATGCATGTCTGAAATAGTGCAAATTTGCTAAACGGTGCCATATTTTTGCATGTTATAAAATAAACTAAACATACCCGATTGTCTAGTTTAAGTGTGTTTTTTTTTTTTTTTTTCAGTTTGTTTGACATTTGTATGGAAGTATTTATTTACTTGGAAAAAACCCATGATGTATAAAGGATAAAATAAAATCCGGTGCGGTTATTTCATTTAAAAAAAACCCTACAGTGCATCCTGTTCTGCTGTCAGCCACCCGGCCTCCAGAGTAACAGAAATCGGAGGAAGACGCCTGGTAATTGATATCCTGTTCACATAAGTGCATTCCTTTCAACTTTACATTTAGTCATTATCTGCCTCAAATGGAGGTTATTATGATGCTATTATTGCATTCAAGTCTAATTTGGTGCCCATATGTTAAGGTATACATAGAGCTTTAAAAACACTGCTTTTAATGATATTTTGTTTTTGTAGTACTTCAGACATGAGAATAAGTCTTTTGATGTTATTCCTAGTTTTAACATTGAAGGATTAGTTCAAAATTTCCTGATATTTTACTCACTCCCATCTCATCCAAGATGTCTTTCTTTCTTCAGTCGAAAATAAATTACGTTTTCTGAGGAAAACATTCCAGGATTTTTCTTCATATAATGTATTCAATGGCAACCAACGGGTTGAAGGCCCAAATCAATGCAGTTTCAAAGGGCTTCAGAGGCTCTGCACGATCCTAGCTGAGGAATAGGGTCTTATTTAGTGTAACGATCGGTCATAAAAAAACATTTATATGCTTTTATATTTTTTTTACTTCAAATGCACGACTTCGGTGTTGTTCTTCTTCACGACGGATGACGTCATCACGTCGGAAAGTTCACGTAGGTGGAAGTACCGGTGTTGTGCCGAACTCCGACCCCCGCCAAATTATTACCCCCCTAGTATTGGTAGGTTAATGGTTAGTTGTGGAGGAGGGGTTAAGATTATGGGTGGGGTTAGGATTAGGCAATCAGATAGTGACTTAAACGAGGGGGGTAGTTATTCGGCAGGGGGTCGAAAACACCGGCAACCTCCCCCAGTTTCCATTGAAGCCAATATGGAAGTGATTTAAACTGCAATTCATCGACTGGCCGCTAGGGACAGGCTACAAAAGGGAGCAGAATCTCATTGAGCCCCATGTTAAAATGCCCAACTTTACAGCAGAAAAAAACATGTTTGCAGCCTGGTACAAATTGTAGTTTTGGTCTAAACAGCTATTTTGCCCTTTTTATAACTCATTTGTTTACATTATATTAAGCCTTAAAGTTATGCATAATTAAGGGCGTGGCCACTTAATTCTGAGTGACAGGTGGATTGCTGTCTGTCCTCGCCTCTTTTCCCATTTTCTGTTGACCGGGAGTGATGCGCAATGACGCGCTGCCAAGATTTTGAGACTTTTGAGGCTTCAAAACTGCTCTTCAGAACCCTATGGGTGACATCACGGACACTATGTCCATATTTTTTACAGTCTATGGCACCAACCCAGTGTTAAAACGAACGTGCAAAGACTAAATCAAACGGCATTTACAAAAATAAAGGTAAAACAACAATTTCAGACATTTTTAAAGTTGGAGGAGAACATGAGATGGAGTTTTTCAGCACTGGGTCGGTACTTCCACGTGACCTTTCCGACGTCATATGCAGTGAAGAATAACAACACATAGAAGTCGCACATTAGAGGTTAAAAAGTATATAAATCCTAATCCTTTAATGCAAGACGTCCACCACACAAAGACGTTTATAGCAAGCATCTATTTTCCAAACCCACAGAACTTTTCTTCCTGTTCATAAATGATCTAATCCTCCACTAATGGCTGTGTGTTCAGACAGGGATAGTTAGAATGATAAAAGCTTGCAAATGAGTTTGAGGCAGAGGCCAATATCACAGAGCAATATACACTATATAGTGCATGTTATAACATTTCCCTTAAAATACACTAAAACACAATGAATAAAAATGATTCTGTGATGAAGTAAATACTACAAAGAAAAAAAAAAACATATATATATATATACACACACACACACACACACACACACACACACACACACACACACACACACACACACACACACACACACACACACACACACACACACTAGTGCTGGGCAATCGATTACATCCTAAATAAAAGTTTGTGTTTATATAATATAGCCTATGTGTGTGTACCATGTATAATTATTATGTATATATAAATACACCGATCAGGCATAACATTATGACCAGCTTCATAATATTGTGTTGGTCCCCTTTTGCTGCCCTAATAGCCCTGACCCGTTGAGGCATGGACTCCACTAGACCCCTGATGGTGTGCTGTGGTATCTGGCACCAAGATGTTAGCAGCAGATCCTTTCGCAGTCCTGTAAGTTGCGAGGTGGGGCCTTCATGGATCAGACTTGTTTGTTCAGCACATCCCACAGATTCTCGATTGGACTGAGATCCAGAGAATTGGAGGTCAAGTGAACACCTCAAACTTGTTGTTGTGCTCCTCAAACCATTCCTGAACCATTTTTGCTTTGTGGCAGAGCGCATTATCCTGCTGAAAGAGGCCACAGCCACCAGGGAATACCGTTTCCATGAAAGGATATACATGGTCTGCAACAATGCTTAGGTAGGTGGTACGTGTCAAAGTAACATCCACATGGATGACAGGACCCAAGGTTTCCCAGCAGAACATTGCCCAAAGCATCACACTACCTCCACCGGCTTGCCTTCTTCCCATAGTGCATCCTGGTGTCATGTGTTCCCCTGATAAGTGACGCACACGCACCCGGTCATCCACGTGATATAAAAGAAAACGTGATTCATCATACCAGGCCACCTTCTTCCACTGCTCCATGGTCCAGTTCTGATGCTCACGTGCCCACCGTGTTGGTGCTTTCGGTGGAGGATAGGGGTCAGCATGGGCACCCTGACTGGTCTGCGGCTATGCAGCCCCATACGCAACAAACTGTGATGCTCTGCGTATTCTGACACCTTTCTATCAGAATCAGCATTAAGTTCTTGAGCAATCTGAGCTACAGTAGCTCGTCTGTTTGATCAGACCCATAGACTGTAAAAAAAAGATGGACGACGCAACTTCACCCTCTTCAGTTGTATTAAGTGAAGGCGTCAGTGTCCCAATATGGGACTGACATAAGTCTCGAGAAGTGAAGCCATGATAACAAGGTTCCGCCCACACTCAGAACAACTCATTACGGTGTGACTCACAAAACTGAAATAAACAGTTATGGAAATGTACAAATTAAAGTTGAAACTCCAATCTCCTCACGAAGATCCAGAAAAAAGTCCATTGGCACCTCAGTGACTACTTCACTCAGAGAAGCCATCAATCTCAGCTGTCACTCATGACGTCACCCCCCGTTTTTATAGCATCAAATAACTAACTAAATACAAACTTATTTAAAGAATGAACACTTGAACTAATACCAGCGTGATAAAAACTGCCTAAAAATGACGGAAACCATCTTTGGAAAAAAAATATTTGAAGTGTAATTTGATTGTATAGTTAGTCTTACGTCCTATTACATTTCATGGAGAGGGCGGGGTTTATGACCTATACTGCTTCCAGCCACCTGGGGACGATTGAGACACTTTGGCTTCACTTTTCAGGATTCGTGTGGCACGCTTGATCGGAACACACGGGCCAGCCTTCGCTCCCCACGTGCATCATTGAGCCATGATCCTGTCGCCGGTTCACCACTGTTCCTTCCTTGGATCACTTTTGATAGATACTGACCACTGCAGACCGGGAACACCCCACAAGAGCTGCAGTTTTGGAGATGCTCTGACCCAGTTGTCTAGCCATCACAATTTGGCCCTTGTCAAACTCACTCAAATCCTTTCGCTTGCCCATTTTTCCTGCTTCTAACACATCAACTTTGAGGACAAAATGTTCACTTGCTGCCTAATATATCCCACCCACTAACAGGTGCCGTGAAGAAGAGATAATCAGCGTTATTCACTTCACCTGTCATAATGTTATGCCTGATCGGTGTATATAGAACTGATATTTTTAAAGGCTACATTCTCTTAATATTAAGTCTCAGAACACTTACAAAATGATGCGTAAAGTTGGAATGAAATGGAAGTTGTGATAGTTTTTTCTTCACTATTGTGATAAGTGAATATACAAGATTGTGATGAGTGAAATGGCTTCTTGAACAAGAAAAATGTAGGGCGGGACTTGATTTTGTCCATGGGGAATTGATTGGACGTTTGTGGTTTGCTAAAGCTGTGATGTCATGCGAGTGACTGGTTGCCGCCCTCATCATCAGAGAATAGAAGTCATTGCAAGAGGGAGTGGGAAGTTATTTTGATTAAAGGGCACATGAATAAAAATAAATAAATAATGTGCACTGATAAATCATTTACAAAAAAACTGCAATATTCTATAGGAAAATAAGAAATGTCCATTTTGATTTCATGGTGACTTTAAGATCATTCACATCAGGAGATTATTAAGACTGTCATTGAATATTCTTTCTCCCTCAAAGATCTTTATTATCTTCTTAGCTTATACTTGAACCGAACACCCTCAGCAATGAGCTCTCGACCTATGGAGAAAGTGTTTAAGCAGATTGTGACATGCTCAAATGAAGTTTAGAAAATCAATAGCACTTATCGGTCTTATTCTCTTGCAGACAGAAAGGCCCAGTTAGCCCAGCGGGAGGAGTAATGCACGGCTGTGAGCTTCACTTAAAAATTAAAGAGAGGATTCATCAGCTCAAATATCCTGCGAGCAAAGCGTGAAAGCTTGCAGGATTTATTAAGAACAGAAATGTGTTTTATTGAGACAATGGAACCCGAAGAGCCAATAATGACATGTAAAAAGGGTCATACGATGCCGAAACGAGGTTTAATGTCAGTGTTGCAGCGGAGTGCTGTTGTCTCTGAACCTGAATGGTTTGTGGAAGTTGAGGTAAACCACAGCTGTTAGGCCAATTCCAGGAAACATCTAATGGACTGTCACACCCGGAATCCTCCACGAGAGAACTGGCATCATAGCAATATACTAGAATCTACCAAGAATGACATTGACAGGGTGGTCATCCTATTGGTATAGTCATCCTCAAGCTATTCTAAACCCCTAAGAAATGTATAAAATGTATGAAAATAAAATGAGATATTTAGCAGATTGAGCAAGCTGCTCTTTTCTATAGAGCATTCACGTTTAAGGCCCGTTTACACAAAGGACGATAAAGACTTAAAATTCATTCTAAAGGTGCAGTGTGTAATATTTATGAGGATCTATTGACAGAAATGCAATATAATACACATAACTATTTTCAATGGTGTATAAAAACCTTACATAATGAACCGTTATGTTTTTATTACCATTTCTATCTACACACACTGCTGGTCCCCTTACAGTGAAGTCACCATTTTGCGCCCTCATGTTTCTACAGTAGCCTTAAATGGACAAACTTCTCTACAGAGCGCTAGTCACTCTCTGCTCTCTCCGACGCCATTTTTGTCCTGTGTAGCAAGATCGAGCCCCAGGGGAAATGGTGCGGGATTTATGCATGCGTTTAATCGTGTTATGATCAAACATGCACAGATCCGCACAGAGGGGAATTTGGATATTAACAGTTGATTATAACGGATTATAACAATTATTAATATCTAGGGCTTGATTCAACTTTTAGAAATTTCTTTGATTCTAGAATTGAGTTCAAAGGACGGATAATTGTCCACCAAATATCTCCCTTTCAATAACTCTTAAACAACACTTCTCTGGCCAGGAGAAATATCTTTCTTTTAATTTGTAACAGGGTCAGTTCAACGTAAAAGGGACCTATGGATGAGCAACTCAAGCGCAATCACGTGTGAAATATATATTTTAATAAATCAACAAACAATAAACATACACAAATTAACTGAAAACGGGAAGGAGAGAGAGAGTGTGTGAGAGAGAGAGAGAGAGAGAGAGACACACAAGGAAACGGTGTTATTACCGACACAACCTATTGAGCACAAGCAAGAAATCAGTCCAACTTATTGGTATAAGCGCAAGACTTTATAACGACAGCTTAAGGGATACTTGCATATGTTTCCTTGGTTGTGAGCTCGTGTGTTTAGGGGAATTCTGCGATCCGGTCCGTATTTTGAATCTTGCAGGGCGGATCCGTTGGGATCCGCGGGTAGTTCAAATTCAGTTCCTTGTGTGGTAATGTCCCTTGGAAGATGGTGAAGAAGGCGAAGGGCGATGGGAAGAGAGAAAAGGGCGAAGAGGGACGAAGAGGGCAAGAAAAGAGAGAGCAGCGTTTGTAGGCCTCCTTAAAGGGCCCTTACGGGGCACACCTCTTTTGTCGGAACAGCCAATCAGAGCGAAGGAACTCAGAAGCGGGAAATCTTCCTTTGTCTTCGAGTCTCGCCTCATTAACATGTTTATGGCTCTCTCTCTTAGATAAGCAGACTTGGGGTTTTGGCATAAAAGAAAGAGTTTGATACATCATAGTACCACACAACACACCTAGCCGGCCTACAAATTGCGAGACAAAGATTGAGAGACCAAGCATGGGGAGTTTAACTTAAGAGTTAAAGGAACGGCGAGGATTGACGTCATTCTTCCTTAAGCATTCACTGGCTGTAAGTTTCTAACCTATCAAACACATCTAAAATGGTTATAACAAAAAGCATGCATACATACAGGGAACACGGCACATCTAAAATGAAAAATAACCAAGTTAAAAGTCATATAACCCCCTTTGGGTGCTTTGGTATGTGTGCATGGGTGGGGCTTTATTTATGAGGGTCTCTCGTGGGCTGCACGAGCATGGTTTGTGTCCTTTTAGCACCGTTAACCTGTCAGTCTGTAGACTTCACGGCGCCGGTCTTGTTTGAGTCATTATAAATAAAGTATTGGTCCGTTGATCATTTATGAGCACCGTCCATACGCTACACCTGTGTCGGCCACCGTAGCTTCTCTATGTGCTTTGAAGGGGACGGGTGAGCGTTGGGTGATTGCAGTTCACAACAGAGCTCACACAACAACTATAAAGGCACAGAGGAACAATATCGTTGGAATCACTTTCAGAACAGTTTTTTGCCCCATCTGATGAAAAACCCTGACATCCAATCAAATCAACCAGTCTTTAAAGAGCTCAAGCAATAATGTAGAAACATTACATACATAAACAGAACATTATCATCTGTTGGTGTTGATGCTTATATAGTTATTGTATGAATAGCTCTTTAAGGAAAACAAAAAACAGTATTGGTGCGTCCAAAATTGCATACTATATAGGCATATTCGGACGCAGCATATGTTAAATACAAGTTTGAAACTCCATGAGGGTGGCATGAGTAAATTGATATTTTTTTGTCTTCTGGAAATGGGCCCCTTTAAGATTTTGGCCCCACATAAACACCCATCTCAGCAGCATATGGACTCTGTTCTCTCACTGTACCACAGAGGAAATGAGTGTGATGGGACTCCCTGCATTACTTAGCTTCTCCATCAGCTCATCCCCACCTGAATACTCAGACTGACGCAGCACTCAATATCCACCAATTTAATGTACCATACTAGATTTGGACACTTCCATAAGAAATTGTGAAGGATTCTTGTCTGTTTTTGCTCCATCATACCAGGATTTCTGTGGTTACAGGCCATGTTCACACAGCAACAAAATACAGTTTTATATTTTTATATATATATATATATATATATATATATTTTTTATATATATTTATTTATTTTTATATTTGAGTCTTTCAAGGGATAGTTCACCCAAAACTCACTACTCACTCTCATGTTGTTCCAAACTTTCTTTGTTCTGCTGAACACAGATGATGATATTTTGAAGAATATGGGGAACTAAGCAGTTGATGGACTCCATTGACTTAGTAGGGGGAATGATGTTATATAGAGGTGTTTCATCAGTGTTTCACTGATGAAACACCTCTGGTCCTTAATATGGTTAAGTTCACACATAGTTCAGTTATTGACAACCAAATTCTATAACCAAACCGCTGTAAATTTTCAAGATGCACAACCGCATTCTCATGTCTAGTGAGCTTTAACACTATGAACTCAACTGACAAATCTTACGTTTTTTTTGTTGTTTTTTTTGTTTGGGAATATTGCAATATTTATTATAAAAGGTTTATCCATGCTCATCTCTTAATTAATGTGCCCATGTAATCTTTAATGAAAATAACTTCCTCTTGCAGCAACATCTAGGCTGCGTCCGAAACCTGCAAAATGTCAGAATCTAATGTTAGCTTCACTTCCTGTCGCCTGAGAGCCCTTCATCTGATCTATTTTTGAAAGCAGCATGTATGTATGTATCCCACAATCCCGTGCTTTGATATCCCACAATCCCGTGCTTTCCATTCTGTGACAGTTGAGCTGGAGAAAAAAAGATTGCAACTTTCGGATGCCTTTAAGTTTTTAACCAACATTTTACACTTCTGATGTAATTTCTAGTGAGAAATTACTAATTAAATATTTGTTACACTGTTACACTGCCTAAGAAGTCTGTCCGAAATTAGTTTTGTGAGGTGCCTTCATGCACAAACGCTGCCTTACAAGCCATTGTCTGATAACGCAGCGAGGCAACGAGCTAGCATGACTAGGTTTTCAGACGCAGCCCTCTTCTCTGATGAAGCGGTTACTGGTGTGAGGGCAGGACAACCTGTCACTCACATGACAGAGCAATAGCAAAATCACAACGATCCAAACAATTCCCAACAAAATCAAGCCCCGCCCTACATTTTATCTTGATCAAGAAGCCATTTCACTCAGATATAGCGCATCACAGTATAGGGAAGAAAATGCGATTGTGAATTCCGTTTCAGTAAATTACAGAACTGCTGATAAACACTCACCTAAAGGATTATTAGGAACACCTGTTCAATTTCTCAATGCAATTATCTAATCGACCAATCACATGGCCGTTGCTTCAATGCATTTAGGGGTGTAGTCCTGGTCAATACAATCTCCTGAACTCCAAACTGAATGTCAGAATGGGAAAGAAAGGTGATTTAAGCAATTTTGAGCGTGGCATGGTTGTTGGTGCCAGACGGGCCGGTCTGAGTATTTCACAATCTGCTCAGTTACTGGGATTTTCACGCACAACCTTTTCTAGGGTTTACAAAGAATGGTATGAAAAGGGAAAAACATCCAGTATGCGGCAGTCCTGTGGGCGAAAATGCCTTGTTGATGCTAGAGGTCAGAGGAGAATGGGCCGACTGATTCAAGCTGATAGAAGAGCAACTTTGACTGAAATAACCACTCGTTACAACCGAGGTATGCAGCAAAGCATTTGTGAAGCCCCAACACGCACAACCTTGAGGCGGATGGGCTACAACAGCAGAAGACCCCACCCGGTACAACTCATCTCCACTACAAATAGGAAAAAGAGGCTACAATTTGCACAAGCTCACCAAAATTGGACAGTTGAAGACTGGAAAAATGTTGCCTGGTCTGATGAGTCTCGATTTCTGTTGAGACATTCAGATGGTAGAGTCAGAATTTGGTGTAAACAGAATGAGAACATGGATCCATCATGCCTTGTTACCACTGTGCAGGCTGGTGGTGGTGGTGTAATGGTGTGGGGGATGTTTTCTTGGCACACTTTAGGCCCCTTAGTGCCAATTGGGCATCGTTTAAATGCCACTGCCTACCTGAGCATTGTTTCTGACCATGTCCATCCCTTTATGACCACCATGTACCCATTCTCTGATGGCTACTTCCAGCAGGATAATGCACCATGTCACAAACAAAACAAAATGGCGCCACCGTATTCGGTCGCCGTTCAGGTCGCTCCGTGAAGACTGTGCTTTTATTTACCATTTTACTTTCTTTTACTCTCAATTTTTACAAACTTATCAACTGCATTGATCTGCTATGACAGCAAAACTCTTTTGGACATTGGTTACCTCTACACTGGACTGTGTCAGGACACTTTCGCCGATCCTCTGTGGCCATCTGAGATCCTTCGGAACGCCGAGTTGAACAATGGACAGACGGGTCAACGGCGAAGAATCAAGAAACACTGTGGGAAAGGCGCGGGGATCCGCAACAGACTGAGGAAAAGGGCATTCAGCCCTCCTCTCCCAAGCATTCTGCTAGCAAATGTTCAATCCTTGGAGAATAAGATGGACGATCTTAGAGCCAGGATAAGTTTTCAACGGGACATGAGAGACTGTAACATCTTTTGTTTGTCCAAAACATGGCTCACGCCCTCGGTCCCGGACACAGCTGTGACGCCGTCGGAGAACTTCTCTGTTTTTCGGATGGACAGAACAGCCGAGGCCGGTAAATCCAAAGGCGGTGGAGTATGCTTCATGATCAACAAGAAATGGTGCGACCCCAGGAACATCACCATTCTCTTGCGGTCCTGCTCGCCTCATCTGGAACATTTAACAATCATTTGCCGCCCATTCTATCTGCCGAGGGAGTTTTCTGCGCAAGAGCAGCAACAACCACATGATCTCTGTCTCGGAGGATGAAGTTCGGAGGGCACTCAAGCGTGTGGATGTCAGGAAAGCTGCTGGGCCAGATGGTATTTCAGGCCGTGTTCTGCGGTCCTGTGCTGATCAGCTCACCGGGTTGGTTACATCTATCTTTAATGAGTCCCTTGCTACATCTGTGGTCCCCACCTCCTTCAAAAAGTCCACCATCATCCCTGTCCCTAAGAATAGTAAACCCTCTTGCCTAAATGACTATCGTCCAGTGGCTCTCACGTCTATAGTCATGAAGGTCTTTGAGAGACTCATTAAAAACACCATTTGCGCCTTCATTCCTGACACTTTGGACCCTCTTCAGTTTGCCTATCGTCCCAATAGATTGACTGAAGATGCCATCTCTCATGTCCTCCACTCCTCCCTCACTCACATCGACAGCAAAAGTGGGAACTACGTAAGGCTGCTATTTATTGACTATAGCTCAGCCTTTAACACCATAGTTCCCATTAAGCTAACCGCCAAACTCCTGGATCTCGGCCTGAATCCTTCTCTCTGCCACTGGATTGAGGACTTCCTCACTGGCAGGCCTCAGGTGGTGAGAATAGGCCAGTCCACCTCCTACTCCATCACCCTGAGTGTGGGAGCTCCACAGGGCTGTGTCCTGAGTCCCCTGCTCTACTCTCTCTACACGCATGACTGTTTGTCCACACACAGCTTCACCTCTATCATCAAATTTGCTGATGATACTGTTGTCCTGGGCCTCATTTCCAACAACGAGACGGCATACTTGGACGAGGTGGAGCATCTAACATCATGGTGCCAGGACAACTGTCTCTCTCTGAATGTTGGCAAGACCAAAGAAATGATTGTGGACTTCAGGAAGAGACAGCAATGGACATACTCCCCCCTCATGATCAGCGGGTCACCAGTAGAGGGAGAGAGCAGCTTCAAGTACCTGGGTGTAAACATTTCCGAGGACCTGACCTGGACTGCTCACATTCAGACACAGGTGAAAAAAGCCAGGCAAAGACTGTACCACCAGCGCCAGCTGAGGAAATTCAGGGTTTCACCAGCTATCCTGAAAACTTTCTATTTAGGGGCGATAGAAAGTGTATTAACTCAGTGCATCACAGCGTGGTATGGGAACAGCACCAGTCATGACCGCAAAGCCCTGCAAAGAGTCGTGCGCTTATCCGAGCGTATCTCGGTCAGCTCTCCCGTCTCTGCAGGACGTCTACACCAAACGCTGCAAAGGTAGAGCTACTAAGATCATCAAACCCTCATTTCACGCTGCTGCCATCTGGTAAGCGCTTCCGAAGCCTGATGGCCAAAACTGAGAGACTCAGGAGGAGCTTCTTCCCCCAGGCCATCAGACTCCTGAACTCAGTCACTTAACATCATGTGACTTCACTTCAGGATAAACATCGATACACTGACATTGCACTGCACTTTCTGTTCTGTCCTCGTTTTTACTGTGTAACAACCTGTTTGCACATAATACTCTTTATACATTTGTTAACCACATTTATAAGTCTACAGTTTACTCACTGCAGAGTTTACTTCACTTATATTATTCCACTTCATTTTTTTTTACTTTTTTCATTGTACTTGACGGACGGATCTTTTTTATTCTATTTCTATTATAATTTCCTCGTGTTTTTAACTGTGAATTTGCACTTGTCCATGGAGCGGACCTGTTTACATTTCACTGCCGCTTGTATATTCTGTATATAACTGTGTATGTGACAAATAAAACTCTTGAATTTTGAACAAAGCTCCAATCATTTCAAATTGGTTTCTTGAACATGACAATGAGTTCACTGTACTAAAATGGCCCCCACAGTCACCAGATCTCAACCCAATAGAGCATCTTTGGGATGTGGTGGAACGTTAGCTTCGTGCCCTGGATGTGCATCCCACAAATCTCCATCAACTGCAAGATGCTATCCTATCAATATGGGCCAACATTTCTAAAGAATGCTTTCAGCACCTTGTTGAATCAATGCCACGTAGAATTAAGGCAGTTCTGAAGGCGAAAGGGGGGTCAAACACAGTATTAGTATGGTGTTCCTAATAATCCTTTAGGTGAGTATAGAGCAGAGTATCATTAAATGTTTTTAGATATAGTCACAGTCTTCTACAGGAGCTTCTCTTGCTCTCTCTCTCAGGGTGGGTTCACACTTGCATTTCAGTTCGCTTAGTTTGGAACCCCCCCCCAAAAAAAACCCATTTAGTTCAAGCTCAACAGACATGTTTCCTGGAAACGGTGTGCAACGGGGTTTGAGAGATGTTTTCTCTTGTTTGGTGGTTGTGTCAAAAACGTCAGCCCAATCAGCAGCAACATGTATAGCAGGGTTCCTCAAACTCGGTCCTGGAGGGCAACTGTCCTGCAGAGATTAGCTCCAACCCTGATCAAACTTATCTACCTGTGATTTTCTAGTGATCATGAATACCTTGATTAGCTTGCTTAGGTGTTGGAGCTAAACTCTGCAGGACAGTGGCCCTCCAGGATTGAGTTTGAGGAACCCTGATGTATATAAACTGCGCAGTAGTAAAGAGACAGCTCCCAATGTAGTGGGAAATGCAATGGTGATAAAGTGTATAAACAGTCATTTGACTTACTGAGCATAAAGACAATTACATTTTATTCTTAAACATTGTGACAGTACATTCAGTGTCCCTCCACAAAGAAAGGGTCATCCTCACTCTCGCTCTCATCCAGAAATTCCTGTCGCAAAGGTGACTTCTCTGAAGCCATCGTCTCCATTCGAAGGTCGTTCCTCTTGCGACGCAACCAACGAACCCCGTCTCGTATGCGGCTGAACTTGGCAGAGCGAAGGTGCCAGATGAGGACAGCGCAGATCAAGACGCTCACCAAAGAGGCTAAATGAGGATGAAGGGTTGCAGGACAGTTTACCAATACATTTTTATAGAAGTCCTTTCAAGTCACTTAATAGTTCAGTTTACTCAGCAGGAGTCTGATGAGTAGCACATGCCAAGCTCAATTATTATGGCCTGAATTTATCAGTAAAATTAAGAAAATGTACAAAGATTTAATAATATGGGTTTAAATATAAATACTTGAATTTGTAAATCAGCAAATTACCATATATACCCAAATATAAGACTAGGTTTGTGTCCTAAAAATATGCTGAAAAATGGGGGTCGTCTTATATTCGCGATATAGACAAAATCACAGGGGAAAGGGAGAAAGCAGGGGGAAACAGTAGAGGGCGCCAACACGATAGGCTACGTAATTCGTGACAGTGTCATGAATTAAATAAACAGTAAAGTGCCGCCATGGAGAAGTCTAGAGATCGTTTTGAGAAAAGAGCTTCAAAAGTTGGTCCAATAAACCAACACGTTCAAAACAGTTATGACACCAACTTTAAACTTATGGGAGTCACAGAATGCAATGTTCGGACTTATTTTTTCCCCAAAAAGGTGACGATATGCATCGTTGATGGAAACGATATGATTCGCGATATAGAGTTGTTTAATCCAAGGCTCAATTTGCTGTAGTAGGCCCACTTATAAGGAATAATTCACCCAAACACACATTTACAAATGTACCACAAATGTAAATTCTGTCATGTACTCACCATCATGTCGTCTCGTTTAACTTCCAAACACAAATGAAAATATTCCTTATGAAACCTGAGGGATTTCGATAATCGAGTGTCTAATCCAAATATTGGATTAGACACTCCAATGGGAAATAAAAAAATTAAGTTTACAGAGTTTCAGTGACTTATTACATTAAACGACTATATATAATGTTGAATATTATATATAATAATGCAATGGGTAATAATACACTAAAAATGATTACTTTAAGATTTTAAATAAATATCTTTATTTTGGCTGAAAATATCGTGATTCATATATCGTGAGTTCAGTATCGCGATTTATATCGAACCGTGACACAAGCGTATCGTTACACCTAATACACACACACGCACGCACACTAAATACAAATAAACAAACATTTGGGAAAATGTAAGCAACAAGTCAACAAAATATGTAACTGTTGTAGTGGTTTTTGGATATTTTAATCCAAAAATTTGACATGCACTGTAAACCTTAATACTTAATTGGTTTGAGTAGGACAAACTTAAAATTAAACAAATTAGTTCAGTTAAATTAACTGTTATGAGTACTAACAGTTCACACCACTGACATTAAGTAAACAAACATTTCATTGTTTTGAGTTGTATGAACTTGTATGAAGTTGTATTTCCTTTCATTTAGACCAATTTAAAATTAACAAACTGGGTGGGGATTACTCATTTCCCAGCATGCTTTGCCCAAGGCACTCGAAAGGGAGAGTAAATGCTAAAATTAAGTGTTATGGGTTTTTTTGGGGTCAAGATTAATGTAAGGGAAATTTAGTAGTGATTAATGTTTTGTTATGCTAATTTAGAAGAGTTTTTGGAGAGTTACCTTCATGGTGACAAGTGGTGCATGCAGCTTGGTTTGAGAGCAGTGTTGCTGAACTCATTCAGTAAGTCCTATACCATGTTATTGGTTAAGTAAGCAAATTAGCAAGTTGACATTTTCTGAAATGGATATTATGGCTAGCAAAATATTTTTTAACTTAAATCTCATTCAACTGAGTCCAGACACTTATTAGGGTTTACAGTGAAGTAAATAACTAATTTAAATTCAATAACTTTTTGCTAACTCAGTATTTCAATTATGCATGAGTACTACAAACTCAAAACTTGATAGTTCTGCTTACTTAAAATCAGGAACATCAATACTCAATGTGATGCAACTGATTACGTCAATTATTTTGGGTTTACAGTGTATGGTGCCTTTAAGACTACAATTGAGGTGTTTCAGGAAGAAAATCATAATAGGTCAGTTTTAATATATAATAACTTCTTTTGACCAATCTTTTCACAATCCTGACCAATGATATCTCTGGAATTTTTATTTTTATTTTATTTTTTTTACCTGTGGCAATTACAAACACTGCCTGACTGAGGGGACTCCTGTCTGCTGTGAAGTCAATCACAATAGGTCTTGTCACTCTGTCTGAGGATATATTCACCTAAAACCACAGGGGGAGAGAGAGAATTGTAGAATGTGTGCAGTTTCACCTGGACAGAAGCAGCGAGAAGTTCAAAAGTTTGGGATAGGTAAGATTTTTTTTAAATGTCTTTGAAAGAAGTGCAAACATAGTAAAACACAAAACATAGTAAAAAAACAGTAATAATGTGAAATATTCTGGCACACAGGGTGAGACAACCTGTCATTCACATCAGATCACAGCAATTAGAAAACTACAAATGAAATTTTCTCGTTCAACAAGTGGTTTTATACCAACTTTAAAATGTAATTTATTCCTGTGAGAGCAAAAATAGAAATCTTATTTTATAGACAGTATAAATCGCTTTAACTTTTGGTCAATTCAGTGCATTTCTTTGAAAAAAATTCTTACTAACCAACAACTTTTGAACAGTAATATATTCATTTATATTTATTTATACTAAAACATACCTGCCGGAGCACTTGCTGATATCCATGGGCCTGAACCTGCAGCTGATGTGTGCCTGGAGCCACGAGAGTGGTGAAGTGACCCTGACTGTCTGCCTGAACATTCACTGAGCCGTTCACCACCACAACAGCATCCGACACCGGACGGCCTTTACTGTCTCTCACAAAACCGCTCAGTCTTCGGTGAACCTTCAGAGATCGAATATGTGGAAAACAGATTTAAATGA
Organism: Paracanthobrama guichenoti; assembly: GCA_018749465.1. Taxonomy (NCBI): domain Eukaryota; kingdom Metazoa; phylum Chordata; class Actinopteri; order Cypriniformes; family Gobionidae; genus Paracanthobrama; species Paracanthobrama guichenoti. Next base: position 20,320,525 of record CM031963.1, on the reverse strand, counting down.
GTTTAGGTTGCTTTAAAACATTGCTATTCTGAGAAGATGAGAAAGTTCAAGCGTGTCTACCTCCACCAGCATGCGGAAAAGAGGCATCCTGTTTTCCATCCACAGAGAGAAGAGCTGATGTTCAGGTGGAAACGTACAACAGCCAATGTACACCGTGATCTCAGGGCAAATGCCCACATCCAAACTGAAGTCCTAAAAGAGCAACATTTGTAGTTTCTTAAGACAGACATACAAGATGGAAAAATGGAGAAAATGAGATTTGAGCGCTATAATGGATTTTTGGATATTGGTTGATTTAACTGGGTTAAAAGACCATTATTTTGGTGAACTACTAGAGCGAACACTTGATCATTTTAAACAGTTCATTCAGCACACAAGTTGTAACCTGGTGCTCTGTTTAAACCTGGTATCAAAATGCAGTTTGGTTGATCGGATCACAAGCAGACGAGGCACCGTTTACACCTGGGTTCTCATTTATAAAACTCTCCGTAGAGTTCATCCTAAAAGTGTACATACGCACAAAAGCTAGATTTTAGTATGCCAGAACCTGCACAAAATTCCCTTTATAAAGCCCAGTCAGCAGAAGATGGTGCGTACATGCATCTCCACCCCGTCTCCTCCCTGAAATAACCATATATGGAGCTTACAATGCCTAATTTTACTATGCATATCATTTGCATGCATATTCAAGACATTATTAAAAAAAAAAAAAAAAAAAAAGAAGTGAACAAAATAAAACTTCTCAGATAAAGTTTAGAATAGAGATGATTCAATCATTTCCATGGGCCAAATAGTATTTTAATTCAAAATATTTAGTTCATTCAAATTCAAATTATTCAAATTAAAATCAGATTCACGCAGTTTTGCTGGTAATGTGAACATATTTTAGGATGTATAGGATATTTTTAAATGGAAACAGATAGGCCCGTTTATTAATTGCAGCGTAAATAATTATCTGACTCAGTGCGTCACTGACAAAGTATTCTAAAAAGGAAACCTTACCATTTCTTCAAGTTGACTCCTTCAAATACAGTGGTATTTTTCATAATTTTGTGAAGATGTCTTTACACGAAATCATCACCTCTGTGATGTTGTACAGTAAGCTATTATCATTGACCCATTCAAACCAGACAATGGACCATTCGACCACAGAATCGTGCAGCGTCTATAATATCGAAGTGTGCATCACTGATCATCGATCTCGCTAAGAATATTTTGTCAACATGAGATATGCAGTTTAGTTTAAAGAGGAATTAATGGAATCAGACAATATTTAATCCTTGCTGTCATTAAAATAGTGTCACAGGAAAAGTGATTAAAAGTAGCACATCCACATGTCTATCTAAATTCATATCAACTTCTGAGTAATGACTATGTAATTTTAGTGCATATCGCCATTAATGAAAATGGAACATTAATGTAAATGTGTATATCAAAATGTTCATTACTTTTCTCACTCTAGTAAGAGTTCGTATGCATGGGTCAGCGTTTATGTGCAGGTACACACATTCTCTTCGTTTTTTTCAGATCTTTCGATCTAATGGACGAAATAAGCTCACGCAATTTACATATGAACACGCCTGGAGACAACGGAACAACATATGGAGAACTTTAGTTTCTGCTCTGACAGCCACAAGACCACAACGAACACCAAGTGTGACAGAAATCAGTAATGGTGAGAACATTGTGCTTGGTAAGTTTGTTTTCAAACCAAAATTGGCACTTCCCATAATGTTTATGCATTAGGTCAGTAGACGGTCTTTTGCGACTGTTCGAACACATGAGCGTTTACACTACGAAAGCAAATCCAGTCTAATGCATTTTCGACTACCTCTGGAAGTGGTTGAAAGCGGACAAGCTCAAAACGTTTTAGATCCTGCATTTAGGGTCATCCACTTATGATCCAATTGGCCAAAATGCATCTTAATACCAGGTGTAAACAGGGCCCTACACGGTCAATTTCTTCAATTAATAAAATGTAATTTGATTTACATTGTGTCAAATACTCAACAGTCACAACAAGCAAGTCATAAGCGACAGATGGCACAAGAACAATATCTACAAACATGACAGAAAATCTGCCATTGGGACAATCTCCAATACCTTCATACTGCCAGTGTGAGCGCTGAAATCCACACCCTTCAGGATCCCTCCTGGAGTTTTCTCTGAGTTATAGCCACAGATAACAAAACATGATATGAAGAGGACTCCAGATTAAAAAATTAAAAGAAAATACTGCTAAAAATGAAATAGAATAATGAAGTCTTTTCAATAATACCTGTCTCTTTTGAACATCTCAGGTTTCCCAAGTGCATGAAAGGATGACTTCTGGCATACAAGGAGGCCAAATATCGCAACGTCTCCTCATTTTGTGCTGGGTGAAAATCAGACATGGCTCCGGGGGGTTAATAAAGGCCTTCTGAAGCAAATCGGACGTTATCGTCGCACCAGGTACATTGCTTTTTTTGTAAGTTGAATACAGAAGGCGGTCTGGTGGAAGCTAGATATTTTACTATAAAGTTTTAAATATGGATATTTTTCTTACACAAACCCATTGATTCTCTTAAGGCAGCCTTTATTAGCCCCCCAGAGCCGTGTGGAGTACTTTTATAATGGATGGATGCACTTTTGTGGGCTTCAAAATTTGGGCTGCCATTCACTGTCATTAACTGTGCAGGGTCATTTATATATCAGAGTTTAATACATAGAGTTAGGATCCTTAATACAAAGAATGGGTAATAGTAATGTATAAACAAATATTGTGCTGTTGGTTACCATGCTGATTAGATCTGTCATAAGGATACGTGGCCAGCAGAGAGCCTCCTTCCAGCACTATTGAGAGAGAGAAACCCCCTCCATAAATCAGATCCATCACTGCACGTGTCTCTGGCTGCGCTGATGCATTACCTAAGTATAAATGCACGTCTTATTCACTGACCACTTCACAAGCTTTTGTTAATGATATAATTTCAATGCAGAGAGTTGACAGACCATAGAAGAAATCAGTATCCAGATCTATTCCATGAGCATTGGTGTGTCCCACACTGGAAGAGCAGAGTCCCTCAAGTGCCTGCTCCCTACCATCAGGGTTCACACATGGGAGAATCAGGATCCTGCTACTGTCAATCAGCTGAGAGGATGGACACAAAAACTGTATTTCATGACAGATACACAAACTCCGAGCTTCCTACTTAAACGGCATCATTAATTTACTTCAAATGCACTGGATGTACCAAAATATAGTAAGCAGAAATGCATTTTGCCACATTTTGGCCAATTCTAAATGTCCGGTCACATTTAACATTCCTCTGAAATCCAGTAGTTTCAATCCGTGCAATCAGGAGTTTCGTGTGAGGCCAAAGAAGTTCCTCAAGCAGATTTCGTGTTCAAGTTGGTCATAAATTCATTGGCTTTAATTCATAAATGGACAATTTTTTGTTAGCGAAATCCAGCAAAAAATTTAGATGGGAGAAATTATACTTCAATGCTTTTTTTTGTTCGATCACCCCCTAGAAACTTTGTTCACTCACAAAACTTATGCGAGCAAACAGCGCTGGTGTTAGGAATAATATAAGGTGGGAGAAAAAAAAAAAAAAAAAACTATTTCAATGTTTTTACAAAATGTTTTTCAAAGTTTTGTGAAGCTTGCCTTGGTGACGGCAGGATTCCTGTCATAGTTGAGGCAGAGAACAGAAGCAAACTCGAGGAGCAACTCTGGACCTACTGCCGCATCACCATGGACTCCAGCCACAAAACGGATCTTGGGTTCGGCAGGTTGAGGCATCTCCAAATTGCCAGCGATCTCAAGGGCCCAGATAGTTCTGAACTCAGAGCTTTGACCCAAACTAACCCCAGGAGAAAAGTAGTGATTCAAACAATGACATTTGAAGTTTCACATCATCGTTTACCCTCCAACTCCATTTGATGAATTCTCATGAACTACATCAAGTTATTTTGCCTCACATAATTACAAAAATGTTAGTGATGTTTGCCATGGATGGTAGCTAAAGTGTTCTGAGAGGGTGTTAGCACATTGTTATAGCAGGTGGTTACTTACAGGCCCAAGTCAAAATCTCTCATCTCCAAGTGCTTAGCATGCACCGCCAGTCAGGATTGCATACCTGTACAGCTGTGTGATGCGAGGGAAGTTTAAGGTCAGTCCTCTGAGGAACTCTGAGCGTTCCCTGTAGGTTCTGTACTCCAGGGTCTGAGCAGGTAGAAGGCTGCGGACCAACTGATCCAGCCCACCAGGAGCTAAAAGCTGCTCTACCAGTTTCTCAAAGTCCTTCTGTTCTCCTTCAGATGGTTGCAATGCATCTCTGGTCAGCTTAAAGTCCACCTGCTCCACCCGAGTCTCCAACACCCGGACAGAGGCTGACACTGGAGTATAACTAGGGAAAAACAGCACAAGAAATGTAATGGCAGACCGGGTTTATAACTGGCATTCTGTTAATTTCGTGTGAAGGGTAAGGGCTCACCCTGGAGCAGAGGCGGTGAGATGATAAGAACCAGGAGCCAGGGGTCTCCAGTATTGGCCTGTGCTGCTGGTGTGGACTTGATGTCTTGAGCCTTCCACCACGACTGTTGCATTAGCGATGCCTTTTCCAGAATGACCATCAGTCACCATACCACTCACAAACATATGAACCTGACATACAAGACGTCATGCAAATGTTTAAACGGAATAGCCCAAAAATACAAATGTCATGATCAAGAACGAATCACCTGCTGTATAAACTGTAAGAGCGCTCCGTGATTCTTCTCCCAGAATTCTGAGAGCAAATCCTCTGGTGGGAGCAGCTCACAGCTCAGACCAATGTTAACAGCTAAAGTGTCAGTGCCGTGATACGCCCAAGTCAGCATATCAGTTCCTATCATTAAGCAGAAGGCAAAAACTGTTCATTTCTGTGTGAAACAAGATGTTTTAACTGTTTTAACAATTAAAATTACATACAATACAATACAAAAAAAAAGCATACAAGCATAACACTTTTTAATCTCGCACTGAACCCAAACTTTTGAAGGGTAACGTAAATATATATTTTAATATTGACTTTAATCAGCAATTATGCTTCAGTCTGACCTGTGGCTACTGGATGATGGCGCCTAGTGCCTTTTTTCTCTCTGGTTCTAGGCACGTCACAAGCTTGAGGCTCTTGAAAGGCTTGAGATTGCTAGAACCAACAGTATTGGACAATTTGAGACATTTGATATACATACTATAGAAAACACATACACTTCTACACGGTTTTCTGCTGATGGTTGTGTCAGTAAATTTAGCTAAATGTTATACTGATGTTAAGTAATTCATGATATATACAGCATTCAAAATACACACCATATAATAGGCTTCCGCAACTGATTTAAACATGTTCTCATCAATGGAGTCAAGGGAACTCGGATACACGACTCCCCTAAACCCTAGAGACAACGATGGCAGTTCAGTTGTATCATTTAAAAATGTATTCTAACATTGAGAAACTTAAAACTGCCATTTTCTGTACCTCCACGTATACTTGCAGACAGCACAAATGAGTGGCCCTTGATCCAGTGTATCACTGCTTGAGTTTCTGCTTCAACAGTATTCTTCGGTTGTGAACGTTCAGGGAAATTTGCATTCAGGTCAACGCGGTGGCTATTACCGTGTCCAATAATACTCAGGTCTCCTGAGACCTGTTCCTTGTGAGCTACGAGAAGAAAATTAGGGTAAATACAGAAGAGAACAACTCAACAACCTGCCAATATATTTGCTTGTACCTTCTAGTGATAATTCATACCCATCTGGGTTCATGGAAGGCATGATGTGAATTCTTGTGCTATTGACCAGACGCGTGACCAACGGATCTTTTCCATAGTTGCGGCACAAGTATTCAACCAGGTTTAGGAGAATCTCACGACCGATAAACTCGTTTCCATGCAGGTTACCCACAAACATGACCTCTGGTTTGCCTGGTTAAATAAGGGAGGTTATCACTAGAGACATCTTAATGCACTTGAAATTATTCGAATATGCTGATTTGCTGCATTTGAAATATTTCTAATGATCAATGTTGAAACATAATACACTACCATTAAAATGTTTGGGGTAATTAAGTTTTTAGAAAGAAATTAATACTTTTTATTCCATTTAAATGAATACTTTAAAATTAAATTGATCAAGTAACAGTAAAGACAATTATGTTGCAAAATATTTATATTTCAAATAAATGCTGTTCTTTTGAACATTTTAGTCATCAAAAATCCATAAATATTAACAGTAAAAACTATTTTCAATATTGATAAGGACATTATTAATAATTGAGCATCATATCAGCATATTATGTTTTCTGAAGGACCATGTGACACTGAAGACTGGAGTACTGATGCTGAAAATTCAACTTTGCCACCACAGGAATAAATTATTTGAAAATATACTCATACACAAAGTGGTTATTTGAATTTCACTCTATTTTTGATCAAATAAATGCATAAGAGAGTGCATATAAAATGTTATTCCTAACATTTGACCCATAGTGTACACAGACACAATATAAAAATGTGACTATGCAATAGCACCTTGCTGAACAACACCAGCATTGGTGGATATCTCCATCACATAAAGATTCCTGCCCTGCACTGATCGTCCAGCAGAATTCAGATAAGTGATGGATGGATGGACAGCACTAAACAGTTGCAACAACATCTCCATTTCATCATAAGCATGATGTCGGAAGTCTAAAGTCTGGATTGGATATTTTGAGGTGGGAGGCCCTGGTGTGCTCGGTTCTTCATTGATCACTATATGTTGTTCAGAGGAATCTAACATTAACATTTCCTCTACAGGCTCCTCAAGAGTGAAGTTTAACAGTGTGGCTTTGCCTTCAACCACCGGCACATTCTTCACAGTATTTGAAAGGTACCTGAAGGAAACATGACAAATTCCATTAAATTGGACCAATTCCATCTCATCGTTTTACTTCTATGTATCTACACATAATCACCCAGGTGAGCTAGCAGTGATGTCATATCTTCCAGGCAGCAGCAGGCGATAATAATCACCAAAAATCCAGGTTGTGATGTTGTGATCAATTCCAGAAACAGAGATTGCAGCATCTGGGAGACCAAAGCCTGATCTGGTCAATACGAAACCTCTCACACCAATATGAGCCTTAAACAAAAGCAAAATAAGATTTGATATCATTAAAAGTTAACTATTTGGCTGAATTGAATTCAATTGTGAGCAGTGGATCCACACAATGGAAACATGTTATCTCTACTGAAATACTTTGTCTTGCATAAAATGAACTGAATTGAGCAAACTCAACTAAAGACTTCAATTTTGAAGTAAACTGTCAGCAAACAATAACTTTTCTTTACACATATGATGTTAAGTAAGGTGTTGGCATCCATAATATGTTACTGGTTACATTCATAGCAATCCTATAGTAGTTACTTTTACAGTAAAAGTATATTTCACCCAAAAATCGTCCCATGAATTACTCACCCTCAAGCCATCCAAGGTGTATATAACGTTCTTCTTTCAGACTTTTCAAAAACATGGATATTTTTCTTACACAAACGCTTCAGAAGGCCTTTATTAACCCCCCGACGCCGCGTGGATTACTTTTATAATGGACGGACATGCTTTTTGGACTTCAAATTTTGGGCTGTCATTCACTGCCATTATAAAGCTTGGATTAGCCAGGACATTTTTTTATATATAACTCTGATTGTATTCGTCTGAAAGAAGAATGTCATATACACATAGGATGGCTTGAGGGTGAGTAAATCATGGGGTAATTTTCATTTTTGGGTGAACTAATCCTTTAAGGCAACTCGAGTTCCTGTCAGCAGTAGTAATGACCTCTCTGAACCCATGAATCATGTGGAACCACTGAACAAGTGTCTATGGGTTTTACCTGATCTCTAAACAGTTTTATACATTTGTAGACTTTATTATACAAATGTCCCATTAATATAAGGAATAATAGTAGTTAATCTCTTATTGGCCCGTTTAGCAGAGCCATCCATGGACCAAACAAAAGCCCTGAAAATTGATAAAAGGACACACACACACACACACACACACACACACACGTGTGTAATATATATTTTACACACATACATGCACACAGATATATACACACACTTGATATTTAATCTTATTAGATTAGTTAATTGCATTTGATAGATTATACTTTCAGTAAAAACCTTTGCAATAGTTTGTAAAAGGTGTTATGCATGTTTTGTTGTGTTGCATTTACACTGTTCTGACAGCAGGGGTCACCAGCGTGTGGTGATTCGAACGCACCAAAACAGTGAATCATTCTGCGAACTGGTTCAATTGATTCAAAGCTTTTCAAAGCTCCCATCACTACGGGTCAGCTAACAGCTTCTCTTTAAACGTTAAATAACCTTAAAAAATAATAATAAAAAAAACACTATTTCAACATTAATTCTTCCTATCCAGCTCCATGCAAAGCATGATGGGAAGTGATACTGTTCCCCATTTTATAATGTTTATTTTAAGATAAAATCATTTGTGCAGTCTAAAATCATGTAGATTAAGTACATTTGTTGAACATGATAAAATTAAATTAACCATTCAAGTAAATTGAACAAGCAGTAGACATACTAAAACATTCCAACCAACTCACTCTCTGTATGTAGGTAAGAAGGGCCTCCTTGTTGTTTGTCCACTCGGTGTAAAGTTGAGAAGCTGGTGGATACTTGCAGCAGCTGAATTTAAAAGTGACTTCAAAACAGTTCCCTTTGAGGTAGTTGAAATGCTGCATTCCTCCTGCGCACATACAGGACACCAAACCAAAGATCAATGGAGTTTCATTTAGTTAAAATACCCAACTATAAATGTCCAACAGTTTGTGATACCATCTCTGAAGCTTTTGTAGGAATCAACAGGACAGCCAGGATCGTCCAGTCTCATAATGGGATGGTTCTCAGTGTAGGTTTGTGCTAAACGGTGAAATAGGGCTTCATCTGCTGTCAGCCTTGGGCTTGCAGAAGAACTGCTGTCATCAAAAGGGAAGCTGGTCCCCACAGAGCCCCCACGTAGACTACCAGATAAGACAAACCTTGAAAAGACAGAGAGCATTAAAACCTGGTAAGAAAACACTTCTTGTGAAAAGATTTGACTTGTTCTCTTGCTTCTGATCTGATGATTCTGAGATCTTCACATTACACCACTGAATAATTCAAGATTATTTTTTTATATTTTTGTGGTGCATACAGTCCAGTGTTATTTTAGTATTATTTAGGGGAGCGCGGGGCACAACCTAACGCAGGGTTAGTTGTAACATGCATGGTTTAAAACTTTCCACACATGCCAGGATGACGAAACTGTGTTTTTACTTGTTGCCATATCAACGTTATTTAGAGGGGGAAAAAAAAAAATTGTAAAAAAAAAAAATTTTTTTTGTTTAAGACAAATCTGATATTTTAATCTTATATCGGTTATTTAACAGCTGAGATCGTTCGTTAATGCTGATCTAACAGCAGAAGACACGAGCCGGGTTTAAAATCCCAGTTGTGCCGGTGGTTGAAGGCAAAGCCACACTGTTAAACTTCACTCTTGAGGAGCCTGTAGAGGAAATGTTAATGTTAGATTCCAATGTTAGACAAGAGTCAATGTTCAGAAATTTCATTATTATCATGTTTTGAACTATGCTATAGCTGTATTTAGCGATGTGTTTATCGTCAAACTCAATTTTTTAATGATTAAAAAAAAAAAAAAAAAAAAAGGCATTATTTTTATTATTTTTTAAAAAAAGTTAATTGTATTTTATTGACAAAATATTTTAGTTTGTCTTGTATTTTTTATTATATCAGGTGACATTTTAAGCTGTCGTTTGGTCATGTTACAATGTTCCCCTCACGTTACAATGAACCCCACCTATGGGGCATGTTGTCACATTTCACTTACCTCAAAAGAACGGAAATCAAGAAAAGAGTATACACTATACTCATGGGAGTTTTTAATGTGGGAAAAAGAAATGCTCTGAACCCCAAGTGGATTTACACAAACTGAGACAGTCAAAAGCGTTAGGTTGTGCCCGCTCTCCCTATATACTATTTTATGTTGTATTAGTGTTTTGAATGAGCTTTATATTGCAAGTTTGTTTTGTTAAATCAGTTTTAGCTTCTTTTTAGGGTTTAGTTAGTACTTTTAGTGTTTTATTAAAACCCTTTCAGTAAGTTAAGTTGCCATGCAAGGCAATCATTTCCCCCTCTAATAATTATATTTTATTTCAATTACGATAATCATGATACAGTCAAAAATAATCAAGGTGGTTTGAAATTTAGCATACTTTGTTATTTCTTAATTACTACTTTTGCCTGCCAAATCAAAGTCAGTGTGGTATAACCAAATTGCAGGCAGCTGTTATGACAAAAAAAAAAAAATTTTATATATATATATATATATATATATATATATATATATATATATATATATATATAGAGAGAGTTCATCTTCGGAACACAACTGAAGATCTTTTTGATGAAATCTGAGAGCCTTCTGTCCCTCCGTTGACCGCTACACAACCGACGCTCTGATGCTTCAAAAAGTTAGTAAAAGAAATCCATATGAATTGGAAAGACAATCAATTTATATGATGAACAGATTGGATTTAAGCTTTTATTCACATATGAAACATTCATAAACTCACATCACTTGTGGTAAATGGAAGCTTAAACGTGTTCGCTTGACGTGTGAGAACCAATGAGGATCACTCTCGTTTGTCACACAGCGTTTGAGCTTCTGCAAGAACCAATGAGGGCTGTGCTCGCGCGGTTGAGCTTCTGCAAGAACCAATGAGGGCTGTGCTCACGCGGTTGAGCTTCTGCAAGAACCAATGAGGGCTGTGCTCACGCGGTTGCGCTTCTGTTCATGTTCCCTGATTCAATGTTTATATGTGAATAAAATTATCAATTCAATCGGTTCATCCTATACGGCGATCCAGTCTCTCCAGAAAATCTGGACTGAATTCATATGGATTAGTTTTACGACCCCTTTATGAAGCGTCGGTTGTGTAGCGGTCAACGGAGGGACAGAAAGCTCTCAGATTTCATCAAAAAGATCTTCAGTTGTGTTTCGAAGATGAACGAAAGTCTAACGTGCTTGAAAGACATGAGGGCGAGTAATTAATTAATATAATTATTATATAATATAATCCACAAGTTACTACGAACATTGCTGCGGTGTACAGAAAACATACTTTTTTTCAAGAATCCATCTCATGACAGCCGTGACCTCCGGTATATCATCTGCAGTCTCGCTGGAGGGCTCATCCCGGTCTGGGAAACTCTTGTCGAGGTCATAATGCTTGGCATTCTCGCGGCCTTCGGCACTTCCAGCGCAGTCTCCCTCCACCGCCCGCTCAAATCCGTCTGGATTCATGCTGGCCATTATATAAATGTCAGTTCGGTTCACCAGCTCCGTAACTCTCACATCACGGCCATACTCACTCAACAGGTACTCAATCAGATACAGTAACACCTGCCTTGATAAAGCCTCGTCCCCGTGGATGTTTCCCACATACTTGAACCTGGGTTTTCCCGGTACGTCCGTACTCGGGGTCGTTGATATTCTCGTGACCCAAAGCTCCCTTCCCTCGACAGACTGTCCGATGCTCGCGAGGCTGCAAATATGCGAGTATTTGAGAGAGAAACTCTGAAGACGGTCAGTCATGGCGGCGTAGTTATAATACCCCTGATAGGTTTCTTCGTTCACTTTGGTGTCTCTCAAACCAAGTATTTGCTGCGGAATTATAAAAATATGCGGCAAAATTAGCCACGAAATATGCATTGCGTGTTTGTAGTGATTTGCAAAAAAAATATGATATTTAAAAAAATATATATTTTGTTTGTCGTGTTATTGTCAGTTGTTTTTGTGTTGCGCCATTACAAAATTGGTCGTCTTTTGGTCTGCCAGCGGGAAAATTAGGGACACTAATAGATTTCACTTGGCTTAATCAGTAGAGAATTGGTTTGCAATGGTTCAAACCAAAACGATGGATTAAACCACTGCCATTTAAAGGGTAGTTGACGTCCATAACATTTTTGACCATAAGATTTTAATGTATTTATAATGAAAAGTGTATTTTAGGTGCTGTATTTGCTCAGAACGATAAAAAAAACAGCAACACTTGAGTCACCTTTTAGATTTTATTTGCAGTTCTCTTGCATAAAGAAGCAGGGAAGTAAATCACTTGGGCTGTGTTCGAAATTTCCCCCCATACCCTTGAATAGGGCACATTTTAAGGGGACAGCCATCGTGTGCACTCATTCAATCCCACAATGCACTGTAATAATGATTGTACAACCGATGTGCACTCAATGGGTAGAGAATACCTATAATGCACTCACTGTGAGGGTCGCAGCGAATGAACTGGTGGGCTGCGTCTGAAATCACATACTCTCTTGTGTAGGTACTTGAATAAGTAATTACTTCACGACTGCTAAAAAGTACATTCTATATAGTATGAGTGTGTGTAGTGTGAATGTAATTCGGACATACTACATTGGCCGTGTTGTTCTCATCATGTGACCTACTAGCATCAGTTGTGTCGCTTCACTGCCTTTCACAAATCCTCTCTCGTAGCCTCATGGGATAGTGAAGTGTCCATCATATGCACACTTAAGAATCTTGCCTTAAGAAGAAGGTCATCTGTGTAATTTTTGCCTACTCTTTTGCCCTGTCCAAATACCCACACTTGCGGTCTTTGCACTTGACCACTTGTCTACTTACATGATCTATTTCCTGTATTTGGCCCAAGTGTTCAAGAGTGCATGAAGACTGCAAGTGTGAATATAACTTTTGAATACCCGATGGGACACACTTATAAGTGTTGCAAAAAATGCAAGTGTTTACAGAGCTTTTTTTATTTATTTAAAAAAAACTTTGCATTTTAAAATAAACTTCTTAATGTCTGTTCAGTAGTCGCTATGTAACTAACAGAAGCTCATTTTAAAATCATGGTGCTTCTAATTAAGTGATAAAAAGCAGTTGCAAATGTTGTACAAAATACACATAGCCTGCTCATCTTTGCACCAATAAAATGTGTACCAAATTATATGTAATCTAATTAATTTAAATTACAGTAGAACTGAAGCTGTATTCGAGATAGTGTGCATTAAAGGGATAGTTCACACAAAAATGAAAATTACCCCATGATTTAATCACCCTAGGTGTATATGACATTCTTCTTTCTGACGAATAGCCTACAATCAGAGTTATATTAAAAAATGTCCTGGACCAAAGCCGTGTGGATTACTTTTATAATGGATGGATGCACTTTTTAGGACTTCAAATTTTGGGCTGCCATTCACTGCCTTTATAATGCTTAGCCAGAACATTTTTTAATATAACTCCGATTGTATTCGTCTGAAAGAAGAATATCATACACCTAGGGTGGCTTGAGGTTGTGTAAATCATAGGCTAATTTTCACTTTGGGGTGAACTATCCCTTTAAAAGCACTGTGCTTTGGCATTTTTAAGACATGGGACAGTCTTGTGCACTTACTTCCCGTCGTGTGCACACGCTATCAAGTGGCCAAGACTGCACATGTGGGTATTTGGACAGGGCATTTTATGAGTAGTCAATCTGGACATACTTCTGTCACATACTGTTTTCACCTACTATATAGTAGGGAAGTATGCGATTTCAGATACAGCCCCGCCCTGGTCTCGCCAGAGGATGGCGACCACAGTTGCATCATCCATCCATACATACATTTTCCTAAGTAAACCGCTGGTCCAATGAGGGTACAGCGTATTATCATCCTTTTTAATTGATTATTAAAAAATTTTGACCCCGTTTTATGATGATCCTCTTCCAAAGACCCACTTCTTTCGTTTTATATGGTAACTGCACTAAAATAATTAAAATATTATCTGGAAAAATGATATAAATATAGCATCTGAAAGGTAGTTTAGTGGATTATAAATTGTAAACAGTACTTAATACACATAACTGAATTAGAGATCTTGCCATTTTGATGTAGACAGGACAAAAGGCAGTCCTTGTCGCGCTTTAATGTAAATTCTGACACACTGTATCTTTTCATTTCAAATTTTAATTTTGGACAATTCATTACACCTTCTCATTTTATGTTCATCTGTGAGAGTTGAATGTTTGTCCTAATGTTCACTTAAGGTCAGGAAAGATCCACACACCACAGTCAGCTGATATCAAGTATTCTGTTTTTTTTGTTTCCTCAGATTTTATACTCATGTTCTTTATTCATCAAAAATCGTACAGATGTTGACCATGAAAACTGCAATGGCTACGATCATGATGAGCAAGTCATGAAGAAAGTAGAGCAACGCTCCCGGCTTCTCACCGCACCACGTCCGCTCGGCTGGAATCATACAGGTCTTTTTCTTCTGCTGTTTTTTTCTCATTGTTCCTGCCGTCAATAGTTTGTCTTTCTTTCCTCGTGTAGTGGGTAAAAAAAGTGCTGTGGACTTGTTACATTGGTGTAGCACCAGTATATCAGCCTGCCGTCCTGGTCAACAAACCATCTTGCATGGCTGGAAACGGAGGGATGGAGGAAGTGGAGGATTTAAGGGCTCAGAAGGAAGAAGAGGGGAGGGGAGGGGAGGGGAGGGGAGGAAGGACACGGCTGGTTCCTCTCAATGCTGGATCCTACGGATAGACTGGATCTGAGGAGTCTGAGCATGGCAGCCGTACTCCCTGTAGTGCCTGTACTCGCCTCCGTGGCAGTCGCACTCCACAATGTACTGGTAACCACGGTAACCAGGATACTGGTAGCATACAAAGCTAGAGAAATAGGAAAACAGATGCAGCATGTTACCATGGAGGCCAAGTTGAGCATTTTAGATCTCAAACGCTGACGAATGCAGTGACGCCAGCTCGAACTGAAGCACACTCGCTCCTCTTTCAGATACAGATCAAAAGCGACACCAGAGCAGGAAGCCAGAATGCTAGCCTTTGTTTTGGGATCAAAATTGACCCTAACAAAATGACTGGATCAAAATCCATTCAAACGATCATACTTACGCGCCACTCATGACTTGGATGGATCCGATCTCGTTGTTGCACCATCCCATAGCCTGCAGGGAGGGGTAGTCATTGCACACCTCCCACTGCCTTCCACTCATGTTCTCACACTCATAAAGCGTCATACGGGAATCCTTTTGCATCTGTTTCAGAATGAAGAACCAAAGACATATGACTTGCTGAATGCACTAGTGAGCAAAATTATGATTTGACAAAATAGGTTCTTGGAATTTGAATTGAACTGGGATGAATGGAATTGCAAATGAAGTTTACTGCAGTGCAATTTAGAGAAATTTCACGCAGTCACACTCAATACTTAACAAAATGAACAAGATATTGCATTCTGGGAAATGTTCTTCCAGCATGCTCCATAAAATTACCATGGAAATAAAAGTTAAAATAAATAATCATTGGCTTTTCAAATATTCATTTTTAATATATTTATATTTTTAATTTGGGATGCACGATATATCGGCCACCATATCGGTATCGGTATCTATTCATTTTTAATGTTATCATGATCAGCATGATAATCCATTATTTATTGGCTTTAATATATCGGCCAAATTTTCTTATTTCCTTCAGCTGAGACACTTCAGATGCGCACTGTTCGCCATGATGGTTTTAAATTGCTTGAAATATGATTGGAATCACTTCAAAAAAATTATTATTAAGTGCAACATGTGCAGCAAGTCTGTCATATGGGCTACATAAAATTATAATGAGAACATAATGGCTTTTAATGGTGAGACTTTTGTTTTTGTAATCAGGCTCTCAAAAATTATTACAAAATTTGGATCTAGATATATCGCCAATTTATCGGTTACTGGCTTTCAAATATAAATAATTATTGGTTCTCGTATAGGCCAAATTTTTCATAACGGTGCATCTCTATTTTTAATAAATTACATGTGTATGTTATTGTGTGTTGCTTTTTAGTAAATACTTCAGATTTATATATTAATATTCTTGATTATACCCCTTTTTGTGTATGATAACATGTAAATGTTGTAATTGTAAACAAATAAAAAAATTAAAATAAACGTATAAATAAAGGTATCTTTTCAAACATTGATTTAATATATTTTTATATAAATATGATTTTTATTTTAAACAAATATTTTAGACTGATATTTCTTATTATTTCTCTTGTGTGTGTGTGTGATAACATGTATATAGGTAATTCATACTGAAAGATTAAATGTAATTCTATTTTAATTTTACTTTCTGGAGTTTGTTTGCTAGCTCAGTTCAAACTCAGATATTCTCAATTAAATTCTGAATGGCGCATAGCTCTGATTTTTATAATCAGTATCTCTCATAATGCCTGTTTTGATTAGTTAGACAGCACATTTTGTTGATCCTGGAACAACATTCCTGTCAAATGTCATAACTATATCCACACCCCTACACCTAACCCTACCCATAAGTTATACTTAAAATCAGAGGGGAAATGATAGGTGAATAACACTGATGTAGAAGCACATAACCCTGATTGTAAGCCTAAACTTGACATAAACTTGTCCCTCAAATCTGATTAGTTAATTTGGAATGTTCTTCCAGGAGCAACAAAGATGTTGATCCAGGATCATGTTCTGCCCTGCTTTTTTTAATGCCATCTATCTACACGATCTACCCCTTACGGAAATGAACCATGGTTTTACTACAATTAAAACCAAAAAACCATGGTTATTATAGTTAAACCATGGTAACCACAAATTAACCATGGCTTTGCTACTCTAACCATAGTTTAACCATGGTATTTATGGTAAAACTGGTTATATAAATGGTAATCAATTAGCCAAAAAACCATGGTTACTACACTTTTACTATGATACAACCATGGTTAATTTTCTTAAGGGACAACAAACAAATGTAAATGTGTTCAGAAATAGTGATGATCAGAAAGTCTAATGGTGGTGTATTTTGTGTCTCTGGTGCAGATGGCCTCACTCACAGCAGAACAGATGGGGCGGAAGGACATCAGCCTCTCAATGCGATAAGCATTGCTTCCACTCCAGGCCTCCCAGCATGGGTAATCTCCCTTCTCCAGGATGAACTGCTGGCCATTGAAGGTAGAGTGCTCAAAACCTACCCAGCTAGAGAAAAAGGAAGCAATTAGGAGAAGGGGTTGGAGAGAGAAAGAGAGATTTACTTGTGTAATCAAAAACGTTCGCTTTTACTCACGCGCCACACTCCACTTTCAGGGAGCGGACAGTCTCCATTCCGAACTCCATGATGTTCTGGCAGCAAGCGGTGAATTCGCAACGCCTGCCCTGGAAATGCTCCTGGTCATAAACGGTAATCTGGGAAAGAAAGAAACATCATTTAACTAAATACCAATTTAGGTTAGAAACATTGCCCCAAATTGCACTATACTTAAATATTAATTAAAATAAAATAAATCACTGTAGGCCTACCTTCCATGGTCCCATGGGCATAGACATAGGGTTTGTCAGAGCCATTGTTTCAGATATATCAGCGCTGACTGACCTGCATGCAAGGAACCAGACATTAAATCAGAACAGTTCACAACACAAAAAATGCTATGCATGATAATCAAGCCTTTTCATGCTTTTCTAATGTGACCAGTGACACCAAAGCGTTTTTCCTAAGGGCCAGAACACTTCATTTGTTTTCAATGGGAGCGTCGCGTGTTTAAAACCGCGAGCAGCGTGACAAGTGTCCACCAAAGCATTTTTTTAACCAAAGGCCAGCACATTTTTCTCCCCAATAGTTTTCAATGGGAGCGCCGCATTTTTAAAACGCCAGCAGCATAACGAGGCGCTGCGCGTCTATTTTACGCTTGCCGTTTTTTTTTCCGGACGTCGAGAGTTGGGGAAAAAAAATAATAATAATTAGAAGAAGAATTCAACTTTGGGTAAAACGGAGCGCTCATCACTGTCACTTTTCACCCAGCCGTCCAATCACAGTGGAGGATGGGCGGGACAAATAACCGTCACGTTCTCTCTGTACAACGATAACAAACGACAAGAAGCACAACTGTTCATCCAAAACAGGTGCCAGTTTTGCCAAAAACAACAAAAAAACAAATACGATTTAAGCTATTTAATTAATAGTAAAATTGAATTGAATAATCCTTACGCATTTTTATTGAATAATGTTACATACAATTGGATGCAATTTCACTACTAATTAAATTGCATAAATCTTTATTTTTTTTTGTGAACGTTACATTTAAGCTGGCTAAAAACACTTTGGCTGACTCAGCCAACTTGTTCTACTGTGCAAAAACAATGAAAAAAACAGTACAAGTGCTTGTTATAGATATTAACATGTAAAGTATTCCATGTACGACAAGCCTGAATTAAACCGAGCGGCTTAAATTACTGTCTAATGGACGTCAGTTCTCATAAATATCTCCCCTACCATAATTATAATTAGCGTGTCTGATTGTATCAGTGGATCATTGTTTGATTAGTCATTCTGCATAATTAATGCTCACTATGGTGTTCCAAGCTTGTTTAATCACTACCTGGTGTAAAGTTGGCAGAGGTACAGGGTTTACCAGACTTACCCAACAGAATGAGTTGTGTGCGTTGAGGGGAATCCACCACGCGGTCTCCTGCTCAGGCATCTGCGGGGCTATTTATACAGACGCCGCTTCAATGGGGCTCCCTGATTCACAGGCCCCGGCTGCGGTCAGCACTTTGCTTTGGATGCCTTTTGTTTCTGTCCTGAGCTGTAGTCCATTCTTTCCTCCGCACACTCTTCACAATGAAGTGATCTCCACCAATGAGGGGCCATGGAGACGTGTGGCAGCCGTACGGCTTACTCTCATGTTAGGCCACCTGATGATCACTTACTTTTACACTGTTTGAGGAAGCAATGCATAATATCTGATTTTAGGTTACATTTATGTGAATTACCAAAATGGTTTTATGCTTATAACTTGAGATTTTTCTTTTACGTGCCTTCAAATTGGCTTTAAGGACAGTATTTGGCTCTAAAATATTATATTCAAAACAGCAGTATTGTATAAAATAAAGTGTTTTTACAAGATACAAGGTTTGAATTCGGTGATGCCTGAGAAGAAATGATCTCAAAACAAGGATTAGTTATATATATTCAGTTTTTAGTCGCTGTTTGCAATAGGCCTGCATGTTTTTTTTTTGGGTTTGGACAAATTAGGGAGGCGATGTGTAAGTAATGCAATGAGTAACACGGATGAGTTTCTGTCCCATAAATGGCATTGAAAATGCTAATATGAATCAGTGTTTTCCAAAGCAATGAAGTGGATACTGCCCGACTTTAAATCTAGACAAATACACCATTACCCTCTTAAAAAGGTTCCAAGAGGTTTTTTCACAACGATGCCATTTTAATAACCACTGATGCCAATAAAGAACCTTTATATTTAAGAGTTTTTATATTTAAATGTCTAAACATTATTTTGTTGCTTTGCACTTATATGAAAATGTGGAAGAGGAAAATTTCTAGTACTTTTCACAAATAATTAATTAAACTCAAGTAACATGATATTAAATGAAACTCATTTCTTGTAAAACTTGCTTTGTCTATTTACTTTAACTTTAAAAGTATTTTTTTACAGTGTGATGCTAAACTCGCAACCTCGACTCAGACCTCTTTGCAAAACAATGGCTGTACACAGACTGCAGTCAGCACATTGTTTAGTCCAGAGTGGAGGTGTGTGTGTCGAATGTGTATGACGTGTGTATCTGTGAAGCTTATGTGAGAGTGTGTGTGTCAAATGTAGTTCTGGTTGTGTGTAAAAATGTCTGCATGTGCGCGTGCGTGCGTGTGTGTGTGTGTGTGTGATTTTCTGCTGATGAGGGCAGCCACACCATGATGACAAAGAGACGAGCCAGCTCAGCAGGCCTGGGAAATGAAATGAGTGTGTTCTCTTCTACTCCCTCGGTCATATTATTAACTCACCTCTTTATCAACATTATTGTAACATAAACATGCACTGCTGAAATGTATTGATGCATTTGTTTTTCTTTCTGTCTTTTGTAGGTTTGTATCACAGCACAACAATAATAGCTGTAATATAACGGACTAGGCTACTATACCAATAAATCACAACTATATTGCTTAAAAGGAAGTTCTTTAAATGCAAGGTATTCAAAAATGGTAGGCGCATATTTAATATTGAGGATATACATTGGAGAAACCTTTTCAATCCAACCAGAACCTTGAAATTACAAGCACTTATAGTTGTATTATTTGCTAAATTGCTTAATTTTTCTTCGTAGTGTTTGATCAGATGTCAGTCTCTCATTCACTGGTGTGAATGAAATGTTGATTGATTGTTCAGTAGTTTTGCCGCTGTGAGTCGCAGAATAAACGGACATTTTTGTTGTACTGTCTTGTGGCGTCCTCTTGTGGTATTTAACTTCAAGTTCACTTTTAAAAAGTAAAGGTTGTTTATTATCTATGGCTCCATGAAGAACCTTTAACGTCCATTCCATTACACAAAAGTTTATTTATAAGGGTGAAAGATTCTTCTGATTATTAAAACATCCTTCTTCGCACTAAGAGGAAAAAGTGGTTAGGACAGTTCACTGAAAGGTTATTTAAAGTGAAATCGCTGAAAAACCCTCTTTTGAAACCTTTATTTTTAGTGTTGAATACATTTTTTAACTGCTGCGGACCGCTTCACATTAATTGTAAACATGTCAATGAAGACTTAAAATAAGTTAAATTTAGATTAAAAATAAATAAATAAAAACGCTCATATTGACCAATCGCGTTAAAGTTTTATTTTTCTTTTAAAATAATATCACTAATAATATTTGAAACCTCTCACAATTGCTGTGTTTTTATTTATTTGATTCGTTTGGATTTGTTTATCTGAGTTGAAATGATGAACGTTCACACAATTCACGAATCAACTTGGGCCGCACCACACAACAAACAGGGAGAGTCAAAACAGCTACCCGGCGCGCACGGTATGCTAGAATGACCAAATCAGTCTAGACTCGACGATTTATTTTATCCAACGTAATTTCCTCAGGAATACAATTCTATAGGAGTCAAATGAATATGGTCTGTTGTCGCCGCGCGGCACTGAACGTCAGGCGACCCCCCTCCCGCGCGCATTGGCACGTCCCTCAGCGAGAGCGCGAGAGAGATTCAGGGTGAGCGGAGAACAGGAGGATTTAAATACCTCTAAGCGGGCGACCTGCTCAGCCCTTCGGGTGTGGGAGGGTGACTGTTTTGTGTCTTTGCTAGACCGGGGGAGCAGGGGGTGGAGGAGGAGGAACGGATAATGAGCTATTCTTGTACCAGCACAGGCAACAGCCAGGACCCATCGAGCTCTAAGAAGTCCGGCGGCGTTAATCTCGGTAGTTGCAGCAGCAGCGGAGACACCGGCAACGGCAATAACCGCCACAGCATCCGCGGCAGCAAAGCGAACTCGAACCCTGATTTAACCGAGGCCATGAAAGTCAAGAAGGGCTGCAACACGACAGACGTCGGAGTCCCCGCAACAACAGAAGAGGAATTGCTCGGGAACAAAACCATCAGCCCGGAGGATGTGCTGGGATTGCAGAAGATCACTGAAAGTAAGTGATCGAGTGGATCGGAACACACTCGGAATGTTTCGCTAAACATCGGGCATTTTCGGTTTGCGCTTTGTATCAACGCAGGTTTCAGTAGAATGAGTAATCACAGATCCTCTTGTTTGCGAACACTTCACTATGCTGTAATCGCCATATTGTAGCAATTGTAGATCATTCGTGCGTATTAAAGAAACCCAGTGACTTAAATAACTTGCTTGAGAGACATTGAAGCAAGCATTAGGTTTTATACAAACCACCAACATATTGATGTCTAAATATTGCGTTCCAGTGCATCAGTGTAGCTCAATCCAAAGGTCTTTATAAGGGTTACTGGTAACACTGCTGAAATTGAACTTATCAGCTAATGGGCGACTTTGGAAATTGAAATAAGTAAATGACATGGGCAGTGTCATTTCCCAAGGATCAGCTATAATTAACCACCTCAGATTGTTCAGCCTTGCAGTCTTAAGCATGATTAGGTAACAGGTGGCCAATAAGCCCTCCATTACTGTTTTTAAAGGCCCGTGCAATGGCTTATACAACATACACATCCCATGAACTCTTTATGAAGAGGCTGCATGTTATCCTAACCTCTTAGAAATGGCTCCTAAAAAGTTTGCATTCTAATCAGTCAATCAATTAATTATTCATGCTCCATTCTAACAAGTTTGTGAATTCAAGGATTTCTGCAATTCTCAGACCGTAATCATATCTTTTGGTGCATCTTAACCGTCGGTTATCTACTCTTCAATGGAATACTTTTTAACACCCCACCTCTGTCCCACCTCTGCACTGGATTGGTTCAAACTCTCACCCGTTGTATGACCCCATGTCATCATCTCTGCCTAACAACCTTTCTGTTTCCCATTTATGTACACAGTGTTTGTTAAATGAATCGTTGGCTACTTCTACTTCCTTACACATTCACTAATATTTTTACAGTTCCCAAGAACATATCCATCCTTTGGCCACGATTTTTTTCAAATTTTTGCAGTGTATCATTATTTCCTCATGTAAGGACTTGACTCCGCTATGAACATGCTTGTCAACCAACCTCTCTGGATAGGTCGAAATACTTTTAAGTGTTTTAATAAGAATTTAGTTTATTAATTTGTTAATTTGGTAAGTTCAAATGAAGGTGACATAAACTAACTTATAATGGCCAGATGGTAAAAATGTAGAATTACTTTGAATCATTAAAAAAAAATTAAGCTTTTTTTTTTTCATTCAGATTTTTACTTGGCATTAATATTTTTGCCACGCAAAATTATAAATTGTTTAGTTACTACGTAAAGTTTGTGTGTGTGTGTGTTTTATTTATTTACAAACCCGATTCCAAAAAAGTTGGGACACTGTACAAATTGTGGATAAAAAAGGAGTGCAATAATTTACAAATCTCATAAACTTATATTTTATTCACAATAGAATATATATAACATATCAAATGTTGAAAGTGAGACATTTTGAAATGTCATGCCAAATATTGGCTCATTTTGGATTTCATGAGAGCTACACATTCCAAAAAAGTTAAATAAGCCGGATAAGTTAAATGTACATATAAGGAACAGCTGGAGGACCAATTTGCAACTTATTAGGTCAATTGGCAACATGATTGGGTATAAAAAGAGCCTCTCAGAGTGGCAGTGTCTCTCAGAAGTCAAGATGGGCAGAGGATCACCAATTCCCCCAATGCTGCGGCCAAAAATAGTGGAGCGATATCAGAAAGAGTTTCTCAGAGAAAAATTGCAAAGAGTTTGAAGTTATCATCATCTACAGTGCATAATATCATCCAAAGATTCAGAGAATCTGGAACAATCTCTGTGCATAAGGGTCAAGGCTGGAAAACCATACTGGATGCCCGTGATCTTCGGGCCCTTAGACGGCACTGCATCACATACAGGAATGCTACTGTAATGGAAATCACAACATGGGCTCAGGAATACTTCCAGAAAACACAATCCACCGTGCCATTCGCCGTTGCTGGCTAAAACTCTATAGGTCAAAAAAGAAGCCATATCTAAACATGATCCAGAAGCGCAGGTGTTTTCTCTGGGGCAAGGCTCATTTAAAATGGACTGTGGCAAAGTGGAAAACTGTTCTGTGGTCAGACGAATCAAAATGTGAAGTTCTTTTTGGAAAACTGGGACGCCATGTCATCCGGACTAAAGAGGACAAGGACAACCCAAGTTGTTCTCAGCGCTCAGTTCAGAAGCCTGCATCTCTGATGGTATGGGGTTGCATGAGTGTGTGTGGCATGGGCAGCTTACACATCTGGAAAGGCACCATCAATGCTGAAAGGTATATCCAAGTTCTAGAACAACATATGCTCCCATCCAGACGTCGTCTCTTTCAGGGAAGACCTTGCATTTTCCAACATGACACTGCCAGACCACATACTGCATCAATTACAACATCATGGCTGCGTAGAAGAAGGATCCGGGTACTGAAATGGCCAGCCTGCAGTCCAGATCTTTCACCCATAGAAAACATTTGGCACATCATAAAGAGGAAGATGCGACAAAGAAGATCTAAGACAGTTGAGCAACTAGAAGCCTGTATTAGACAAGAATGGGACAACATTCCTATTCCTAAACTTGAGCAGCTTGTCTCCTCAGTCCCCAGACGTTTGCAGACTGTTATAAAAAGAAGAGGGGATGCCACACAGTGGGAAACATGGCCTTGTCCCAACTTTTTTGAGATGTGCTGATGCCATGAAATATAATATCAACTTATTTTTCCCTTAAAATTATACATTTTCTCAGTTTAAACATTTGATATGTCATCTATGTTGTATTCTGAATAAAATATTGAAACTTCCACATCATTGCATTCTGTTTTTATTCACAATTTGTACAGTGTCCCAACTTTTTTGGAATCCGGTTTGTATATGTATGTATGTATGTGTGTGTGTGTGTGTGTGTGTGTGTGTGTGTGTGTGTGTGTGCGCAATAATATATATATTGCACACACACAAACCTTTTATGTTAGATGTGATTTAATCAATTTGCCAGCAAATTAGTTTTAACTATTAGTTACATACTTTTATGTGTCAAAGTGCATTTATAAAATATTCCTTACACTTGTTTTATTTCACTTACAATAATTATGTAACCCCATAACAGCTATTTTTTATTTATTTATATATTAGACAACAATAATACAAATTCATGAAAAAAACATTCATGAACTCTTGCTGGAAAATTAAGGCATATATATATATATATATATATATATATATATATATATATATATATATATATATATATATATATATATTATATATTAGTAATTTATTTTATATTATTAAATTATATTAATCATCTATTGTTGAGCCATTAACATGACAATTGACCGAGGGTAGGAAATCATGTATGTTGGAACCTGAGTGACCAATATTAGCACCTTCTGATAATGCATTGCTTGCTCGGTGGTTGTTGAGGCGCATGTTGTGATTCTTACCATGGAAACCATGTCTGCAGGTCGAAGTTGGGGCAGGATCTCCTGGAGACCTGAAGCTTCAGAGAAGCTGTTGCATGCACTTAGGCGTATAAATGTTTTCAGAGGCATAGATCTAATATAAAAGTAAGATTCTCAAAATATATGAGGTTATAGTAATTTATAATATAGGCTCGATCTCTAAACATTGTCCTTAAGTTCCTAGCCGGTCCAAATTCATCCGGTTCAAACTTTAGATAATTCACTCGACCTTCTATCCATTTGTATTTGATGATGCTTTTGACTAGCTTTGGGATTATGTCATTTCCAAATTGCCTTACGTTGAGCAACACTTCCTGTCCCTACAAAGGATTTGACACATGACATGAAAGTGACTTTTTCTACAGTCAGCACCAGGAAAAGGAAGTACATGAAGGTCACAGGATGTTAGATGATTGTAAATGTCATTCCTGAGCATGACGGTCCTAAATTTACAATATGTTGGTATCAGACCAGAAATCATCAAAGTAACTTTTGTTACTTTTTTTTAGTCCATTAAAAGTGAATAGCCTTTTCTATGGCCTTTTTTTTTTTTTTTTTTTTTAAGTTAGCTTTGCTCATGGAAATTAGTCCCAAACGATGCTTTTATTAAAAATTGGCTAACTTAATTCATATTTTGACTAATTTAGGCATTATTTCAGAAG
Organism: Paracanthobrama guichenoti; assembly: GCA_018749465.1. Classification (NCBI taxonomy): domain Eukaryota; kingdom Metazoa; phylum Chordata; class Actinopteri; order Cypriniformes; family Gobionidae; genus Paracanthobrama; species Paracanthobrama guichenoti. The sequence continues at coordinate 20,294,821 of CM031963.1, read as the reverse complement.
CTAAACAAATGAATCTTGGCGAGAAAATATCCTTGACCTATTTGTCTCAAGGCCGAATTAAATAAAAAAATACAGATTGTATAAATTTAACTTTGAACCTTGAAAAATATAAATATAATATTCATATATTCAGTCTGAATGACAATGATCCACATACTGCAGTCTCTAAGTGCTAAAGACAAACCCTGTGAACTGAACAAACCTCGTGAACTCCAGCCCTTTGGATCCACTGACTAAAGTCTTTGTTTTAATGCCTGCACTTCATTGTCGGAATCATCCTGGCTAACATGTTAGTATATATTAATTTAACAGAGTCGGTTTACACCAAGTGCCATATGGCCCACCTTGTTGGCAGAGGCCATTTACAACTCTGACAAAATAATTATCTTGCTGATAACAGAATCAGTGGCATGAAGATGGATGGCGATAGCTTTTGATGGGAACGACCCAAGATCGAATCCACCCTTTTCCGAACTCATTCTTCTGTCTTTTACAATCTGAGTTATATTAAAAATGTCCTGGCTAATCCAAGCATTATAATGGCAGTAAATGGCACAAATAAAGGGTATCCATTCATTATAAAAGTGCTCCACGCGGCTCTGGGGGGTTAATAAAGGCCTTCCAAAGCGAATCGATGGGTTTGTCTAAAAAAATGTATCCATATTTAACACGTTATATAGTAAAATATCTAGCTTCCGGCGGACCGCCTTCCGTATTCCACTTATGAAAAAAGTGTAACTGGCGTGATGATGATGACGGATGTAACGTTAGCATTTTGAATTGTGAGAGGCGTTACACTTTCTGCACAAGTTGAATACGGCAGGCGGTCTGACGGAAGCTTTAAATATGGATATTTTTCTTACACAAACCCATCGATTATTTTCACTTCACAGACACTGTATCTGCATCTATATTCAGTAGCTATTTTACTCAGTTTTAGACATTAATCATCTTTAAGAAGGTGTTATTGGAGCTCAAAATTAAAAGTACATGATTTACTATCCACAGCTGTTGGAAAAATAAATGCAAATGTGTATCCTACTTGAAGAGTTGTAATACATGGACTCTCCAGTATTCATTCCCAATTTAAATGTAATTTCCTGTTCCATGTTCTATGTACACAATTATGCATAGAATTTGTCACATTTGTTATTCTTTAAGAATGCATTTAGTGCACAACACTTTTTGTAAGCCAGCTTGTTTGACCTCACTGGATGTCTTAGCATATTATTTCAACAGTTTCTGCACTGTTTACGTCTCACTGAACTCCAGGCTGGATTTGACTGCTTATGTGCGTGTTCAGTTGCATGGCAGTTCTGTTCTTGATTCTAAATGTGACCCTCCTTCAGTGTTAATCTAACACAATTCTATTGCCATTTATTCAGGCACTTTATAACTTCATCTGCAGCAGAAATTAAATCACTGCTATACATACATTTAGATACTCGAGAATCATTACCTCGCCTCCTAGTCTTACCAACTATTACAGAACTGTTACTTTAAAATGACTTGTTTACCTCATGAAATTAAGAAAAAATATAAGACTCTGAATGTGTAGTAGGTTCTAT